>PVJI01000055.1:0-436442 GCA_004026765.1 Micronycteris hirsuta
GGATTCCTTGGCCAGAATGGGGAACTGAGGCCATGAGGAGAGTCCGGATGGTGTTGAATTCTAACACGCCTACACCACACGTGCTCTCCCAGTGAGTGCGAGGATACGCGGGGCACCCACGGTCAGGGCAGGGCCTTGGGGAGGTCCCTAGAAGGGTCTGTTTTGAGAGGTGGGTGGGTGAGGGGCAAGATTTCTTCGTCACTATTCCCATTTCACGGGGAAGGTGTGAGACTTGGCAGGTGGTTTGCTCTGTACCTCTCCGTTCCTCATATCCCTCCATCCTTGCTCGGATGTAGGGGGGTGTGTGTGTGTGACAGAGAGACAGAGGGAGAGAGAAGATGGTGTGTGTATACTCACAGCTCTACACACACATCACCATACCTTGGGGCCCTCTGCTGAGGAAGCTGCGGCTTAGACGCTGCTAAGCTCCGCAGTGTGTTAAGCCAGACAATAAAGGAGATGATTAGGGGCTTTCAGAGCAAGTCCCTGACATGAGGGAGAGGTGAATGTGGGCTGATTGAAGCTCGTTCACCCCCTTCCTGCTGAGCGGGGAAAGGCGGCTGCGGATGGCCCGGCACCTGCATTTTGCAGGGCCAGTCCCAGGATAAAGTCCCCCCTCGCTCCTCCTCCCGACTCCCCGGGGCCCTCGGGGTTGGTTAAATTTAGTGTTCTGGCGTATCCAAATCCATGCGATTTCTTCCAGGACTGTGCCTCTAAGTGTCACCTCACTGCACAATCGCTGACATGTTGTGCCGCGGAAGGGGATTGCCCAAGGCTGTGCGGCTGGGAGGTGGCGGGAGCGGAGGCCCTCCCTGGGGAGTGGGGAGGAAGGACAGGAGGTTTGGAGGGAGGCTGAGTGGGCTCACTTCTCCCAGGGTGCCCGCTGGCCAGCCCCAGCAGAGTCAACAGGAAATGGCCCCCTAAGCCCACCTTGTCCGGCAGCAGTGCCTCTGCAGCAATCTGTAGGAAGAGTGTGCATGGAGCTGGAGTGGGGTGCTTGTTGTGGTCAACCCTCCCCTCCCCCCACTAACTCTAAGAACAGGTCTTCCACTTGGAGTTCAGTAGGACTGTGGGCAGACTTGGGTGTTCCCCTGAGAGGCATCCCCTGGGCTCAGTGGGGACCGGAGACAGTGTGGGACCATATAAACCGCCACGAAGGGAAGCCACCTGGGCATTCACCTGGGTTCAGCCACCTGTTAGCTGGGTGACCAGGGACTAACCCTGGCATTTCTTATCCTGCTAGGTGGGGGTGAGTATCTCTGCTCTGCCCGCTGTGCAGGAGGCTGTGAGGGTTACAGGAGATGACGGACGAAAACCCTTAGAGAGGCCCCGTCTGGGCCCCGTCAGCAAAAGGGAGACGGGCCGCCGCCCACATGAAGCTGAGTGGACATTCCCAAAGACAGGGAGGCAGCAGGGCCTCAGCTCTGGGATGAGACTTCTGGGAGGAAATCCAGCCCCCCCACCACCTGGCCGTGGACCTCAGGGAAGTCCCATGCCTTGGGCTGCCTCAGCTTTTGTAATCTGGAAAATGGGAGAATGGCCACGCAACTTACGGTGTCCTTGTGAGGTTTGAGCCAGCCGCCGCGTCTGAATGCTCAGGCAGGGCCTAGGGAAGCGTAGGCCACGGTCAACCCCGGCTGTTCCGTGTCTGCCGTGGCGGCCTGCCTGTGCAGCCAGACACATTGTTATGTGACGACTCTGGGAACGCGAATGGGCACAGGCAACGTTTCTAGCCCTACGTGGGGCATGTGGCATTCTGTCTTCTTTCCTTCACATTTTGCTCCTCATCCTCCTAGGTCCTGGGCTTTCGACTCTGCGGTTCCGGGAGGAAGACCTCACGAAGATCCTGCTGGAAAAACACTCATCGGCGGTCCGTTGTCAGGACCCGTTGCACAGTCCCTTATTCCAGGCCCCGTTCGGACTCCTTCTCCACGCTCTTTGGGCCGGATGAGGAAGGAACCCACAAAAAGCGTACAGCGGTCATCCGCCTCCACATCCAGAGCGTGGAAGAACTCACCCTCTGGGTCTCAGTTTCCCCATCTGTTAAGTGAGATCATCTTCAGGGACCCTTCCAGCCGGTGCCAACACCTCTGACTCTGTTGTTCCCAGCACGTGACGCACCCGACTCATTTCCGTGCCTGGATCCCTGGCTGTTTTATTTCTGTTCTCTTTGTTTCTCCCTCTTGAACACGCCAAGTGTTTATGTCATTTCTGAGAATGCAGTAAAGTGCATCGTGGGGAGGAGACAGGGAGTAACTCACACAGGCAAAAATCTGCCGTGTTCACATGGATGCTTCGGGCAGTCAGCCATGATGGGAAATGAAACGTGTGGAGAAGCACAGGGTGAATAAAGAGGGTGTTAGTGCAATGATGGGCCTTTTATCACTTGTGTCCACACGTGACGTGGTGGCTGTCAGCCAGCAGCTGCAGCGCGTCCCTGGAGCGGCTTCTGCCGTGGAGGTCTTCCTTGCAGGCTGCGTTTCGACGTGTAAGACCCCGTGGCTATTTACCAAAGGGTACTGAGGAGCTTTGCTCAGCCCCACTAAGGATAAAGCAAGGAGAAGAGGGCGGGCCTCATGGCAGGAGGGGTTTGGATCAGTCTGCGGGAGTTAGACGGTTCTCGATACTGGACAAAACCTTCTCCGCTGACCGACAGACCCAGTCCACACAACCTCAGGCTTCTCTGTTTAGTGTCAGGATGGTTCAGTACAAGCTCCAGGGGGGAGAGTCAAGAACTAGGTTCAAGTTCAGCTCGGATCCCGACCAGTCGTGCCATCAGACCAGACGGCCAGGCTGAGTCGGCCCGCCTCCTGCTCCCCGGGCCGCTAGTTCAGGTGCTGAGGCTCGTGTGTTTCACAGGTAGAGCTGTGCCTATAGATTTTCACCCCAGGTATTTTATTTATTTATTTTTTTTTACATTAAAGCCTTTATTATTTTTTTTAGGGAAGTTTTAGGTTTAAAGAAAAATTGAGTAGAAAGTACAGTGAATTCCCATATATTGCCTCTCCTTCAGTTTCTTCTATCAACATTTTGCATCAGGGCGGTACACTTGTTACAGTGAATGAGCCGACGTCTATACGTCGTAATTAGCGGAAGTCCCCAGGCTGCAGCAGCGCTCACTGTTGGTGGTGTGCCTCTGGGGGTCTGGACAAATGCACCCACCACGGCAGTATCACACAGAAGAATGGTTTCGCCGCACAGGAAGGGGCTTTGTTTACGTCTGTGGGCATCTGGTGGTGCCAGGCAGAGTGCCGTCACTGGGCACGCAGCAGGGGGCAGAGAGACAAAAGTCCCCACCCTCATGGGCTTCCATCACAGTGCGTGCAGGAGTGACGACAACGAAAATAAACGAGCACGTGCCTCGCATTTTCTCTTCCAGAAAGCAGAGGAGTGCCGTCCTATTTAGAAAAATGTCCACCCTGAACACTACACATAAAATGAATTTGGGGCCAAAAAAGTGCACTGGAAGCACCACATAACACTGAAGGTGCCAACACAGGCCGCGAAGGCTTTCCTAGGCGTCCCCGCAGGGCGCAGAGGGCCGCTGGGAGCCGAGCTCCTCTCGGGCCGCAGCCCGGTGTGTCAGGCCCGGTGCCCGGCAGGCTTTCCGGCAGCCTTTGGGGTCACAGGGCTCCCAAATCCCAGTCCTCTGAGGTGGAGGGGGTCTGTGGGGAGACCTTCCTCCCACTATAAATCCAATTTCCAAGGATGAGGCCCGGGTCCCTCTGCGGAGTGGTGTTCACGACAAGTGGGCTGCAGATAGAGCCCGTGGCAGCCGTGCACATGGACCTTTGGAGCTCCCCCCACCGCCGATCTTCCCCTCGTGCTCCGGGGAGATGATCACACCCACCTGAACGCTGAGTCATTTCACTAGATTAAGAGTTGAGTGTAAGGAGCGAAAAAAGTCTGGGAAAGTGAGGAGATGCTTATCAGACTGTGTGCTGGTGAACTCTTTCTTCGCCGCTGAGTGGTTTAGAAATGGCTTTCTTCATGGTGGAGTGAGATAATTTCTTTCTTTCTTTCTTTTTTTCATTTTGAAAACTTCCTGTGAGTAGTGACCTTGGCCCCATCAGCAGAGACAGGAGAAAGTCTTTGGATCACAGATGGGCTGTACCGCAAGATCTGTGGGTCTCGGCAGCTCCAGGGTCGCTGCAGGGTCTCTGGGCACCCATGTGGCTGTCCCTGGGGACGGGGCAAGGAGAGGCAGGAAAATGGTGATATCAGAGCTGTCATGACCTCAGCGCTCCTCTGGCCACTTGGGGACCTGGTGGAGCCCTATTCTGCAGGTCTAGGGGAGCCCAAGGTTGCTTACGTCTAACGACAAGTGCCCACACTGGGGTCACAAGTGTTTGAGTTGCCTCCGGTATTTTACACAGAAGTGAACAGGGGAGGGGGACGTGGCTGGACCAGAGTCACCGACTGGGAGGTGGAGGAGCTTGGACGGGACCGCAGGTATCCAGAATGGCAGGCTGTGCTTTCCTGGCGCCTCATCTTTTTGAAGACCAGGAGGGATGGATGCCCGCTTGCCAGAAGGCTCTGGAAGTCCTTAAAGGCCATCTTTCCTGGACAAGGTCCATTTACTTTTTCCTACTTAATCACTCAATTACAAATATTTATACAACCCTACATATACCCAGCATTGTGGAGGCTTATAGGAGTAACAAGTAGTGTATGAGCTAAAAGGGGGATGAGACTTTTATATGTAAAACAAATAGAGCAAATTGGACCCCGAGATGCCGGCATGTCATAGACTCTGAATTCTCCCTGAGCTCAAAGGAGAGAAAGATTGCTTTGGGTTCTGGTGGTCAAGGAGAGCTTCTTGGAGGAGGAGGTATGCTCAAACTGGGCTCTGAGGGATGCACAGGATCTGAAGAGCTGGAGGGGACAGGCAGGTGGGCTCTGAAGGTGTCGTGTCTGTCGCTTATGTCTCCCCTTTCACTGTTGGGGCCTCCCGGCCCATCACTCTCCATTTCTTCTCTATTCATGTCTTCTTCCTCCTTTCACCACGTTTCTTAGCCCTCTTTTCCCTCCTTTTTCCTCTGCTCTGCTCTTTTCCTTTGCTCCCTTTTCCTCTTAGTACTGGAATATAAGCAGAAAATGAGGGATTTATGATCCAATACCTTTCCTTACCTGTTTAGCTTAGCAGCCCTGTATGAAAGGTAGGACAGTGCGTGGTGCCCATTTAACAGATACGGTGAGTGGGGCTCCGATTAGGAGGCTTTCTTGGCATATGCAGCTCTCAGGGTTAGAACTGGACACCCTTGGGCAAACGAGATGAGTTGCCCGCTCCCCACTTTTTTTTTTTTAAAGATTTTATTTTTATTTATTTTTAGAGAGAGGGGAAGGGAGGGAGACAGAGAGGGAGAGAAACAGCAATGTGTGGTTGCCTCTCACATGGCCCTCACAGGGACCTGGCCTGCAACCTAGGCATGTGCCCTGACTGGGAATCGAACCGGGACCCTCTGGTTCCCAGCCTGCACTCAATCCACTGAGCTACATCAGCCAGGGCCACTTCCCAGTTTTGTCTTTCTGTGCCAGTGCCTGGGGCTGGCTGTGTCTGTGGCCTGTTGGTCAGACTCAATGGGTCACATGCTGGGCCAGCCCAGTCCACCTCCTTTCCCTTCAGGATGGGGCTCTGGCCACATAGCACGCGGGCTGGGTGCAGGGCAGGGAGGCCACGGGACTCCGAGCCTGCCTGGGAGCACGCGTGGGCAGGGCGCTTCTGTGCCTGGCCCTGGCCCTCCCCTGGGGTGTCCTCGGCCTTGAATTGGAGCAACCCAGCCCTCCCCCGTTCTCATGTGGGCCGGACAGTCAGCCTTCCGGGGCGTTGCCGTTTCTCCTCTTCACCGTCACTGCGCAAGGGCTCCCGGACTCGCGCTAACAGGACGACTCCAAGTGTACGTCTGTCCTGTTAAAACGACTCAAATACGGGCATTGAAAAAACATGGAGGGACTATGCAAGCGACCCGACGAACATCTGAGATGGATGCCAGTCCTGGAAATCTGTTTCTGGCAGGGCTCCCGGGGCTGCCCGAGCTCACCCTCTCCTGCAGAGCTCACTGGCCACACTTTGGCTACCGGAGCCCTTCCTGGGTTTGCTACTTCTGGTCTCCCTCAGTTATCTAAGTCTTGATTGTAAACGTGGGCATAAATTTGAAAGCAATGAGAAACCCCATGTGCCTGCCCTTCACTGGGACAGACCCATGGGGAGACTTGCTTGGACTGAAGATTGAGAAAGCAAAGTTCGAGTCCCAGCTCTGCTGCTCAGTGCCCGTCTGAACTTAGACAAGTCATTTCCTCTCCCTGGGGCTCCGACTCCTCATCTTAAAACAAAGAACTGAACTTGGTGCTTCCCTAAAATCAGTCCAGCTCCAGGAGTCTCCGCTTTGGCAGGGAAGGCGTGATGGCTCCTGGTTAACAAGTCAGGTGCCAAGTTCCTTGGGCAGGTAGGTTAGCAGTGAGTGCTAGGCTGGAGGGGGTGGGAAATCCTGCTCTGATTTCAGATGAAGGGGCTCATGAGCAGCCACTGTGGGTTAGCGTTGCCAGCAGCACCTGGCTCGGTCACGAGGACGGGAGGCACAACGCACTTGCACAGCTGCACCCGTAAATCATGCATTCGGGGACACACGATGGGGGGCAATCTGACAAATAGTGGAGAAGTGTGTCCACCCTCCTTAGCTTTGCCTGGAAGTGGTCTCAGCAAGGGGGGTGGGCTGCATCTTGCAACCAGGTGCGGGCCTGTGTGGCGGGCACCGCCTACTCCTGTGAGGAAGAGGATGATAAAGACAGTGGCAATGGGGGTGATTACTTATCGGGGGACAGGCAGTCCGCCCACAGGCCGGTGTATTGTTATTCCCTCTACCTGAGATGCGGGAATTGAGGAACAGTCATGCACCGACAGGGCCTGACCTGATGTCCAGGTGGACGGCTTCTGTCCCCTGCCTTGTAGAGACGTGGACTTCTGCTTGGAGCTCAGTCAATATTTGAGTCCATGGGCCACTGTTTCCTTCCTCCCTCTCTCCCTCCCTCCTTCTCACCTTCCCTCCTTCCACATTGAGTTTCTATTTCCTTCCTTCTTGAGTGTCTACTAATCCCAATCGGCAAGCATGGTTCTAGGGTTAGAGAAATGAAGAAACGATGGACTGTACCTTTAAGGGATTGAAAGTCTGGGCAGGGCTGGGGTGGGCAGGAAGGTGCAGGCGTGGACAAGAGTAGAAATGAGTTTATCAGCTATGTCTTTGCAAGAGAAAATGAAGGTTATCGTAGAAAGGAAGCGTGGATTTCCTGTAACAGGTAGGTGAAGACAGAAAGTGGATGGACAATGGACTAGGTGGTAGTGGGAACATATGAAAGGATTTTAACAGCTTGGAAACTCAGCTCATGCTGGGCCTGGCGCAGCCTCCTCTGTGACCCTCGTTGTGGAACTGATTTCTTCCTAAGTGTGGGGACCGATGCTGGGAGGAGATCGGGCCACGGACCCCGATGGGTAGAGGCGGTGCTCACGCGCAGGCGGCAGGCGGTAGGTGGCAGGAAAGTGCTCAGAGAGGAACTGGTTGAAATGATACCTTTTCATGCGAGAGAAGGCGACAAAGGAAGAGCACTTGGCTCCTGAGGCCCAAGGCTGTGGATCTGAGGCAATCTTTCTGGGAAATAACAGCACCTCTCATGAGCCTGTTAATTCCCGGATGTTTCTTAAATGCAGAGTGGAAGCAAGTTGGGGCTTAAGTGCGGGGGAGGGAGTGGAGGAGCAGAGCAGGGGCCACCTGCAGGGCCCGGGCCGTGGGCAGCACCCAGGTGGCAGAGGTGGCAGTGAACTGGGCCGGGCTGAGTGGAGGTGGACATTGAAGAGAGAGTGGAGCTGGGCTGGTGGTGGAGAGAATATTTGTGCCAAGTTGCTGAGAAAGCAGTTCCTACACCCTACAGGCTCCGGGTGCAGAGAGGCTGAGGGGATGGTGGGCAGGGGAGGGAGGAGGGAGGTTTGGGGAACTGTCCCTCCCTCCAGGGCCAGTTACAAGGCCCGGGACTCACTGGCCGATGTCCAGTGTGGGTGGAGCGGACCCATGTGGGGTGAGAAATTAGGAAATGTTCTCGGGGTCTCGGGAAGGAAGTCTAGTCTGGAGGTAACAATTAAGTCCTGTTTCGCCAAGATTCCCAGGAGAGATTCTGGTCCCCCTGTTTCCCTGTTTCTGTGTCACCACAATGGCAGCACAGGCCTGGGGAAGCTCATGGCCCTGGTGGAGACGCAGCATCGGTACCTTCGGTCTCCATGTCTGTCCCTATGTCCCTCTCCTTAGTCCGTATATGCCTTGTGCTCTGTTGGTTGGTCTGAAGGTCTGTCTTCACAGGCCTGTTTTTCTCCCACCACTGCTCACTTTCTGTTTGGACGTCATCTCTCTCCCTTCTCCCCCCGCCCCACCGTCCCCACCCCACCCTCTCTCTTTCCTTCTCCTCTCCAGGCTCTTTCCCATGTTTCGTTCAGTGCACCCTGGCCCTCATCCTTGAGGTGTGACCCTGCACCTCCTTGGTGTTCGGTCCTGCTTGCTTTCATAATGATGCTCACAGGGAATGGAAAATACTGCCGGCGTCCTCTCCTCCCATCTGGAAGGAAACAGAGGGATCTGCTGGGCCTGGGGGTGGGAGGGGCTCTCACTCCAAGGTTCTGGGCATCAGGGAAGGGAGCCAGTGGGCAGAAGCTGGGTACCTTCACCAGTATGTGGGTGCTGCTTCCATGGCGATGTCAGGCAGATGCTGATTCCTCGGTGCTGGGCAGGCGGGCACAAGGGGGTGCAGACATGGGCTGGAAGAGAGGGGAAGAATGGGGGTGTGTCTCCCCTCTGTATAATAGCCTCCTTCTGACAAGGAGCTTCTGTTTTGCCCCTCTCCACTGGAAAGCTTTTAAGAGTGCTGGAAAGGACAGGCAATTACAGGAAGGTTGGGTGCGCCTGATTGGCTGTTGTTACAGATCGCTCATTGTCATACATGGCGTTTGCAGAGGAGGCCATCGGGGGATTGACTGCTGTTTAGGGTAAGTGATTTCTGTTTAGAGGGAACGAGCAGATGGAGGCTTGACTGGCACTCATTGCCCTCTCTGCCTGTTTGCTATTGTGTTGATGGTTTTTCTTGGCAAGGAGGGGCCATTTGAGTTGCTCCCAGGATGTATGGATGGGAAGGGGCTAGAGATCAGCCACTCAGCCCACCCCACCCCACCTCACCTCACCCTAACCTCCATATTTACCTGATGGGGAAACAGCCCACAGGGCAGAGAGGAGGCAGGTGCAGCCTCGCACGGCAGGCCGGGGGAGGTGCTGGGTCAGAGCTCACGTCCACACCCCAGGCCAATGCTCTCGCTCAGAGCAAGGCCCGAGCCGGCTGCCCACGCAGACCAGGGTTCCCACTGGCTCGCCCTGTGCACAGCTGTGCAGTGTGAATGTGTCTCCTGTGGCAGCCCTGCTGCCCCAGGCCCCACACCCGGCCTGACCCACAGCCTCCTCCTCTGGGTCCTCTCACGCACTGTCACTTGCAATGTCCCTTGACCACATGATGTCCCCAGGAGGCTGGAGGCAGGAAACACCTCAGGACTGTCCTGATGCTCTTGATTTTGCCTCTGTCAGTCTGTTTGTCTCTCTCTCACATGCACATACATGCCTCCTTTACCTCCTTCATCACAGAAACACCCCCGTGATAAGGAAACTTCCTCAGATCTTGAAATCTATTCCATCCACAGACATCTAAATTAACATGCAAGTTCTGGGGAAGACTGAACCGTAAACAACCAGGAAACAACAGTACATTAATAGTCGAGGACCCACAAAATGATGGGCGAAGGTTGTAAAAGAAAGGCCATCACAAACAAACTTCAGCAAATCCACAATTTCCCCGGCAGAAGTTCTTCCACAATTTTGCCAAAGAAGAAACCGAGGCAGAGGATGGTCAGAGAACACACTGCGGCCGTGTGCCCTTGACCAGCCAGCTGTGAGGACGGACTCTTCAGGGCTGGCTTGCGTGCCCTCCAGAGGCATGTGAGGTCTTCACCCTAGGACCTCAGAGTGCGACCGCCTTCGGAAATTGGGGATTTGGAGGAGCAATCCAGTTAAAGTGAGGCCTTATAGTTGACCCTAATCTGACTGGTGCTCTTATTATAATGTTTTAATCCTCACAGAAGGATATGTTTATTGATTTCAGAGAGAGAGGGAGGCGGGGGCGGAGAGAGAGAGGCAGATGGAGACAGAGAGGTGAGAGACACATCGTTCCGTCACCTCCCACAGGAGCCCTGGCTGGGGGTCAAACCTGCAGCATTTTTGGTGTAGGGACGACACTCCCACGAACTGAGCCGCTCAGCCGGGGCCGGTGCTCCTACTAAGCAGAAACGAGGGCCCAGACACAGCTACACGCAGAGGGGGATGCAGGGGGAGCGCCAGGTGAGGGCAGGCATCTGGGTGGTGAATGAGCCAAGAAATGCCGAAGATCGCCAAGAATCCAGCAGGAGCTGAAAGAGAGGCAGGAAACAGATTTTCCCTCACGGTCGTCAGACGGTACCAACCCAGGCCACACCTTGACCACGGACAACTGGCCTCCAGAACCAGGATAAAATAAATTCCTGTTGTGTAAGTCACCAGTGTGTGGTCCTTTGTTTAGGCAGCCCTAGGAAAGGAATACAGTGGCCTTTCTTCTCCAAGAACTTCCTTTTATACTACCTTTCTGTTTTACCTCTTATTATTTACCTGGACTCTACAGCTTAATTTTATCCGAGTGACAACCCCCTGGTTGTGAGGTAGGTGTTAATGTCATCAGGATTTGAGATAAAATATACCACAGTTGTATGATAGAGACTGGGGGACAAGCAGGGGAATCCATTCATTTAACCATTTAACAAGTAGTTGCTGAGGGCCTACCTGGTGCCTGGCACTGTGTTCTGTGATGGAGACCCAAGGACATGCAGAGCACTATCCTCACTCTCAGGGGCTCACAGGCCGTGGGGAAGGCGGCCGTGCAGACAGGTGATGTGGCACCCAGCGTTATGGGAGCACAGAGCTGGGAAGAGGTGGGAGGAGCCAGGGAAGAAGCCTGGAGAAGAGTCCACAGGAGCTGAGCCTTCAAGAGGTTGTCCAGGCCACCAAGCGGGGAAGGCTCTTCCAGGCAGAGAGACCATCATGCACAAGGGAACAAGGATGTGGAAGAGCAGGGGCGTGTGAGCACGTGTGTGTGTGTGTGTGTGTGTGTGAGATGTCCTGCATCACCGTGGGTTCATCCATGTATACCCCGCCAGCTTCTGAGCAGACCCCTCACCAGCAGAGTGGTGCTCACTGTTGGAAGGGACCTTCCATCTGACTTGGAGCCCCCCTGCAAGTGTGAGCCGGGCCGGGGCCTCTGTCTGTGCTGGAGCTGGCCCTTACTTTGCGTGTGTCCTCTGCCTAGACTCCTAGATGGGAGTTCTCTTCCTGAAGGTCTTCCTTTTCAGTTTCTAATTCTCTGCTCTAACCCAGGACACCCAAGTCTGCTCAGAGAGTTCCTCTGTGTCTGTCAACCAGTCTTTCTAGCATGTATATATGTGTATACGTGTGCATGTGTGTTCTTTTCAAGTTTTTTTTAAACTCAAAAAAAAACATTAACTAGTGGGGAGACAGGGCACAGCTCTTGATGACGCCTGGGAGCGATACCTTCCTCCTCACTGGGTGAATGTAATAGGCTGAGCTGGGGGAATGGAGAGAAAGCCGAAGGAATAGCCTCACGCAAACTTCTAGTGATTCGGTAACAAACCTCATGTCCAGCCTCGCAGGTGAAATGCTCTCCCAGAATCGTGGCGGGCTTCTCCGCACGCACTGTTCTGGGGCCCAGCTCCAAACAGCCAGGTGAAGAGAGCCGTTAGCATCGGCCACTCGTGACCAGAGGATGCCTAAGGCGTCCTTTAGTGTTGTGTCCATTGTAACCGATCTTACGGAATGAGCGGTGGACCAAGAATCAGGAGACCTGGTTCTACTAAAAGTGGCCTTGGGCAAGTCACTCCCATTCAGTGGAGCCTGGGTTTCCCTATATATGAAATGTCCCTCCCAACTGTGTCATTCTGTCATCTCTCCTTTGCATATTCCCATCTTCGAGGCCCTGGAGATGTAATTGTGCTAACGTGGTCATTTGCAAGTGAGGCACGTGCGAGTCTGGCATACAGAGCAGAGTCAGATTCGCCACCTGGTCTTCCTGGCTCACAAGCCGGAGCAGTGGGGTAAGGTCCAAGGCCTGCGTGTGTGTGCACGTGTGAGTACACCAGACTCTCCTTCCTTTTCCCTGAGACTGGGAGCTACGGTGGAGTTCAAAGGATAATTCAAAGCTCAGGAAATGACTTTTTGAAACAGAGTGCTAAGGCAGAGAACAGTGGTGGGAGAGGGTCCTAATTTCGACAGGGCTGCCGGAGAAGACGTCTGGGGGTCGGGGGGAGATGGCCGTGCTGGGGGGAGGGGTGGACAGGTGCATAGAAGACAGTCGAAGAGGAAGCAACAGTGTGTGCCTCTGAGATGGGAGGGATCAAAATATGTGGCATGTGTGTAAATGCCTTGTCAAAACTATGGCATTACAAGGATACAAGAGATTCATATTGGATCTGCTAATGCCATGTCTCTGGTAGCCCTTAAGTCTTCCTCATTTTTCCTCTTGATCTCTTACAAAACGTGTCCCCAACCCAGTGTTCTCCCATGACTATGGCACTGTTGACACTCTCTCATGTGTGGGTAGGCGTGTGGGGGATGGGGTGGGGGGACAGTGTGTGTGTGAGTGTGCCCATTCCCTTGATTGCATGGGGACACAAGCGGATTGCAGGCCTGTCACCAGCTCAGCTGAGAACATCTGGATCACTGTCCTGATGATTAAATTAAGTCCATTTCACAAAATCAGTTCACAACTCTGAGTCAGGGACCAAGTGGTCTGGCCCACTTTCCTTGCTCAGCTTTTTCCAAAGGTAAACAGGTTTGCAAGTTGTGACATGCATGTGAACTGCTAAAGGCACGGTGGGGACTCTCCGAGAGAACGGGTAAACCTCTCAGGCTGAGGACAGACTACTAAGGGAGAGCAGCTCCAGATACAATATTTGGCGCTTGCGTCCAAGAAGCACTGGCATTTTGGAGCGTTCAGAAGTGACGCTCTAGGACAGAGGAGCCGGAGAGGAGTTGCGCTGGTGGGAACCAGAAGCTGGCCCATCACTTTCAGCTTTCTCCAAGGACCTGAGCTCCACGGTGTCAATCAGGAAACAAAATAAAAGAATATCTGAAACAGTGGTCAAAAACAAAAACAAACAAACCAAACAAACAAAAAGGAAAAAAGCCCCCAAACCAGAGGCTCCTATTATATGAGAGCTTTAAGTTCAGCCATCCTGGTGCTTCGACGAGGAGACCAGGGCTGCAGAGGGGAGGAGGTGGGAAACGCCATGGAAGGCACCGCCGGAGGATCCGCATGCAGGCCTGGGGGCTCGCTGTCCTCCCCACCCCATACCGTGTTCTCAGGGCCGCGTTCAGAGGAGCGGCCAGGCCTCTGTGTCTTCCATGCAGGGTGAGGCTGTGCTTTCCAGCGTGGTGAAGGCTCAGAATCAGGACGTTAAACCTCAGACGTGTGTCATCCTGTCCTGTTTCCCTGCCAGCGTTCTCGGGAGCTCTCCACTCCAGTGTGCGCAGGTGTGGGTGTGCACAGCAGAAAAGGCTCCAGGCATCCTCTGGTCGGGGTGGGAGGGGGAAGGGGAGCAGCAAGCCGCATCCCAGAGCCAGGAGGGTGTCTCTGGCCTCGCCCGACAGCCACCGATAGTGAAATTAGAGTAACCACCTTAATGGGGAGTACACTGGAGGGATAAGTTGAAGAAGTCTGTGGGAGCAGTTTGCTGTGTGCTCCTTTGAGGGAGGCTTGGCGGAAGGAGTGCAAGAGGTCCCTCATTTCCAGTTAAGGCTGTTTCTAACTGTCACCCTTGAGAGGTGATGAGAAGATGAGGCAAAGGGTGTGGCTCTGGATAGGGTGAGCTGAGGTCCCAGGAGGCATCTCCCTGGGGGGCCTGGTGGAGAGGCACAGGCTGAAGGCACAGGCACAGGCTGGGGGCCTCCGGCTTTGACAAGACCGGCACTGCCCAGCTCGGAGCTGCCAGTCTCAATGCTGCTGGGTTGCCTTCTGCTACCGGTTCTCCTGGTGATGCCGGAGGGCATCCGGTGGGACTCCAGCCCTACAGCAGAGAGGAAACACGAGCCCAGGGAGTGGTTTCCTCCCTTGCTCTAAGTTCTGAGGAATTTTTTTAAAAAAAGATTTTATTTATTTTCAGAGAGATGAGAAGGGAGGGAGAAAGAGCAATGTATGGTTGCCTCTCACATGGCCCTCACTGGGGACCTGGCCCGCAACCCAGGCATGTGCCCCAATTGGGAATCGAACTGGGACCCTCTGGTTCCCAGCCCGCGCTCAATCCACTGAGCCACACCAGCCAGGTTAAGTTCTGAGGAATTTACTGAAAGCCAGGTTCCTGGCCCTGCAGACATCTGCCCTCGCAGGAGTCCCCCAGGCCATCTGTTACCCTGACCCTGTGCCAAGCACCTGCTGGCTGAGACAGGCCTGCTTCCTGTCCCCTGCCCGCAGGCCTAGGCTCCTCTGCTGTCCCTGTGCCTTCCTTTAGGGGTGGGGGCCACCCAGCTGCTTCCCCATGAGGTCAGGCTGGAACATGAAAACCATGGCAAGGAGGGACATGGCTCGGACAGCCCTGCTGTCATTCCCTCTCTGCGCCCACCCGCTTCTGCAAACGCATCTGCTAGGAACTGAATAGTGGCCCCCAAATTCATGTGTTGAAGCCCTAACCCCCAATGTAGCTGTATTTGGAGATGGGGTCTTACTTAGGGAGACAATTAAGGTTAAAGTAGATCATAAGGGTGGGGCCCTGATCTTACCAGATGGGTGTCCTTATAAAAGGAAGAGACTCCAGAGCGCTCCCTCAGTGAGAGTGCAGAGCAAGACCACGTGAAGACACAACAAGAAGCAGGCAGAGAGGCTTCTGCAGACACCCCCCCTGTTGACACCCTGATCTTGGACCTCTAGGCTCCAGAGCTGTTGTTCAAGCCACCCAGTCTGTGATGCTCGCTGTGGCAGCTGGGGCAGACCTCTCCTCCGTCCCCAGAAGGGATCTGGAGCGTCGAGCTCCTCTGTTCTCCTGCCCTGTCTAACCTCTGATTCTGACGCTGCCCCCCTCCCCCGGCGCAAACAATGCACTGCAGTTCGGTTGCAACAATAAGAATGGAACCAAGTGATAGGTTTAGAAAAAAATTTGTGCTGATAAAGGATTCATAGCTGTAATATACAAAGAGCTCTTAGAAACGAACAAAAAGACAAAGTGGAAAACAGGCAAAGGACATGCATCAGTAGCTCACAGAAAAGCAAATTTAAGTGGCCGATAAACACATTAAAACATGTTAAAGCTTATTTATTAGGAGTCAGGAGAATGAAAATTAAAGTAGTATTTAAGTTATCGCTTTATACCTATCAGACTGGCAAACACTAAAAGTTCAATGCTACCCATTGCTGCTGGCGGGGGCGATTTGCATTCAGTATGGAAGGAAAGGAACTTGGCCACAGGCGGAAGCACTGGTGAGTAGGAGCTGTTTGAAAGAAAGTGCCCCCGTTGGGGACTGGGCTCAAACACAGTACATCCTACTACAGATATTATCCAGGCGTCATGAATGAATGAATCCCCAATTCATTAATTTGGAGAAATTTACACAATGTGTGAAACAAGCCGAATGCAGAGAAGTAGGTAAAATGATAAAGTTTGTGAAATAACAAGAAGCTCCTCTTAGATCAATATGTGGGGTGGGAGGGGGGAGAGGGAAGGAGTGAGTCTTCCCAAATCTCCAAAGAATACTGATCTAACGTAAACACACACACACAGCGCGTCCAGGATGAAATGAGCTGTGTTAGGTGATCCTGTTAAATACTCTGGGATGCAAACTTACGCGCATGAGTGAGTCGTCACCAAATCATTGTTTCATGGTGGAGAAATTTCAGGTAATTTCTTTCTTTCTTATACGCCTGTGCACTGTTTGAACAGATTCAGTGGGCATGTATTTTTATGATAATACTACAATTTGCTTTTTGAATCACGGCGGATTAGCCCACCTCTGACCCTGCCCCCTTCTGCAGCCCAGCTCATGGCAGTCCTGTGCAGGTCACCTGAGTGACCTCGGACCCTCCTTCTGGGAGAAGGCTATAGGAACCATTTAGAGGCTCCTTCTGAGAAACTCAGCTGTAAGCACCAGATCTCCTGCTGGCAGTTCCTGTCATCTCCACTTTCAGCCCCATCGCCTTCCTTAGGACCCCAATGAGGGGGTCTCAGCCTCGGTGACGACCCCACCAGTGTCCCGTCTCCCACTCTGCACTGTTGCACCCGCCGCCTGTGGGGCTCTGCAGAGCTGGAGCCCAGTCTTACCTGGCAGCCTGTCCCTCCATCCATGGCTGGTGATCCTCTTTGGTGAGCCCCCACAAATCCTGCTGTGCTTTTTACCCAAACATGCCTTCTCAGAAGAGTTCCTTTGTTTCCTTAATCCCCAAATTCCTTAATTTTCTCAATTCCCTTAATTTGAATTTTCTGACTCACTTTTCAGAGTATTTTCCTCTCAGTCCTCTGAGCCCACCCAGCTGTTTACCCTCAGGTATTTGTGCCATTCCCGATGAACCTCCTCTTCTGAGAGGTGCTGGCTGTTTGGGCAGGGCTAGGAGGGGGCTCTCAGAAGGACTTATAATGGACCCCCCATAGTGGGGACGGTAGAGAAAATCCAAGCCAAGACCTGCAGGGGGAGCATGGGGCAGGAACCCTGAAAGAGCTGAGACACACAGCGAAGTGAAAGGCAGGAGCAGAGACCTCAGTGAGAGATGACCAGTGAGGAAGGAGCTCAGGCGGGAGCAGGCTGGACACAGAGAGGCACGCCGTGGGCTCAGCTCCGAGCTGCAGGGTCCCCGTCAGACTGCAGGGACAGGAGTCGGGCTGCGCCCAGAGTGCAATTGATTGGAGGAACCAGGGAAGGTTTTAGGGGATTAGAATTCAAATTGGATCTTGGAGAATGGATAATTTTTTCTTTTATCTTTTCCTGTTTTGTTTCTAATCCTATACACATTTGAGATGATCTTATCACATTAGAGCTGAAAAGACCCTTCGAGCTCATCCGACCCTGTGCTGTCTTAGCACAGTAGCCACGAGCCACTTGAAACAGAGCTGGCTGACCTGAGATGTGCAGAAAGCACAAAATACGCCTCCAATTTGGGAGACTTAGCATGAAAATAGTAATGTCAAATATCTCACCAAAAGTACAGTGGACCCTTGACCAACGTGGAAGTTGGGGCGCTGGTCACCAGTGCAGTCGAAAGTCTGCATGTAATGTAAGTTGGCCCCCCACACAGGTGGATTCCCCACTGTGGACTGGGAATAGCGTCTTGATGACACACTGCGTTTGGGGATATATTGCACGAGATACAATCTATTGTGAAAATGTATTTTGGGAACCAACCATATGGGAAAATGTTTTTGCCAATGATACCTCAGACAAGGGTTTGATCTCCAAAATATATAAAGAACTCACACAACTTCACACCAGGAAGACAAGCAATCCAATTGAAAAATGGGCAAAGGACCTGAAGAGACCCTTCTCCAAGGAGGACATACAGAGGGCCCAGAGACATATGAAAGGATGCTCAGCATCACTAGCCATCGGAGAGATGCAAATTAAAACCACAGTGAGATACCACTTCACGCCGATCAGAATGGCCATCATCAACAAAGCAACAGATAACTGTTGGAGAGGATGTGGAGAAAAGGGAACCCTAGTGCACTGTTGGTGGGAATGCAGACGGGTGCAGTCACTGTGGAAAACAGTATGGAATTTCCTCAGAAAAATAAAAATGGAACTGCCTTTTGACCCGGCAATTCCACTACTGGGATTACACCCTAAGAATCCTGAAACTCCAATTCAAAATAACCTATGCACCCCAATGTTCATAGCAGCACTATTTCCAGTAGCCAAGTGCTAGAAACAGCCTAAGTGCCCATCAGTAAATGAGTGGATCAAAAAACTGTGGTACATTTACACAGTGGAATACTACGCAGCAGAAAGAAAGAAGGAGCTCCTACCCTTTGTGACAGCGTGGATGGAACTGGAGAGCATTATTCTACAGGAAATAAGCCAGGCGGTGAGGGACAAATACCATATGATCACACCTGTAAGTAGAACCTAATGAACAAAACAAACAAGAGAGAAAAATAGAACCAGAGACACGGAAATAAAGAACAAACTGACGGTGACCAGAGGGGAGGGAGTGGGGGATGACCGGGAAAAGAAGGGGAAGGATCAAGCCAAGGAACACGTATAAAGGACCCATGGGCAAAGACAATGGGGGGAGGATTGAATGTGGGAGGTGGGGGTGGGTAGAACAGGGGAGAGTAATGGGGGAAAAGTAACGACAACTGTAATTGAACAACAATAAAAAAGTAAAAAATAAAAAAATGTATTTTATGTCTTTCTTTATATGTAACATGGTTACTAGAGAATTCAATAATTCATGTCTGGCTTGCACTGTATTTCTATTGAACAGTGCTTGCCGCTCTAGACTAGGGCTTGGCAAACCTTTTCTGCAAAGCACCAGAGAGCAAGCGCAGAGCCCCGGGTCTCCGCTCCAACCAGCCAGCTCTGCCTTGGCAGCGAGGCGGGCAGGACAGTCCACAGACGAGTGCGTGCGACTATGTTCCAGTAAAACCGCTATGGACACCAACATTTGAATCTTCTTTATTTTTTATGTGTCACAAAACATTACTTTTATGATTTAATAAATTATTTGAAAATGTAAAAAGTGTTCTTTGCTCATGAGCCAAACAAAAATAGATGACAGGTGGCATTTGGCCTGTGGGTTACAGGGGGCTGACCCCTGGCCTAATCTGACCCCCTAATCAAAGAAGTAGGGAAATCGTGCTTGGAAAGAGAGAGGCACCCAAGAGCGTGGTAAGCTGACACCAGAGTTTACTAGACTGTCTGCCTGGTTTACTTACTTCCTTTTCCAGTGAGTGAGCAAGACAGTAAGTATTCCTCTACAGATAAAACTACTACTCTATGGATGCTTAAAGCACAGCTGAAGATCGGTTCATCATGTCTATCTTTTACAAAAATGTGTATTTGTTTATTGTGATTCCTCAGAGACACTTCTCCGAGTGTAAATCCAACTGAAAGAGGTTCAGCTGTTTCTTTGGATTGCGTCCGTGCTGCGGCAGCCCTCCTGACCAATGCCAGGAGTCTCCGTGACTCATGCTTACTAGGTACACTCAAGCTCCAACAAAAGAACGAGGTCTCTGTGGTCTTGGGAAACACCTGGGTGCTCCGGGCAGCGGGGTTTGTATACGTCTGTTAGACACAGATTGGAGGGGAGGGTTAAAAGTTCACCTTGATTCAGTTGACAAGAAGTACCTAATGCACCCTTCTTGGCCTGTGGGTCCCCCTCCCACCCTCATGGCCTTTGCTCATTGGGACGGATGGGTGGGCCAGCATGCTGACGCTCCTGGTTGGCTTGGGGAGGGACTGCTCCAAGACTGAGTGTGGCTCAATACCACGGCAGAGATCGCAGGAATGAGCCACTTGAAGTTCAGGTGCCTTGCAGGCAGAGACTTCAGCAAGCATGACATTTCGTGGTTCCTAGAACCCCTCATCTGAGCTGTGTCCCCGGTGTCCTGGCCTGGCCTTCTCCTCTCTGATTGTTTCAATCTCTCCTTTGAGAAGCATGGGGTCTTACGGAGGTGTGTTTCTCTCTGTTTGAAAATGTGATGGTTCCCAATTTTAAAAAATACATTATGAAATACTAAAGCCATGAACGGTCTACATACTGGTATAACAAATACCTGTATTCCCAACACTTATAATTAAGTGTTCCCTGGGCGTGATTCCCCATTGTATCTCCCCGCCCTCTGCACAGGTAATCTCTACATTGACTTTGGTATTTATCACTCATGCACTTCATTTTTATTTTTAGCTCATTTATTTTTTGATTTAATCTTTATTGTATTTTCATCCATTACCATGTAGTCCCTATGTACCTCCCTCCCCTCAGCAATCACCACACTGTTGTCCGTGTCCACGAGTCCTTTTTCCTTTTTATTCAAGCCCTCTGCCCTCGCACCCCCCCACTAGCTGTCATCCTGCTCTCTATCTCTGAGTCTGCATTTCAGTTTTAATACATATATATGCGTCTCTAAATGTTATGTTCTGTAGATACTAAAATTTTATAGTAACTTAAAAATTACTGTAATGTACGTATTATACTACTTTTTAAAATTTTGTATTAGTTTTGATTGTTACTCAAAATTATGTTTAACAGATTTATCCACATCATATATTAAATTTGTTTTTACTGCTGAATAATTTCTCATACATGACTATATTTCAATGTGTATGTCCATTCTCTTGTTGATGAACATTAGGTTGTTTCCATTTTTTGTTATATAAATAATGCTGCACTGAATATGTTGATACACATTTCTCAGAATTTAGGATATATGCCTCGGAACCAAGTTCCTGGGTTCTAGGGTCTGTGCATCTTCAGCTTTGTTATGTGGTTCCAGGTGGCTCTCCAACGTGATTGTGCTGATGCACGCTGCACAAACATTCCTCACCAACACCTGGAGCCTCATTCACTTTCTGTTGTCGTCATTCATCTGATGGTTACGATACAGTAGCATTTCCGATTGTGCATTTTACTGATGTCTGTTAAGCTTGATTTTATGTGTTTTTTTTTCATATTTTAACTGGATATTTTTCTTCTGTGAATTGCCTGTTCATATACTTTGCCCATTTTCCTATTGGGCTGTTTTTCTCTTGACATATTCTGAAAAGCAATCCTTAGTTGGTTTTGTGGCTTGCAAATAACCTCACTCAGGTTTTGGCTTGTCTTTTTCATTTTAATGGACTGTTTCGACAAAGAGAAGTTCTTGACTGTAACAGGGTGACAAGCTCCATTGCCATGTGGTGTGCTGTGGAAGCCGGGGGTGGGGTGCAGAGGCAGGGGACTCAGGAACACAAATTTCTGTGGCTTCCCTCACGCTTCAGCCCAGCGAACCTCTGTGCAGATAAAACAGAGGCTCAGACTCGAGGGAAGGACGGCAGCCCGTGTTCTCCGCTTAGTGATTTTCCGGGCACTTAACGCACTATTTTGAATCCCATAGTAATATTTTTAAAAAACCTCAGCCATCAAATAACTTAATTAAACATTACTTACAAAGTTTAATATTCATTATTTGGCTGCAATTACTGTCTTTGCCCCCTCCCCTCCCTCTCTCCCACTGAAGTGCTCTCTCCCCTCTCTTATTCCGAAGGTCTAATTAGGCTAATGACTGCTGCTCGCAGCGACCTCATGTCTGCTAAAAGACAAAGAAACACAAAGGCTCTCTTTGGTTTGCCCTCCCCGACGGTCTTTGCATGCAGCAGCCCAGCTCTCGAATACCGCGTTTCTTTTCTTTCTCCGATGCCTGATTCCACTTGTGCCACACAGCAGAATTAATGATGTGTATCTGAAAAAGGCTTGGCAGCCAAATTGCAACAAACGCAAGAGAAGGCTGGGGCACTGGAGAGAGGGAGGAATAGCAGAAAAACTCCGAACCTTCCAGCACCGACTCGCAGCAGAGGCTGTGCTCCGCAGGCTGCTGGCAGGGAAAGGCTTTCAAAGGAAGGGCACAGGCACAGAGCGAGGCGGCTTCTTTCTTAGTCTTTCTTTCCCTGTCTTGGGGCTTAATAGCATCCTTGGCTCCCCTCTAAGCAGGTTTCTTCAAAGGCTTTTGTGAGTCTTTGCCCAGCTCTGCCTGCAGTCGGTATCTGCTGCCTCTGGTTTTACCCCATGGGGGGTGGTGTTGATACCGCTGCTCAGGCTGATGCGAGGGGAGGAAGCCAGCTGTGGGGCTGTTCTCGGCTCTGGCTCCAAGGTTGAGTCTACACATGATGGAGCCCCTTGCAGGTCCCATGCGTGGGTGCATGTTGGGGTGCTGATGTGGAAAAGTCCCATCTCAGGGGAGACAGGTCAGCCCTGTAGGGAATGCACTCCCAGTCAGCTCCGGACGTCAGTGCAATAAGCTTTATGGGAGGAGCACTGGGATCCCCGAGGAGCAGCAAGGAGCAGCAGCCAAGGAGAGGGTCTGGTTCTGACAGAGGCTGGGAGCAGGGACGGGAACCAAGAAAGACCGACTGGAGGAGCGATGGCTGAGGTGCGCCTTAGGGTGCAGGAGATGTTTGAGTTAAGCAAGGGAGGAATGGCATTCTTGGCAGTGAAAAAGGAGACCTGTTAAAAGCATGTTGTGTTTGGGATGCAGGGCTGAATCTTACCGGGCTGGAAGCCAGGGGCCCTTTGAGGAAACAGGAAGGTGGTATGCCTGGGAAGGTAGGAGAAGATGAGGTTCAAAGCAGTGTGGATCCCGGTGGGGCAGGCCTGGAAGGCTATGCCAGGGAGTCTGGGTTTTTACATGGGGAATACACTGCAGATTTATACGTGGGGGACAATGGGGTCAAACGTGTGTTGTAGAGAAGGGGCAATTCAAGAGGAAAAGGTAAGAGACAAAGCACAAAGGAGATGGGAGCCAGGAGATCAGCTGGGGGGAAGCATCAGTGCAGCTGAGTGGAAGCTGGGGAGTATGGACTCAAAGTTCCTTGGAAGTTAGTTGAGTAGGACTTGGTGACGTGGTGGTGGTCGCAGACAGAGGGGTTAACCACAGGGACCCCAGTGTCATATGTAAGGCATGTGAGCAAACCCAAACGGAGTCCAGCCTATCCCAGGGGTCTGAGGAGTGGAGCAGGGCACAGGGCTTGTAAGCGGTTCCAGGGAGGGAGTGAGGGCACCAGGACTCCAATCTAACTCAGGCTTTGGGGCCTGGCTTAAGAACCAGTGAAGAGCCCAGAAGGTAGCTGTGGTTCAGACAACCTCCACTCTCTGCTGTCAGGAAAGAGACTGGTCCGTCTGTTGCTTCCACATGTCCCTACAGGCCAGGTTTACCCCAGAGCGCCGAAGCCACCTGGATGAGGAGCCACGGGAGAACTCGTGAGCTGATCTGCAGGCAGCAGAGGATCCTTTTCCTTCAAATTTCTTTGCACCTTCCTGCTCATGTTTGGGATCCTTTGCAGAGGTAAGCCTTTGGATAGCTAGTCAGTGCTGGTGTCATCTGGGCGGTGCTGCAGGTGGAAAGGCCTAGCTGCAGACCAGAAGAGTCCAAAGAGCAACGAGGGGAAATGTCGCGTCCCCAGGACACAGTAACTGAATGGCAGAATTGGAGCTATCATCTGGGGCTTGCAACGTCTCTTGCTGTGACTCTGTCAACAGAACAGAGAGAATTTTCTTGACTCCTCTTAGGGCTTGGACACATGGCCCACTGGCTGATAGACGCCTGGGCCTGCCTGCAGTAATGGCAAATCTGTGGTGGAGGCATATATTCATGGGGCTCTTTATTCTTAAGGCGAGGTCCCAGGAGGTTGGGCAAATTCAGTACGGCAGAGTGTGGTGGTTACAAGCAAGTGCTCCAGGTTCAAATCTCGTTTTTTCTATCTATTGGATTAGCCAAAAAGCTTGTATGTTTCTTTTCTGTACGATGGCTCTAGTAGTGCTTAGTTGTGTTTACTTCATCTGAAACAATTTTGTTAGATTGTATTGTGACAGCTGTCATATCGGTGTGCATTAAAAATATAAAAATTGGAGAATTTTTATGCGGCCATTTTAATATTGAAGGTGAAAGAAAACAAGCAACATGTTTGGCATATTATGCTTTATTATTTCAAGAAAGGTAAAAACTCAACGGAAACACAAAAAGATCTGTGCAGTGTATGGAGAAGGTGCTGTGACTGATCGAATGCGTCAAAAGTCGTTTGCAAAGTTTCTTGGTACTATTGACATTTTGGCCAAATAACTCTTTGCTGTGGGGATGTCCTTATGCACTGGAAGATGTTTGGCAGCACCCCTGGCCTCTGCCCACTGGAAGCCAATAGCAGAGATGGCCGGCACACTCAGAATATCCAAATCAATAGTTATTGGTGAAAATGAAACATGTCTTTTATTTCATGGAAAAAACTAAATGGACTTTTTGGCCAATGCAATACTAGCTATGTGTGCTGGGCAAGTTACTTAGCTTTTCTGTACCTCAGTTTCCTCATCCGTAATGTGGGTAGGGTGACCGTACAGCTCCGATGGTCTTGGCCAATGCCTGCTGTCCTACTGTACTTATTAATGGTACCACTTTCACTGTCAACAGTGTCTTTGTTCAGATGATAAATCATATGTCCACTCTGGATATGGGATGATAGTAGTATTATCTACCACATAAAAATTATAAAAATTAAATATGTGAAAGCTCCTCCGTTAGTGTCTGAAAATCCATAGGCATCTCCTGTTAATTATATAGTGTGCACTGCACTAGCTTCCTAAGGCTGCTGTGACTAATTATCACAAACTAGATAGCTTAAAGCAATAGGAATTTATTCTCTCACAGCCCCAGAAGCTACAAGACTGAAATCAGGGCGTCAGCAGGTCTGTGCTCCTTCAAAGGCTTGGGGAGAGACTTCTCTGCTTCCGCTGCTTTCCGAGGGTGGCCCGCACTGCTCAGGGCTCAGGGTTGTGGCGGATCGCTCGAGCCTCTGCCTCTGTCTTCGCCTGGCCCTTTTCCCTCCGTGCGCACCTGTGCCGAAATTTCCCTCTTGTAAACATACCAGTCATCGGGTTAGGGTCCACCCTCATCCACTATGACCTTGTCTTAACTGGATTATACCAACGAAGACCTTATTTCCGAATAAGGCCACGCTCACAGGTTCCAGGCAGACGGGAATCCAGCCGAGGCATTACCCACTGCGGCGCTGCCGCACGTACCGTATTTCCCAATCCCACTTTAAGTCACTTGACTTTTATGCCTAGCACAACACCTGGTGTACTAAGAAGCACATAGTAGGTCGTTGGCTCATTGTTGATGGAGACACCGCCCCTAAAAGGTGGCCTTTGTTGGTTTATTGTGGGGCAGTGCTGGGCAATGGAATTAGGGAAAACCAAGAGGAGAGAAAACAATGTTTCTTCTTGTCAGGACTTCTTGGGCTTACCCGCAGGGTCCTGGTTTCTAGGTGCTGTCCATCTCATTGCCAGCTCGCCCTCTGGACAGTCCTTCAAAAAAGAGAGAGAGAGAGAGAGAAAAGAAAAAGATGAAAAATCTTCAAATCACTTTTTAAAAAATTTAACAACACAAATCAACAACCACACACACAAAACCAACAAAAAGCCCCCTCGGCACATCACAAAGATGCTGATACCGAAAGCTGAAATAGCTTTTCCATAATGCAATGAAATATATTAAATTCAATAGACATCAAAGGAACTTCGGGAGCAATTGCTGAATTTCCGAAATAAACAGGGTTTTCAAAGGAAACAAAAACAGCACTGGGATCTTGGGGGAGCAGGCACATTTTCGAGGGGGCAGAGCATGGAATCCTCAGGCTCTTGATCAAAGGGTGAGTCCATTCAAGGGTGGGAATAAATGAAGCCTTGAAAACTGGTTTTGATCCAAACTGCCCCAGGTACGGGTGCTGCCTGCAAATGACAAATCCATTCCCAACTGCGGGAAGCTGGCGCTATCTCTGTTGTCAGCCTTACATTCTGCAGGTTATTCAAAATGAGGAAATAATCCCAGACAAAGGGACCCGGATAAGTAAGATACAGCCCCGCGTGGGCTGCCAGCCGCTGAGGGCCTTTGTGTCTGGAATGGCTTGATGATAATTCCGGCACTCTCCGTCTCGGAGACATTAACTTTTTAAATTTCCAAATTTAAGTGTGTCTGTGTGGGTGTGTACCTACTTGTGTGACGGCACCTGCCGGAGCGGAGGGATGGGTGCCCTCAGGAGAGATGAACTGTGGTCCATCGACCTGTCTGCGGTGGATTCCCCCCTCTCTAGAGGGGGAGTCAATCCCTTGGCGAGGTCTTTGAGACCTAGATGTATAGAGCCCTAGAGGCTGGGACTCACTGAAATGACCAATGAAATAAAGGCGAGAACTGGGTGGGTTACGTGACTTGAGCAACAGCACACAGGTTCATTCAGCCATGTCCCTGCACCCACTGGTGAACCTCTTCATTCAGCTGTGTCTTCCATTTGTACAGCTATTTGAAGAACAAGAGGATTTTCTGGAGATGTCGGAGACCTCCCAAATCCACAGTGCCACGGTTCCCAATCCTGGGTCCTTATCAGAGTCCTCTCCTGTTTTTAAAAGCAGACGTTCTCATGACAAGCAGAGCTGCTATGAACATTCCTGAACAAGCCCGTGGTGTGTGGACGGATGCTTTCGCTCCGCCGGGCGAAGTGGAAGGGGCTGGGTCCTGCGGTAGGCAAGTGTTTCCCAAAGTGTCTGTGTGCATTTGCGTCCCCATCCGGGGTGTGGGAGTGCTCTAGTCGCTCATCCTCACCAGCACCCGGGATGACTGGTTGTTTTAAGTCTAGCCATTCCAACAGGTGTGCAGCGACACCTCATCATGGTTCTAATTTGAATTTCCCTGATGATAATGGTGTTGAGCATCTTTTCATGGGCTGATTCCAGCTGATACCTTGCTTGGTGAAGTGTCTATTCCAATTTTTTCCTCAATTTTTAAATTGGGTTGTTTCTTTTCTTCTTTTTCTTTTTAAAAAATTCTCATTCAAGGACATATTCATTGATTTTGGGTGAGCAGGAGAGAGGCGAGAGAGAGAGAGAGGGAGAGGGAGAGAGAGAAACATCCACCAGTTGTTGCCCCCCCCCCGCACCCCGACTGGGGCTCCGACCTGCAGCCTAGGTACGCCCCCTGCCCAGAATCAAACCGGTGACCTTGTGATGTATGAGGCAAATGGAGCCACAAGGTCAGGGTAGGGCGTTAATGTGCTTTTATCAAGGTTTGGAAGTTTGAATGCCAATGTTCATAGGAGTTTTATTTGTAAAAGCTGGAAACTGAGAATGCCTCCGTACTCCCTGACAGGTGGTGGGGTAAGCGAATGGTGCGTATCTTAGAGTATAATCCGCTCGGCAATGAAAAGGGCGCACTGACACACGCAACAACACGGCGGAGTCTCACGATGATCACGGTGAGTGACGGAAGTTAGGCAAAAAGAGTGCATACCACACGATCCCACAGACATAAAGTTCCATAATATGTGAACTAAGCTGCTGGGACAGAAAGTCCGTCACGGTGGCCGGAGATGCGTGGGCAGGGGCGGGGAAGGGAGGCAGAGGGGGTCACAAAGGGGCCTGGGGACACAGCTGGGAGACGGATACAGTCACTGTCCTCAGTGTGATGATGGTTTCATGTGTCAAAACTTATCAGATTTCCACTTTAAACATCCATTTATTGTAGAAAAAAATCTGTACTAAAATGAAGATTCCTGGACTCCACCCCAGAATGACTATGTTATAAAGAATCCAGAAATCTGCGGCAGAAAGCGCTATAAAATGAAAACACACTGCTTAAAGTTTAAGAAAACTCTAGGATTGAATTCTCCATCCACCACTCGCCAGTTACACGTGCCCGAAAACGAAAGCCAAGACCATACAACCTCATAACCTCTTAGCACCTCAGCATCTGTACAGATGCAGGATAACTAGAAAAATGCTTTTCCAGTGCCCTTCTGAGGCTTACACTAAGTCACCACATGGAAGCACCTAGCACGAAGATCTCGATAAATGTGGGTTTATTTAATTATCATTTGCCCAAGAACCCCCCAAAAAGGAGTGACGGGCTCTGGGCGTGAAGGCAAGGTCGGGGCTGGAGAGCGTGTGCCTGGTACGTGAACCCATACGTGTGCCGGGGGGGCTCAGCCACTGGCGTTGGCGTGAAGGTCCCCGAGGCTCAGGGAAGGGGGGTTATCATGGCAGCCTCATCTGCTGACTTCATGAATTCCCCAGCGACACGCAGCAGGGAGCGCCCCCAGCTGCCACAGGGACTGCAGTGATTAATCTTTGCCTTCTTCTGCATCGGGGCTCCAGGCTGGGTGCTGCTCTCCCTTTTTGCCCCCCTTTATCATAGTTAACCAGCTAACCGTCTCGAGGGTGCAGCCAAAGCCCGAGGAGGGCAGCCCGAGTGGGCACTTTCCCTCACTTCCCCGCCTTTCCTCCACCCGCCCCCACCCCTGTGGGCTCTCTGCCTTTGGTCTGCTGTCAGAGAAGCTACAAAGGCCCTCCGGGTGCGTGTGCAGCCGGAGTGTGGCACACATAGTGACACATGTGCACACACACGTGCGAGCGCACACATCCAGGGCCACGGTGATGAATGGTGGTGCTTGAAAGTCTCCTTATCGCAGCGGGGCACATGGGCTCCGAGGCGCGTGCCCGGGGGAGGCAGGAGGAAGGCCTGGGAAGCCCGGAACGAGAAAGCCCAGCTCCTGGCTTCCCTTGTTCCTGCCCTCTTTGTCTTGATGAAATTTCAGATGCTGCTGGGTGTCTTGTCAGCAAGTCTTTTGCAAAATACATGGAGGCAATATTAAAAAGAGCTGATTTGCCCAGGATTTAGCCGACGGAGCAGATGTGTACAATGCCAGTGTGATGCCTGCTCCCTTGCGTAGGCACGAGTCTTGGTCCAACAGATGAAAGGCAGCCAAGAAGGAAGAAAAAACCCTGTACTGAGTGCCTACTGTGTGCCGAGTCCTTTCACACACAAGCCTTTGCTGCTCTTGGGACTGCCCCTCTGTGGAAGGTGCTCAGTAAATGCTGCTGGGCCTGACCTGGGGGAAAAGCTGGGGAGTCGCTGATGCCCTCCTGCAAGTCACCGACCACCTGGCGGACAGACACGGCCCCACTCCGATGAAGCGCGGCCACGGGGGCCGGGCCTGCAAAGCAACAGGCCGAGTTTATATAGCCCTGTACTTTCGCAGTGTATCAGACCACTTTAAAAAACTTATTAACTGGCTTCATTAAAGACACATTCTGCTTAACTATTAGGCTGCAGGCTACTCTAACAGAATTAAAAGAGAAAAAAAAAACCCCTGCAGGCAATGAAATAAATACTTTTGTTCTGGAAACAGCTCTGGAAAACAGGATACATCATCTTCAAAGACAAGGGCAGGGAGGTGACAGAGACCCCCTTGTCACCCACCCTTCCCACTGCATCTCTCTTTGGGGTCAGTGAAAGCAGGACCCCAGCTCTTCTGGAACTTTCTATCCTTGTTTCACATATTGCCAACTGGTCTTCCCAACTCACTCCAGTGACGGTCGTACCAGGAGTGTTCGATGCATGTATTTCTTGTCAAAATGTTACTGCTCGAGCTGGTAATTTTATGGAAAGCTTGAGGGTGTTTTCAGACAAACAGGGTAGGGGAGGAACAACCCTTGGTTGAGATAAATAATACACACAGGGAGTTGTCACATGTCTCTACCGCTTGTAGTCCTACCGTGGCACAGGCAGGTAGTGCCAGCCCCATTTTACCATTGAGGAACCTGAGGCTCAGTTTAAGAAAGTTTAAAAAAATGTGCTGAACCCTGGCCAGTGTGGTTCAGTTGGTTGGAGCACCACCCTGTAACTGGAAGGTTGTGGGTTCAATTCCTGGTCCAGGCGTGCACCAGAGGCAACCGACCGACGTTTCTCTCTCTCCCTCCCTCCCTCTCTAAAAGCAATGAAACGATGCCCTTAGATGAGGATAAAAAAATAAATAATTTTAAAAATGTGCTGATGGTCAAACAGTAGTGAAACCCGAACTCTGGTCTCAGGTGTCCTGATGCCTAGTGCCGTTTCCTCAGAGCCTGGGCGGCACTTTCGCTGAACTGGAACTCCAGGCACACCGTTTGAGAAGACTGAGTTTTGCAATATTCGCATCAGCTTGATCCTGGCAAATTTAGTCTTCACAAGGACACTACACTGCTGGGCTCGCCCTGCCCCCGCAACCCTCCCCCAGGGAACCGAGAAAGCCTCGTTCATGGAGGGAGAGCAGGCTCAGGCTGACCTGTCAAGACATCAAACGGGGTGCAGATTCTTGGAACTTCTGCCTCCTTTGGCCTTTGGCACTGTCCAAGAAAATGCCACTTCCTCTCTTTGGTCCCCAGATGGTTTCCCAGTGTCGATGTTTTAAAATACAACAGCCTGGGACTGGGTGGCCGATTCACATGGATGACTTGCTTCCAGCTGCCTAATCAAAAATTGTTGGTGGTCGCCCAGTTTGTCTTGGGCAGCCTTGTCCTGGGCGCCTGGCAGCCAAGTCCAGAGAAGGAAAAGGGTTAAATGTCGAATTCCCCACTTTCTTGTCCGTTGACAAAGGCAAGGCTTTGTTCCCAGTTCACGGGCGTGATCTACCTTTGGTCCTTATTCTGGAAGAGTGGCGGCACCGGTGGTAGTGGGAGGGTCGTTTCCGCACGCGCAGAGCTCTGGGGCGTGTGTGTCAGCGCCCGCTGAACAGCCACATGCTCTCAAGTTCAACCGTCCAAACCGAGCTGTTCTCTTTGTTGCCCCCTTCGCTCGCTCCTGCCCGACTCAGGAACTGTCTCCACGCTCCATCTGGATGATCCATTCTGCTCCCCAAGTACAAGCCATCTCCCAGTGATGTCAGAGCTTCCTCCAAGATTTTCAATTTAGCCAGTTTTCCTGAGTGGCAACCCTAACCTATTACTCCAAGCTCAGGTCTCCTCACACGAAAATGGAAAAGTCTAGACCTGGGCTCCCAGGTCCAGGCAGCTGGGCTGTGGGTACCGACCTCTGGGCAATCGGATGCTCCCTTTTGGGACTCGGAGCTTGGAGTAAAAGCTGCAAAAAAAGCAAGCGAGGTGAGGAATTGGTTGTAGCGCCGCAGGGGCTGCTGCGGCAGCACGCTTATCTGCACAGCAGAGCCAGGGGTGCCGCCGGCTGTGCAGGGCTCCAGCGCCAGAACTGTGGGCGGCCTCCTAGCTGCCCGGCCTCTGAGCCGCTGTAGCTGGGGTCTGGGCTCCTTACCTCCTTGGTTCCTTACCTCCTTGGTTCCCACTTCTTTCTTGCGTCAATTCTGTGAGCTTCCCTGTGGCATGACGGTAATTACTTATTTTAAATAGGTTTGTTTGTGTTGCTTACAGCCAGGACCCTGACCAGGACCTGCTCCTGCACACTCTGTGTCAGGCACTTCCCAGGCTGCCTTGACAATGGACATGAAGGGCGGGCCAGGCTCTGGGGCCTCTGCGCACAGGTGCCTGTTGACTGCTATCTGGGGCCCAGGTGGGCGACACTGATAAAGACTTGGCCTCACCCCCTCCAGGCTTGTCAGAGTCCCAGGAAGACTCAGAGACACGACCTCTAAAACACTGCGAGGGGAGAGGATGTTTACCCACAGAGAAGGTTTCTAAAGGACTGGCTTTTCAAATATAAAGTATGACACCTATTTAGGGGGAAAGGCACCAGCTTCCCAAAGTCACCAAGTTTATAGTTAGTCTTTTCCTACAGACAGAAACAATTTTCTTCTGAAATTATTCCACTGTCCGAGAGCAAGCTACCTCTTCCGTTATCAGCTTCGAAAGGCCGGGAGTGACGCCGTTCTCGTGATGGAGCCAGTAACGTCCGGGAAGGTTCCAGACCACCTTTATTTCGGAAACAGGAGCTGGACAAACACCCCGGTGTTTGTTCTGTTCTGTGCTGTTCTGTATGTTTGCGCTGGTCGGGGCAGTCCCTTCCCCAGAGTCGCTGGGAACACTGACTTAGTGAAGACCGGACTGACTCCTCCAGGGGAAATAAAGGGTAGATTTCTGCTCATCGATCGATGCGTAAGGGTCCTTTAGCTGTGTTTGTTTAGAACTGTACGTGCATATACAGTGTTGACTCAGTAGCTTTGCACTCACAGCCCGCGGCACTGAAGCTCGCGCCGGAGCAAAGCGACCCCCCCCCCACATCAGCCCCCCCCCACCCCCCCCCCCCGGGAGGCCCAGCACAGCCTTCTCGCACTCAGGACCTGGGGCAGCACCCCAGCACGATGCTCTGGGGCCATTTTTAAACAGCGAAGTCACCACGAGGAAGCACAAAAATACAAACACGTGGCACTGGGTAGACTTTGAGAAGGACACTATTTATAGTGTAGGAGTTAAACCGAGAAGGCAGAGCAGAGCATCACCTTGTTCGATCTCTGTGGGGAACGGGTCGTTGGATGACCTCTGACCTCTCTGCACTGGGACCCGTCCTTCCCCACTTGACCCCTGTTTGGACGTGTCCCTAGCTGCCTTAGGTTCCCCTTCCCACCAGGCACGCCAGCTCTGCCCTCTTTCTTCGCCTTCCTTTCCAGCCCCTGGGACACAGGCAGCCGAGCCCTCTCCGTGGCGTCCTTGCCAGGCAGGGGCGCCCAGGAGTCCTAAGGACCTGGGTGAAAGGAGAGGGGTTGCCTTTGCATGGCCGGCCGAGGCCAGAGCCCAGGGCTGCCCATGGTTCTGTGCAAACAGACCTGTCCCCACCTGCGGTGCCTCCTTCCGGCTCTACATCCCCCCTCCGGCCCTCTCCCTTTCCTCTCCTGTCTCTCCTTGTTCTCACTTGGCTTTATCCAAACAGGCAGCCCAGTGGATTTGTATCAATAAGAAGCAATCAGGAGCAGCTATAATACTTGCAATCAATATATAATTGCATCAGGGTTATTCTATTACCTCAGGCCTCCTGCGCTGATTACCGCAGAGGCCTCCTGATTCCAGCAGCTGTTTCTCCTGGATTTGGAGTTTGGCGGAGAAATTCGGAGTCAGGGTTGCTGCGCTCAGCCCGAGGGAGCCCGCCACAGGCCCGCGTGACACTGTGGGGCCCGGCGGTGACCAGGGTCAGGTCCAACACAGGGGATCGGATGAGGGGGTGACAGTCTCCTGGGCTAAGAGGGGGTGGCTCCAGGGATGGCTTGGGGTCAGGCCACAGCGTCAGCAGGACTGGAGCTGAGAGGGGGCAGTTGGACCCTGGACCAAGGCCCTCTGTTCCACATTAATTGATTTAACTTGTACGGCGCGTTTCAGTAGAGACAGTGTGTTTTTATGCGTGACCCCCACCAGCCTGTGGCTGATTAGGACCATCCCTATTTTACAGATGAGAAAGCTGATCCCAAGAGGGGGCAGGGCTCAGCGCCACTCAGCCGGGAAACAGAGAAGCCAGGACTCAAGTTCGAGATTGCCTTTAAGGTTTGAATTCAAGGCTTAGGGCACTTTCTAGTGTTTCCAGAAACAAACAGTGAATCAAAGGAACAGAAATGCCATGGCCTTTGGACAGCACTCCCGGAAACAGTTCATTCGGCTCGCCCAGCAGCTGCACGGGAAAGGCAGCACAGTGGGCCTGGCCGGTGTAACGGGTGAGGGGGCGAGGCTCAGAGCAGGGCGGCCAACCGCCCGGCTCGTCCTAGATCGAGGCGGCGCTCCTGCGATTCCCAGGGCCAACGTGCAGGTCCTGGGACGTTGGTTCAGGTGAAGCCCTGTTGCTGTACCACAGTGGCCGAGGGGCGGGCGTCCCTTCCCACGCCCCTCTACCATCCAGGGAGCTGCCAGCGCAACAGTCTTCTGCTCGTCTGTGGAGACTAACACAATGATGAAAACAATCGCTGTGATTTCACGAGGGCTCCCCTCGCAGGTCGGCCTGCTCCACGGAGGGTAACAATAGCAAATGCTCGCACAGCACTTACGGGGCACCAGGCACCGTTCTCAGAACTTCGCTGCCATGGGCCGTGGGTGTGCTAATCCACAGTGAACCCTCTCACAGGGGAGAGAACTGAGATGTGGTTAAGGACTTTGACCAAGATCGTAAAGCGAGTGAGGGCTGAAAGCAGAACTGGAAGGGAAGCCACCGGGCTCCCAAGTCGCCCTGTCTCCCGCCTCGCCAGTCTCGGTGAAATGTACAGACAACAGCAGGTGTTAGCAGTGTGATCTTACGGAAAGTTGGACTGAGGCAGAGGGTAAGTTCCAGTTAAATGAATGAATGAATGGATGAATGGATGAATGGGAGGATCCTATGACTTTCCCAAGAATACAAAGCAAATGCTGCCCACTCCCCCCAAGTTCAAGGAAATACTAGTCAGCAGTGAAAAAGAAAGAAAGAAACAACAGAGGCGAAAGTCATAAAACAATATGCCAAGGGAAAGGAGGCTGACACACAGGCACGTTCTCTTCTACAGGAGTCCATTCACACGAAGTCCGAGATTCGGGCAGCAAATGTACGGTGATGCATTTCAGAGCTGCACTTGCCTTTGGGAGGTGGGGTCCGTCAGAGGAGGACGTGAGAGAAATGTCTGGGGTGATGGAGATGTTCTCTATCTCGATTGGGGTGTTGATCACAGGGCGGTACCTATTTCAGGACCCTTGTTGAATTGTACGCTGAAGACCTATACATCTCATCTGTAAGTTTTACCTCCAATAAAGAAAAAACACCAAAGAACAGAAGAAATAGAAGAGACAGGATTCACAACGTGGGGTGTCAATGCCAGAGCCATGCTCCGCCTGCTGTCTGCATGTAACAGACTTTCGCGTACCGTCAGTCACAGGTGGTGGTCCAGGTGAGCCGCCTGCGTTAGGGTGATGCTCACATGTGGAGGAGCCACTGAGCGGGAAGCCCACTGAGCTGCCTTAGCTGTGCACCTGCTCCTCTGGGCCCTGCTGAACCGAGCTTGCAAGAGGAGGTGGGCCCCGCTCCATCTGGAGCAGCTTCCAGTCTGGGAGGCATCAGCAGCAGAGTGGCTGACCCAGGCACAGCCTGGCTGGGCAGGGCTCCAGTCCTGCTCTGTAGGACCAGGGGTCCTGAGCATGTCACAGAGATGGAGTCCCCGCTGAGGGAATAAGGATGGATTTCACCTGCTGTATGTGAAATATAAAGCTGGAATTGGTTTATGGAAGAAGCAGAAGCTCAGGAACGAGAGTGGGGCACAAGGTGGGAACTGGGCTCTCAGAAAACCTGACTTTGGCTGAGTCGTGTGCCCTGAGTCAGTGTGGTCTAGCCTGGCTCTACTATTTACTAGCCCTTGGCCTTGAACTGGTTACTTACATACTCTGTTCTTCAGTTTCCTCATCTAAAAAAAGATGGTGGGAATAATGACAGTACTTACTTCTGAGATTAAACTGTTTAATATATGCAGGGCAGTTGGACATTGGAGTGGTGATTATCACAAGCCTTATTGAATTAGAGCTCTTAAAATGTACTCACTGAGGGCACAGTGGCTGCTGATCCTGGGCAGGGTTTCGCCTGGGGACTGTGGGGAGTAGCTCTAGGGATGGGCTGAGGGGATGAAGGACGGGCACCAGGCTGCTCATAATAGAAATGACAGAACAGATGTCCTTGTGCCGTTCAACAGAACAGCATACAAGGCGTCAAAGCCCAGAGAGGTCAGTACCTGTCTGAGATTGCACGGCTAGTCCGGGGGAGGGCCAGGCTCCATGTCACTTCCCCATCTCCCTTGGCAGGGCTGCTCACACTGGCTGGGAAGCCTGCCAATCTCCCCATCCCTCCAGACTCACTGCCTGGCCCTGTGCAGGGTGACCTTGATCGGGAACCAGGGCCCCTGTGATCCTCAGTTTGTATCATGGAGGGCACCCTGTCTGGGACTTTCCTGTTAGCGAGGCAACCTCCTCGTTACATTCTGGCTTGTGTTTATGTCAGAGGCGCTTGTCACCATGTCACCTTGTCACCATTATCACGTATCTAGCTGTCAGACGCAGAGACTCAGGGGCTGACAGTCTGCCATATTTATGGAGCACACCATTCTTCACTGTGCGTCTCTGATCCTGACCCCAATCTGTCCTCTGGTCTTTGTGTCCCTATACCTGGGGGTGTCTATGTCTGTAGCAAGTCAAGGCTCACCTTTCTGGAGAGAGAGAGAGTGAGGGAGAGCTAGAGTGTGAGAGAGAGAGCAAGCCCAGAAGGAAAGTCTTTAGCTATAACCAGGGCAGAGAGGGGCAAAAAGCTCCCCTCTGTCCCAAGGAAGCAGCACGGGGAAGCGCTATGAGGAGTGGGGTGGCAGCAGATGCCGGGTGGCAGTGGACACTGAGAGGTGGCAGCAGCCATGGCTGGAGATGGCTAGGAGAGGGGCTGGGGCAGCAGGCAGGCAGTGCCGGCCCAGCTTCCTGAGTGTGCTTGCTCAGTGGAACTCGGGGGGTGTCTCCCAAGAGTAGGCACTGTAACATTCGCAACAAGAGAAATTCCAGAGTGCTCGACTCCTCCCAAGACAGAGAAAAAAATAAAGGGAGTCATTACACTCAGGCAGAATTGGTTTAGTTGTTAGTTTCCTGGGCTCACTCATTCATCCAACAGTGTCGGAGTAGTGGTTAAGGCACCTGTTTTGCATCCAGAAATTAGAAAAAAATTATTTTGGCTTCATTTAGAGAGTTAAAAAGTTAAAATGGAGATTGGAAATCCTTAATGTGGAGGGTGGTAACCCAGAACTTGAAAGCATAAATTTCTTTCTGTGAGATTAAGAAATATCTTAATATATAATTAACAAGATACATAAAACTGTGCGTGGTGCCACAGAGCAGCATGTGTGAGACCAGCTAAGCCTGGCTTTGGCAGCAGGTGTGAGCTGTAGCCAGAGGAGCTACCCGCACTTCTCTGCTGAATTTGCAGGAAGTGGTTGTTGAGAAAACTAGCCTGTGTTCTGCCAAGACTCAAGGAAGCCCCCAACTGAGTGGTCTTTGGACTCTTGAAAGGGGACTAGGTGCTGTGCATGTATCTTGTAGCTCTGTATCAAAGAACAGGCTCTACAAATGCCCCGACATTGGTTGGCTGCTGGGTAGTCTCCAGTCAGCATAGAGTCTGTGTGTCCAGGATACCAGTGCATGCTGTGATGGCATTTGATCTCCCGCTAAGCTCGGGCTACGTGCTGCTCTGCCGAGTGCTTCGAGGACACGGAAGGGTGAGCCTCACCGTCTGGTGTTTGTGTTGAAACTCTCCGCAGCCCTGCTCAACCGTAGGGGTGCAAGGCCAGGGGCAAACCATATGTCCCGCCTCATAGCAGCCACCGGTCTGGGTAGTTTTATGTCATGCTTGGAAATGAATAAACAAACGGGACGTTCCATTAAGGATCCAATAAAAAAGACAACAGGAATAGAAACAATAAGAAGAAGAACAGGTTGAGATGAAAGTAGATTGCAGAAAAGATGGGTGAACTATAAATGAAATGGAAGGCTACCTACATCTAGTAGAATAAGTAAAATTCATGTGCATATTGTAAAAGCAGGTGTTAACACCGGTAAAATTCAAACCGCTGATGAGGAGAACAGATTCACCTTGTCTTCAGAGGGAAAAATAATGAGAGCGAAGGGGAGATAATGGGTATGGAGAAGAGAGAAAGAGAGCCAATCTAGGAATTGTAGGTATTGCTGAGAATTAAACCAGAAGAATCTATTCAGAAACAATAATCAAAGTCATAATTTAAAACCATGTCTTGCAAAACGGCCTAAGTATTCAGGCAAAATCAACTTAAAGGGAGCTGCACCTGCACAGATCCTGGCTAAAAATTTGAATCAAAAAGACTAAGTATTATAAGTACTCCAGCATGAAGAAAACAAAAACAATTAAAATGACCCCAGCGTCTCTGTAAATATCCAGGGACAATAGGGCGACTGTCTGTGTGGCCCCCACCGGCCTCTGTCCATCAGACCGCTTTGATTTCCTCTTGCAAACACAGGCAGACACGTTTCCCAGTTTCCTCCTACAGAGATGGGCTGATGGGCTGTGGGTAGAAGTGACATGTGCCACTTCTGGTGTGGCTCCTAAAATTCGCTTTGCGATCTGCTATGTTCTTCTCCTCTTTCTTCCTTTCTCTGCTCCTTGGTCAGCCAGATGCAAAGGGCATAGCAGGGGACCCCTGGTGACAGTGGAAAGAGCCAGGGTTCCTGAATCATCTTCTGGAAGACTGCCTTTGACCCCCAAATGGGCTCTGTAAGGGATGTCACTGCAATTTCAAGGTTGTTTGTTATAACTTACTCTAGTATACAAGGCTACAGAATTTTGGTAGAACTGAATCTTGATTCAAGTATTTTTTAAATATTTAGTTAAGCTGTCATTTAGGTGTGAACACAAGAGAAATACAACTTCTGGAATATAGGAGTTTAGTACATACAACAGGCCTGTTTCCTTCCTGAGAAAAATACTTAAGAATATATTCCATGCCCTGGCTGGTGTGGCGCAGTGGACTGAGTGCTGGCCTGTGAACCAAAGGGTCGCCGGTTTGATTCCCAGTCAGGGCACATGCCTGGGTTGCAGGCCAGGTCCCCAGTTGGGGGTGCATGAGAGGCAACCACACATTGATGTTTCTCTCCCTCTCTTTCTCCCTCTCATCCCCTCTCCAAAAATAAATAAATAAATAAATAAATAAATAAATAAATAAAACTTAAAAAAAAAGAATATATTCCAATTGATAGAGAGATATGTCAAAATAAAGACTCAAGCACAAGGAGGTCATTGAACACATAGTGTGGTGGTGAGCACTGAGCAGGTCAGCCATGGAGAAAGTCTGCATAAGTTTTGCTAACGTGGGTATAAAGCAGAATGGAGAGTAAAAAGCTATTCTCAAAGGTGATAAAACAAACAATAAACAAAACACCAGAATTGATTCTACTACCCCATTTTATCTCAGGAAAAACAAAGAAATTAGGTGAAGGAAGAGAGGAGAGTGGTAAAAAAGATCTAGTTTCCTCATCTTAGGGGGAGAAGTGACTTTTAATATTATTAGAATGAGGAGGAAAAATTATTTTAAAACCTAAAATAGACACTGAAAGAGATTAACATATGCTTTCTACCATACAAGCTATTAGAGAAAAAAATCAAATAAAATAATATATGGTGATTTTAGTAAATAAAAATTTTAAGGTAATAGAAAATTACAAGGAAAAATTAAGCAAATAAACTAAGAAAAAGCAAGGACATCTTTAGTCAGAAATAATAAGATGAAGTGACAGCAATAAATCTAGATGTGTAATTTGTGGCATTAAGTGAAAGGGTTGCCCCTCCCACTGAAACACAGAGATTCTCAGCTCAGGTCAGATCATGGGTGCCAGCTACGTGCTCTTTACAAGATAGAAATGGAATACAAAATGATTGACAGGGAAAGACTAAAAATACATGTAAAAAGCTTGGAAAAAGATATCAGTAAATCACCCACAAACTGCAAGGTTGACAATATTTATATAACAACATAGAACTAGAGGCACAAAGAGAATTATGGATGGAATATAAAGTCCAGGAAAAATGTAGCAGTCATACACCAAATGGTAGACGATGCCAAATAATTTAATAGCAAAATATTGAAAGCAAAAGCATTAGAAAATATGAGGAAAAAATAACAAAAAATTGTTGTGGACGATAATAACATTTTTTCTCAGAACTTGGCAGATGAAGCAAGTAAAACATAAATGAGGGGGTAATATTCATGAAAAATGGAATTAATAGCTTTTATTTAATAAAAATGTATAAAAATACAAAAAGGAAAATACATCTTTCTTTTAACCACTCTTAGAACAGTGACAAAACTTAAAAGATCATTGAATATTGAAAACCAGTATTTGTGTAAAATATATTTACTGACTACCATAAAATAATAAGAAGATAAAATAACAAAGGTTTTTTAAAAAGCATATTTGAGATATTGGAAACTAAAAACTGCTCAGCTTAATAATCATTGGGTCAGAAAAGAAATCTGAACTACGAAGCAACAAAATTAGAACACTTTATGTAAAAACTTGTGGGGTAAAGTCAAAGATGTACAAAGGGCAAATTCATAGACTCAGTGCCTTTATTAATAAATTAGAAACAAAAATAAAATAAATAATTAAGCAACACAAAGAAACTAAACAAAAAACAGAGGCGTTCTCTTGAATTAGAATAGTAGTGCGTAGATCTAAAAAGTCTAATAGAAAAAGGAGAAAAGAAATTGAAAACTGAGGTGTTAGAAAGTTGGTAAAACTATAGCTACTAAAATTATAACATGTTATACAAGATTGATATTTGTATTTTATAGTATCTTTAAAAATTTGAGCATAAGACATGATCTTTATAGCAAAGTATTAATCACTAAAATGGACTCAAAAATAGAGAACATAAAAAAAATGTAAAAAAATAACTGCTGTAGAATTACCGTCCCCAAAATGCTCTTGACTTAGTGTTGTTGATCAATTCAGTTGATCATATTTCAAGATATATGTAATGTTGGTGGAAATTAACCATTTTTCATCATATGAAAAGATGGAAAACTTTCAAAATGATTTTATGAAACCAGCATAGCCCTAATAATGAAACAAAAGTAAAGAATATTTTGGTTTCCTTTATGGAGAGGAAATAACCATCTTTAAATAAAATGTCATCAAATCACACCCATTCCTATATTAAGAAATGAATACTAAAACATGTCCAGTTAGGCATTATCTCAATAATGCAAGAATAACCTACTGTTATAAATTCTATTAATAAAATCCAGGGATCAGTGAGGCAGAGAAAATTTCAGTTGGTGCCCTAAAGGCATTTGATAAAATAACAACCATTAAGAAAATCCCTTGGTAAAAATTTAGTGTAAGATTAATGCAAGATCATTACCTCCGACTGATAGCCCAATGTTACACACGATGGTGAAGTGCGAAGGGAACTCCCATGACGTGTAACAGGGTAAGGACACTGCCGTTCCACCGTCACCAACAGTGTCGACACCTTCTAACTCCACCACGACAGAACAGCATCGCCGTGTGATGAAACACCACGCGGCCGTGATTCTCAACTGGGGGCGACTCTGTTTCCCTGGAAACCTTTGGAAACGTCTGGAGGCATTTTTGGTTTTAAGACCAAAATGAGGGGTGCTACTGGCATCTAGTGTGTAGGGACCAGGGATGCCGCTAAAATAAGCATCCTCTAAGGCACAGGACAGACTCCCCGACGAAGGAAGCCCGCTGGTCAGCTTTCTTGAACAGCCGCAAGCATCAAACCAGACTTGTCCAAAACTGAGCTCTTCCTTGTGCGCCAGGTAGCATGTGAAATACTTTGTTTAATCTTATTTAATTCTCATGAAACCTCTATAAATTGAGCGCTATCAAGACAACCTTTTTGCATACGAAGTCATTGAGACATGGTTGATGGTGTTTAAGTTGTTCAGGTCACACAGATGGTAATGAGAGAGGCAGGGTTTGAAGCCAGGCAATCTGGCTACTTTTTAAAGATCCCAATGAGGTAACCTGTTGTCATGAAGTGAGGACGTAGGATTCAAAAGGACACACACACAGTACGGTCCATCGCAGTGTTATAAAACTTCATACACACGTAAATAAGAGCGACTACGTTCTGTTGTTCATAGTGGTAGGATTTCTAAAATGTCTTTAATGGACGTACGTTATTTTGTAATCAGAAAAAACCAGAAATCTAGTAAGTCATATAAGTGAATCAATGGAGCTAAACGTAGTTTCGATATCCTGTTTTAAAACAAGTCTAAATAGAGGGTTACACTGTTTCTAGGTCGATGTGTAGTAACTTAGAACACACATTGCAATTCAAGTGTATGCACTAGAATCCCTTTGAAACTGGTGTAAACAAACAGAAGTGAATTGGCTCCTGTAACTGGAAGGTCTGGTGAAAGAGCTTTGTTAGTTTCAGGCAGGGCTTGATCTTGCAGCTCAAAGTGCTTAACCTCGACTCACTTTCTGCATTTCTTGACTATATTTCCCCCATATTGGCTGTTCTGTCAGCAGGCTCTCTCCTCTCTCACATCCAGAAAGGAAGAGCAGATCTCTCGTTCACTGTTTCCATCAGCAGTCTAGATGTCCTCTCTGATTGGACCATCCGAGGTCACATGGATGTACTGGTTAGCCTGGACTTGACCTTGGGTCCCATTTCTAGGACCAGAAGTGAACTCAACTTCCCTGGTGCCCTATAGTTCTTCCAAGCCGAGGATGGTGGTCTCTGGGAAGTGGGAGTATTTACATCCTTTGGGAAGTGGATTCACCCAACCCAGGTACACCACAGTAAGGGACTTCCAAGAACTGAACAACTTTATTAAATGTCTACGTATGCACATTTAATATCTAATATTTTAGATACTGTGTCCACTGTGTTCATAGTAAGGTGAGTCACTGAAAGATGGATTTATAAAGGAAGGTTTCCTGCTAGAGGTAGGTCTCTGCAGAGGTGTCCAACCTCTTGGCATCTCTGGACCACACTGGAAGACGAAGAGCTGTCTTGGGCCACACACTAAATACACAAACACTAATGAAAACTGATGAGCAAAAAAAGGTTGTAAGTAAATTTACGATTTTGAGTCAGGCCACATTCATCGCCATCCTGGGCTGCGTGCGGCCTGCGGGCCACAGGTCCAACACCAGTGTGAGCTGGATGGGCAGAAAGGAGACAGCCATATTTGGTGTGTAAGAATAGCACGGCCCTGGCCCAGCAATGTATAGGGAACTGCATGTGCGAACATGAGGAAGAGCAGCAAGGAGCTGCCGTGCAGAGGAAAGGACTTGGCCTGAGAAGTTGCGTTGTGAAGTCTGGGCTCTGCAGCTCTGCACCTCCCAACGGAGAGGCAATACCAGGCAGAGCCTTTTGTGCTGGGTGTGCACAGGCTCGCGGTTAATGTTTTGTACCACCAGGCTGCTTTCCTCTTCTGGCCTCATTTTCCACATCTGTAAAATGGACATAACAGCATATTCATAGGATTGATAAGTAGATTGGATAAGATGAGGTCTTTTCCAAGACTCTGCTAACTGTGCATTGATAGCTGTGGTAGGAAGGGGGTTTTAGTGGACCCAGGGATGTGTTTAGAGTGTGATAGGGTCCCGGAGGGCAGACCCAGGCTGTAAAAGTTAGAGGAGTAGTTGGGTCCCCTCTTCCTCCCCTGTGCGCTGTCCTGACTTCTTGGGACTTTAAAGTTCTTCCTCGGTTTCCCTATGACACAGCCGACTTGTGTGACCATTGGAACGGGGCTATAGGAGATGGGCCCCGGGTGGCAGGACAGCCCAGCTGGGCTTCAGGGAGGAGGGGCCACAAGAAGCAGTGTTCTGCGGGTTGGGGGGGCACCCTAGGAGGGGACAAAATGACTTCTTGGGTTGAGTCTGCCAGAGACTATTAAAACCTTAACGTACAAAATTAGCTTGATTCTGTGAAATAGATCCATCAAGGCGGCTGTCAGGAAAGCCATAGCATGCTGTAATTACGTCCATAAACATGCTGAAGAAGCAGGAGAGGTCAGAGGCAAAGGAAGAGCTGGCTGCGGCTGAGCCCTTGGTGATGGGACTCACAAAGCTGCAGGGAGTGGAGCCTTGCAGGAGGGGGGCGGGGTGGGGGGGCGGGGGAGGGCTCCTTGCTTCTGCCACTGATTCATCTAGAAAGAAAGAAATTCAATTTGGGAAATATTTATTGAGCACTTACCAGGCCGAGGGCAGCAGCAGTGGGCTAGGGTTGGTGTGACGTCCCTCTGTCCAAGTCCCTTTCAAAACAAGCAGAATGAGAAGTTACTGGAATTGACGCAGGATCAGTGAAGATGGGCCTTTGAGGGAAAGAGAGGAGAGGCATTTGTAGACACTTGGCCGTGTTTGGACTTATGAATACAGCTGATTCTGGTGCCAGAGCTACGCCTGCAATTCCAGTGGCGGGTTCAAGGCCCTTTTGCACCCAAAAGCTCTTTCTTGAAAATTTCATACCATGCTCTTTGGAGAAGGAGGACCAAAAATCACAATCTCCTAGCATTTTAGCTCCATGCTTACCTCTGTTATTTCATCTTCTCAAAAATATAATGAGCTAGGCATTTTTATCTCCATTTCCTAGATGAAAAATGGAGACTTGGGATAATGAGGTAGTCTTTTCAGCATCTTTCTGAAAGTAACGGACACTTCTGGACAAGCCATACCTTAGACTAAATTGTTTTAGATTGTCATAGTGGCAATCAGATCAAGCTCATGGCTGATAACAATTCTGCTCCGAAATTGGAATCGGAGAATTGGAGGTGCTTGTGTGGAGCCTGGGGCTGTAGCGAGAAGCAAGATGGTAACTGTGAGCAGAAGGAGTCGGGGAGGAGGCAGGTGGGTTTGGGTGAGTCTGGGGGCGAACAGTCTAGGCTGACAGAGGGCAGGAAGCGCGGCAGGGGGAGGAGAGGTATTGAGTGGGAGTGGGCACGCTGGGTCCTCCTGCCCTGTCTGAAGACTCCCTTGTCCCTGGCCTGACCAGTCTGTGCCTACGGAGCATACTCTAGGCAGATTTCTTTTTCAGCTTCTCATAGGAAAAGACTGTGACTTTCTAATAGCTGAGAAGTATCAGTTGAGAAAATGGGAACACGGTGAAAAGTATTTAAGTCTCCTGCGAGAACTTAAGCTTACCAATCAACATACAGATGCTATTGCTTTGAAAAAATCCACTGACATAAAGTCAAAAGCAAGAGCAGAAAATGCTGACCTCAAAGGTGAAGTTAAAGGTGAATGAAGGTCAGAGTTTCCAGTAACCAGGATGGGAGCTGGCTGGTAGGCCAGCAGCGCCCAAGTCCCACCGGTCAGTCTTGCTTATAAAGGAGACTTGTATTTGTTTCCCGGTCTGCTGCTAATGGTGAAGCAGTGTTGCAAATAAAATAAATGTATCGGTGAACTTTACATCCATGGATACTTTATGGGTAGTGTTCTAAGAAATAATAAGTTTTGGAAGTGAAATACATCTTTAAATTGGCAATTTTGACACATGCTTCTGTGTGGTGCTGTTAGGAACACTTGCGAGGAGCTCTGAATGTTATTTTGTTCCATTACTGCCTTAAATGTTTATGTCTTGAATATTCACTGTAGGTTACGGTTCTTTGCAAATCCTTGAACAGAGAAATGCAAAGGAAGATGTGAATGCTGTTGTGGGAATACAGCAACATTAAATCAGAAATGGATTTAAAAATCTGAATTAGCAAAAGCCATAATGAATTTAAAGGCAAAACCAAAAGCAGACAAAATTTTTTTTTCTGTTAAAAAAAAAAGCTTCTATAAAGCAACAGTTACCTAATAGCCAACTTGAACTTGCTTTTGGGCACATTCTTACCAATTTGCCCAAGGTCAATTGCAAGATGGAAAAAATTATTTATGTCGGAAATATTTGTCACACACCAAAAAGAGAATAAGACTTGGGGACAGGGCAATTAAAACTGTGTGTGCTGTAAAGTTTCATTTTGGGGGGGGTGGAGGTGGAAGTGGGTATGAGGGGGATAAATGGTAATGGAAAAATACAAGAAATAAAAAAGAAAAGAAAGATCATTTTAAGACTGATAACCTTAAATATTAAAAATTAAGTATTGTGATATTTTCTTTTAATTTTTAAATGGCTTTATTTGGCATTTATTTCTTTTATAATTCCCTTCTTTTACTGTTTTGACGACCAAACATGTACATCAGGGAGAGGTGACTTGGACATAAGCCTGGAGCACGTAATCTTGTCATAAGATATCGGCTCATAATAAAAACCAGTCATGCATTTATTAAACTCTTTTAATAGAAAACTCGCGATGATCCTGCGACCCTAAACCAGTTCACTCTCTAGTTACTCAGGATTACTATTTAAAACACACATAGTGTTATAAAAATGCCGAATGACTCATGACTGAATTCTTGGGCGTTCCCAAGAATTACCAGGAATTCCGATTTCTTGTTCCCAAACACTGAAGATGCATGTTCACTGGGAATCGGGAAACACGGCCCTGGAGGACGGGCGCCCACGCCCGTGCACCCCCGCCTCCTGCTGCCTCGCGGAGCCACACCAGCCTTCACGGGCGCAGTGCAGGGCAGCAGGCCGGTGAGGGCCGGTACGAGCAAGACTTGCAGCTGGGTGCTGCACCCGGACATCTTTCTCAGCAAAAAGATCTGCTCTGAGGGGGACGAGGGGACTGGCTCTGCCCACGCCCCCCCCGGGGCCCGACTTCGTGTGGTGTGTGAGTCGCTCGTTTTCTAGAATTGTAGCGTGCCCATTCACTTCTTTTCTCAACTTCGCACCCTCGCTTGGGGCATCTGGGATCGATGCTGGGTGACGGGTGAAGGGACATCGTCTGCACGCCTCCTTCCCTCGCCGTCCCTGCCCACACCACTTCCACAGACTCTCACCGCTGTGACCTCTCAGGGCCTCTTTTGGTCCCGAAGAGGCCAAAACAGTTCCTGTTTGTGGAGGCCCAGCCAGGCTTTGCGCTCCATTTGTTCTGTGATCCTTCAGAAACACGATCTAGAACTCGCTGGGGTTAATCCCAACAAACCTTTTCATGACCAGATACCCAATGGCATTGACGGCAGCTGATTCAGGAGCGCATGAGCTAGCAGTTGAGAGTATTACAAAGCTTACCTATTAATGTTTATAAGCTGATAAAATTTTAATGAGGTGCTACTGGGAGAGGTGTCAGCTCTTCAAAGCAGCCTCCGGAAGGATTCAGGGGCATCCAACCGGCGGCCCATGGGCCTCCTGTGGCCCAGGATGGCTATGAATGTGGCCCAACACAAAATCATGAACTTACTTAAAACATTATGAGATTTTTTTTTTGATTACATGTCACAATGTATTTAATGTGTGGCCCAAGATAACTCTTCTTCTTCCAGTGTGGCATGGAGACACCAAAAGGTTGGAGACCCCTGGTTATTCTAGTTCTTTGTTTCCCCTCCTGAAAACTGGGGCTCTGTGGCAGACACTGCTAGTTTTCCTTCCCACCTTCTTCCTGCTAAAAGAACCCAGATTTCATTCAAGGACCGGGGCGAGCCGTGCTTCATGGGCCCTCTCCTTCTCCCGGGGGCGGTGGGAGAACGCCGAGCCGACGGGCCCATCAGGGGAGCGCCGTTGTTCTCAGCCAGGCCTGGTTGGCGTGGGCTACGCCTCTACCATGGCTAATGAGATCTACGGGGATGTTTCCTGGGAGGCGTCTGTGACCGTTTTCTTTAGCTGTACAACAGAGAGACTCTCTTCTTCCCTGCTGACTGCAGCTGTGTGAGGAGGCACCGGGCGCTGCTGGCCGCAGCTGTTCTGTGAGCAAGAAGGGAGCTGCCGGCTTGCCGAGGGTGCAGAGCGGAAAGATGGAGAGAATATGGGGCCGTGGGGACCTCTCTGGGTGACTTTACGACAGCCGGGAGCTGCTCCATCTCTGTCCTGAGACTTCTTCATCCAAGAGAGCTGAGTCCTTCCACCTGTGCTGCCTGTGCTTGGTGGGGAGAGCAGATCAAGCGCAGGTACCCTTCGCCCTCTCATAAGTGACTTTCGCAGCAAAACGTGTGAAAGGGTTTTGAAAAGTTAAAAACTCTATGCATTGAAGCTACGTATCTTTTACACACATACACACAGTATCAGCTGGTATAATGTCATGCCTTGTGACTGGTCAGCCAGCGAAAAACCGGGAGGCGGGAAGTCTCCGGAAGGTCCCTTAGCCCGTATCCCGTCAGTGCTGCTGCTGTGCCCCTGTGCCAGGCTGTTCGCACTGTCCCCGGAAGCCCTGTGCCACAAGGGGAGGGACCTTGCACTGGTTCCCAGCAGACCTGGTTCTAAGTTTGTCTCTGCAAATAATTAGCCACAAGAGCCTGGATGAGTGAAATAACCTCTCTGAGCTATAGGCGCCTTTCCTGGAGCACAGGGATAACAGCCTGCACTCCTCTTAGGGCCCCTGCCAGTGTCCAGGGGGAGAGCAGGTCTTTTCAAACTGCATGACGGGAAGGTGATGGTGAGCGTGACACACTGAATGCTTGTACCCCTCTGGGGTGCCTCTTGAAGCCCTAACCCCACTGTGGTGGTAACAGAGGGAGGGGACGTTGGGAGGGCATTAGTGCCTTCATGGAAGAGACCCAGAGAGCTCCTTCACCTCTTTGGCCACGTGAGGACACAGCAAATAGATGGCCATCCATGAACCAGGAAGCCTGACCTCACTAGACATGGAAACTGCTGATACCTTGATCTTGGACTTCCTTGCCTCCGGAACTGTGAGAAAGAAATGTATGTTGTTTATAAGTCTTCCGGCTCAAATAGACTCTATGGAGATGCTGATGGGATGGTGATGATGGTGACGGTGGCGATGGTGCTGCTGCTGCTGATAATGGCGACGGTGATGGTAATGGTGACAGAGATAAGTTTGCTCCATCGTCCATCTGTCTGAAACCTACGAGGGGGAGATCTCAATGCATGCAGGAGATGTGTTCAGAAACATACGGGTTCCCTCCCCACAAGGCGACACCATGAGCCTCCTTGGGATGCGCCCAGTGCCTCCTTCTCGTTCTTTGCTCTGACCTGTTTGGAAGGGTCTCATTTCAGGTGGATTGTTAGTCCTCAACCACATCCAGGCCAAACGACGGTAGGCTCGGGTCAGAGCCCCCCTTTCCTGGGGCTGCCGTGTGGCTAGCGCAGCCCCGGAGGCCAGCAGTGCCTCTTCCTTTTCTTCATTCTGGGTGAACACTTAGACTTTCCTTTCCTGGGTGACAATCCGCTCCTTACACATGCACCTTGCTCCACAAAATAAATGAGTTGTTTTAAGTACATAAGTCACATTTTTGTAAATTGAGTCACATTGTCAGTGTGGCAGGAAAGCCTGCTGGCTCTGGGGATTTCATAGGGGGCCGCTTAGGTGGCTCAGCCCAGCGGGTGAGGAATAGAGGTCTGAGTATGGCCGAATCAGATCCTCCGTTGCAGAGCACGCCGTCTGTCCCAAACATTTCCCTCCGTTTCTCTTTCATAATCCTTCCCTCGCCCGTCCTCTGGGACTTATATGTGGGCACAGTGGATCCTCATTATGCTGGGCACAGCCACAGGGCAGCTTGGTGAACTCCTACTCAAACATCAAGGCCCACTGCAATTGTCCCCTCTTTTCTGCAGCCTTCCTTGATCATTCCATTATAGTGAATTGTTTGGTTTATCTTGATTCCCCAGAGAATTTTCAGTACATCGTCACTGCAGCACGTATCACACTGGTAGAGGTATTTGCTTGCTTGTCTGTCTCCCTCTGTTAGAATATGAGTTTCCTAAGGGCAGGAATCATGTCTCAAATATCTTTGTTATCACCTGCACTGGCAAGATGCCCTGCATGCAGAAAAAAGTAATCAATAAACATTTGTTGAGTTAAATTGAATTTGTAAATTAGATTTACTTGAGAACACACTTGTTTTCATTTCACAAAAGGATTCTTGGCTCTATAAATTATTTCACCATAGGATCTCTTTAAAGGGCACGTCCCCTGGTGCATCTGCAACAGGATGCAATTTCAAGTGAGCCACATTCCACCTCGCTCTTTGCAGGAGCACATTTCCTGCTTAGGACGGGATGGGTTGAAGTTCACCTCTCGAGTCTGCAATCCACGCCTTCCTTACATGGAGGAAGAGCCTTCACGACGTTGGGAGTTCATAGATTCGTAGATTATTCCTTCTGCCCTTCCGCCTGTGAAGAGAACCCGGGGCCTGCCACCCTGGTGGATGGGGGCATCTGGGGCACAGCCCAAGCTTCTGAAACCACCGGAGTCCACTGCAGATCTGGGGCTGGTGGGGGCAGGGCTGGAAGGCCAGTCCTCCCGAGGGGAAGACACAACGCTCTCTCGTCGCTCAGCCCTCGTGACAGCCGTCTCAGTTCCACCAGCGATCGTCTGTCATTGCCCATTAAAGGGGGTGTAAGGAGCTGTGACATATCGAGGCCGGTGCTTTCTGGCACTCATGTTGCTGTGAATACTGATGTCCCTTGCAATGCCAGCGTCACAGGGACGGGGCTTCTGCCAGGCTCCTCAGACACTGTCCTCTTCTCCACTCGATGACCCCCAAACTCGCCCTGCACCTTCTTTTTAAGGATTTTAAGTAGTTATGGGCCCTGGCTGGAGTAGCTCAGTGGATTGAATATGGGCCTACAAACCAAAAGGTCCCCGGTTCGATTCCCAGTCAGGCACATGCCTGGGTTGTGGGCCTAGTCCCCAGCTGGGGGCACGTGAGAGCAACCACACATTGATGTTTCTCTACCTCTCTTTCTCCTTCCCTTCCTCTCTCTCTAAAAATAAATAAATAAAATCTTAAAAAAAAAGAAGTTATCGATCACACAATAAAAGGGAGCAAGAACTCAAGTCTGGCCTTTGTTTGTCTGTAACACAGTGTGTGCTGGAATGGTCCTTCCTTACGCTAAGCTGGAGGGTAGCTTTCCTCTTGGACCTGATGGAGCATGGCGGGTCTGTGGTCACTCATTCATGCCCTGGAAATGCATGGGGCACTGCGGTTTTCCTGGTACTGTGCAAGGTTCTGGGAACCCAGCGACGAGGAGTCAGGGTCCTGCCCTTCTCATGGTCAAGGTGGGGTGGGACTCAGTGGTGAGAGGTGCATAGAGGAGGTGACCTCACCTGGCTGGAGGCAGGAGGCTTTGGTCAGGAGACTTCCTGGAGTTGCTGGCAGCAGAGACCAGTCTTGTTGAGGGCTGATTTATGTCCCCTCCAAATTCAAACCCCTGGACTCCAGAATGTAACTGTGTTTGGAGATAGAGTCTTTAAGGAGGTGATCAAGGTAAAATGAGGTCACTAGGTTGAGCTCTAATCCAAATGATGGGTGTCCTCATAAGAAGAGGAGATTAATTAGACCAAGTGGGGACACAGGGAGAAGACGGCTATCTACACACCAAGGAGAGAGAGGCCTCGGGAGAAACCAGCCTTGCTGAGACCTTGGTCCTGAACTTGCAGCCTCTGGGACTATGCGTAATCAGATCCCTGCTGCCGAAGCCGCAGGTCTGTGGCGCTGTGCCAGGGCTGCCGGAGCTAACGAACACGGGCCCTATGGCTGCCATGAGGAGAGCTGATCGGGGGACAGCGCCCATCCAGGATGATGTGGGCGTCAGAGCATGGGCAGGGCCTTGGAACCGGAGGGGGAGATGGAATCCACAGGAGAGGCTGTTACACAGGAGAGTGAGGGGACCAGCGCTCCTTGAGAACAGGGCTTCGCAGACGTCTCTTCCTCCCCCAAACCTAGTGAAGGGCGCCGCGGGAGCTCTGAGCTACCTGGAGAAGCCTTCATCGAGCAGGCCCGTGCGCAGTGGTGTGAGCCACAGAGCGCCCCCTTCTGGCGGGCCGAGCAGGAGCACAGGCCATGACAGTGTGCTGTGGTCTTTCTGGTCACTGGCTGGTGGCCTTATGCTTATAGTGTTTCTCCCCATTCCTGGTCACACGCACCCCACGCTTGGTGTCATCTATCCCTCTCCGTTTATGGATGAGGAAACTGCAGTTCAGAGAAGGCCCTTGGAGGACCCATGGCCTCTTAGTGGGTGGTTGTTTGTAGGAACACCTCTGCCCGTGATCAGCAATGGGACAGGCCTGGGTCTGTCGGATGACCACTGGCTACCCCGTGCAAATTCTGCCCCGCATGGCCCCCCGACTCAGAGGGCACCCTAGCCAGCAGCAGAAACTTAAGCAATTATTCTGTAGTAGGATTTAGGAGCTATCTTGCCTCCTTATTTTCCTAAGGGGAGGCTTTTCATACAAAACTGTCCTGTTCCAGCAGGCTCCCCCTTTTCCTTCTATTTTAGTTCTTATGTTCCTCACACTCCCTCTCTTTAAGCCTCCCTGTCTGGGCCTTGACCTTCTGCCCGGATCTCCTGCCTTCACCGGCCACGCCCAACATGCCCGGCCCCAAGCCCTGTGTCTGCTGTGTGCTGCTCCCCTGGGACCCAGGCAGACGCCCATGGGGTGTTCAGGGCTGAGCCTTCACTACTTTAGAGGGGGCGGGCGATGGCAGAGGATGGAGAAGCCTCGGCAGCTTCAGCCCTGACCTGTGTCTCCACTGCAGAGCTGCAGCTGCTGCCCCTCCTGGGTTCCCCAAGGCCAGGGAAGGTTGCGTTCTTGAACATACATTTCCTCGATAGATGCCTCTAGTCTGGGCAAAACCAGATAATGCATCCCTACTCCCTGAGAAATAATAACCTTGACCTCCTCGTGCGAAAGGCTGATTCTCCTTTGATAGGGGCCTGGATTTCATCACAAAATGGTCTTGTATTAACTCTGGGCCATCTGGGGTGAATGACACCACGTGCGGGGTTCTTCTCCAAACCCGGGATTCTCTTCTGAGGCCAGAGAGGGAATTGAAGTGCACCCTCCCCCTTTCATGAAGGTCCGTCCAGAAAGTATCCAGTCACGAAAAATGGAGACATTTCTTGAAGAAGATACAAGAAAGATTGTACATAGGATAATGATGCCTCAGTCCCCTTCAAAGTTATGACCTTGAGTTGGAAGCAGTTTGAATCAAGTCAGTAGCAACTGCAGCACGGTGTCCCTTCTGCTCTGGTGGCAGAGGCTGTGGAACAAATTTTGCCACAACACGTTTCATGCCAAGATCCTGTGTCAAAATCTCAGGCGCAGTAGATTTGGAGTCCCCAGGTCAGCTTCCAGTTCTCACACTGTCAGTCCCCGATCTTTGTTGACGGCAGCCCGTACATGTCAGGTGCTCTGTGTGTTGCAGGCCTTCTGGAACGTGGATCACTGTCAGCAGATTCTCAACCATACTTGAAGAGTTTACGCCACACTCTTATTTGTGCTGCACTCATTGCGTCGTCCCTGAAAGCCTTCTGAGTCATCTGAATAGTTTTCGTGAGGAGTGGTCAAGCTTAATGCAAAATCTGATGCAGATTTGTTGCTCTACTCACTCAGCCATCTGGCATGCAGTGGCCACACAGCACAGGTGCTCACTCAGTGGCATCTACCACCCCACTGACTAGTGCAGTGAAGTCATCATTGTTCACACATGTGCATGCCGGTCCACTGTCCTTGGCCACCAGGTTACATCCATGTCATGCAAACTGTTCTCATTACATTCACAATGGCTGGACTTATTCTGGGCAGACCTCGTATGCTGGGGCTCGAAGCCAGGTTTTTAAGTTCAGTCCCACATCCTTTCTTGTGTGTGTGTTGTGAAGCTGGATGGGTTCTGACTCGGTGGCAGCTGCTCCAGTCCCGGCACACGTGAGTGGCTGTTCGTAAGTCGGGCCACAGCACTTTTGCACTTTAGATACCAGGCGGTGTTCTACGCGTTGGCAGTATCAAGATAAGTAAATCAAAGTCCCTTCTTTCAGGGAAACTACACTGGAGATAAGAAACATGTGAATTCACAATTGCAATAAAAAGTCACAACTTCTGTGAGCCCCTCACATCTCAGGGTGAACATTCTGGAGAGACAGATGTAGGCAGTATCATCCCTTCACTTTGCAAACGCAGGATCCCAGCCCAGACAGGGGAGGAGAGGGGGGCTCCTGGGGAGCTTGCGTGGCACTCCTGTGCACAGTGACTGGTGGGAGTGGCTTGGTGTCAGGGGCAACACAGGGGCCAGACATGCAGCCCCCTTCTCCCTCCGGGGCTGGAGCACGCTCTGCCCTTCACTTGGGCTTGTGCATGAAGGTCCCTCCCTGCCGGGCCTCCAGCCACTTCTACACCTCCAAGGTCCCATTTTACTGGGAGCTCCACCTCCCACTTCCTCCTCAGCTCCTTTTGGGAGCATCCCTGTTCATCCAGCCTGGTTGGAGTCCTTGTCAGGTCCTGCAGCCTTTAGGCTGTGTCGTCCACCTTTGTCTCTGCCCTCTCACCTCTCCCATGTCTGAGAGGCAGGGCTGGAGCTTCTCCCTCTGTCAGGCAGTTGGGGAGACAGAGACCTCACACAGGCTCTTGGCCAATAGGGTTGACGGCTAGCATCCACCTTTTATTTTGGCTCCATTCCTGAGCTCTCCTCCCTCTAGACCCAGGTCTAAGTCCCCCTTGATGTGGCCGCACTGAGCCCTGCAGCCCAGCACCTGTTAGCTGTGTGTGCCCAAGCTCCCACGTGGCCAGCGGCAGCTGCGAGAAGCAGACTCCCAGCTCCACTTTCTTCTCCCTTCTCCGGAGATGAACCTGCGGTTCTCCCCTGCCGCCAGTGTGCTCATCTCTCTGCCTCCCCAGTGTGAGGGCCCAAGCGCAGGCAGAAAAGAGGCCATCTTGTTGGTACCATGATGCTGGTCTGAGCGGGAAACCACAGTGGATTTGGGGCTCTTTCCATTGGTCAGACGAGAGGGCCTCTCTCCTCTGCTGCTCCTTGGGGAAGGCGTGAGCCTGTGTGTGGCTGGACACTTTGCTTTGGTCCCGCCTCAGACTCAGGCTTTATTATTTTTCCAAGCACAGTGATTATGCCCCTCATCATTCCAGGAAATGAAAAGCCACAGGTGCTTTCGGCTCAGTGGCCCTGTATGTCTCTGTTGTATCCTGAATTTGATACAAAGTTGATTGCACCAAGGAAACAACTAGAAGGCAGAATGTCCACAGTGACCTTGATAAGAGGAGGCCTTGCCCAAGGTCTAGGGCAGCTCAGGCTGCTTTGAGTGAGGAACCACTCAGGTCCGAGTGGCATGGGGAGCTGTAGCCAGGGGGCTCAGGGCTCATCCAGCTCAGCTCCCAGAAGGCACAGAGGAGGAACAGGCTAATCCCTGCTCCTCCTCAGTCAGTCCACGTGTTCTGGCTGCTCTACTTCCTGTTCAGTCTGTCTGGAAGTGGACCTGCTTCATGGCTGTCTCCCTCCCTCCCCCAGGGAGGAGGCTTTCTCCTCTTCCCCCTTGTACCCCAGCACCTGCTCCCCAGGCGGCGTACGGACTTGATGCATGTCTGGTGAGCGAATAACAATGATGGCAAAGAGCCTGTGTGAATAACACGGCCATGCACTCTGGGTGTTTTAAATATCACAGCTAGTTCAGTCTTCGTCACCAATCTCACAGAGCCCAGCTTTAATGTTCCCAGTTTGACACCTTTCCAGGTCTTCTTTCCCAAACTCCATGCTACTTTATCAAGATCTAATTGCAGGGAAAATAAAGGAAAGAGAAGGCATTCCCTTCTTCCTATCCTTAATCTGAAACAAAAATCTCTGCTTAAGAATTACTGCTGATTTCCCTTCTTTTTCCGTCTCTCCCTCCGTGCTGGGGTCTTGTTTCTCTTCCTTGCCCTCCCCGTGCCCCTCCTGTCTCCAGCGCACCTGCCTGCCTCCCTGGGTGGCCGCAGCAACCCGTTCCCACGCCATACCTGCTCAGAAGCCTGTGCTTTCTCTGCCCTTGGGTTCCTGCATGAATATCTGTGATTTCATCGTTTACCTCCTGCCTTCCCAATTGAATGTCATAAGCATTGTTTCTGTTGATGGCCTGCTTACTTTTAAAAGTGCATTTGCTGTTCTGAGGGTCCACGTGCACATAAAGGAAACATCTGAGGTCCAGCCTTCCTCACAAAGACAGGGATGAGGGGCAGAGATGAAGGTGCCCGTCCTTCACCTGGGCCAGGTCTGCAAGGGCCCCTGCCCCATGGCAACCCCAACGTCCACAGCTTCCTAAAGCTGTTTTCCCAGGCATATAGCAGGAGCTCCCTCAGCACACATGCATTGAGAATTTTTTGTGCACGAGGCTCAGCGGGGCAGACTGAGGAGAGAGTCCCGCCCCTCATGGCCCAGGGTCCAGCTTGGAGAGTGGGGCTGTGCTCACAGCTTTCGAGAGCCCCAGGCTGTTCCCAAGGCCTGGCAGACAGGCACTCACTGAATTCTTTCCTCAGCCTGAGCAGCTGGGTAGTGATAGTATCATCCTCAGCACTTTACAGGCAAGGAAACCCAGAAAGAGTGAAGTTAAATAAATTGCCCAAGTGTGCAAAGCTAGTCCACGGCAGAGCCACGAGTGAGAGCCAGCAGTGCGAGGCTGTGCAGGCTTCCTGTCCAGGCTGTGCTGGAGGAAGCAGCGCCATGGGGAGGCGTGCGTGAGTGCTGCATGCGTGAGGTCCGCTGAAGTTCCGAGGAAAGAGCTTTCCTGGGCTTGGGGAGGGCGGTGGTGGCGTCTCAGGGAAGGAGGCACTGGGGTGAGGTCTACATGGAGGGGCAGGATTCAGGAGAGGGCTTCAGGCAGGAAGAATGAAAATGTCAGAGACACGGGTTTAGAGGAGAGGGAGTTGCATGCATGTGTGCGTGCGCGTGTGTGTACACGTCTATATGCAGGTGCTTGTGCATGTGCGTGCACACATGTGCACATGCCTCTATGTGTGTGTATGTACACGTGCACATGTGTATGCAATGGGTGTGTGTGCATGTGTGTGCACTGGCCTGCCGGGCTTATGAGGAAAGAACAAGGATTCAATTCTTCCATGTCCCCTGGCATTTTGTTGAGAGGAGGCTAGGGCATGCAGAGTCTTATTTGGGGGGTCAGACCTTAAGTGGGGGGCCCTGGGCAGGCAGGCTGGGTGATGTGACCCCCCTTAACTCCACTGCAGGTTTGCTATGTGTTTTCTGTTTTTTTTCCTGCCTTTCTAAATGTAAGCCATGTGCCTGGGGCAGGCTGCCATTCCCAGCTTTTTTCAGCTGTCATGGAATTAAGTATAAAAAAACAGCCACGTATATTTATTTTAGGTTATTTACAAACGGTAATGTTCAGCAGGAAAACAAATTGAGATTTCTGGGTGAAGAGGCAGCATCTGATGTGGAGTGAGGTTTCTCGTGGTTCTGATTCACTGGGACTGCGGTGGCAGATGCATTTGGAGGACATGCATTTGGAGGAGAGGCCCTACCTGGTGGCAGGAGGCAGGCTGTGAGGGACAGGAGCAGAGGACGGGGACTGGAAGGAAGGCAGAGGGTGGGCAGTGAGGGCCTTGTGTGGCATTCCCAGCATCCAGCCACCTGGGCACAGGCACACCGTCTGGCAGTGATGATGAGCAATAACCACGCCCCTGTCAGTGTGCTGGGAGGAACGCTGTGTGCCCGATGCCGTGTGCCGTGTGCCGTGTGCGTGTGTGTTCTTGGGCGATGCCGCATGCACCTACCCCTGCCTTTCTTCTTGAGGCAGCCTGAGCTACCTTCTTCAGCACGGGTCAAGGAGAGCACTCCTTTCCGGGTCTCATTTGACAGCTATGACACCTTCCCCCGAGGGGTAGGCAGAGGGGGAGAGGAAGTGCAGGCGGGACATTTCATCTCATGTGATACCAAGCTGTGTGACTAGAACCCCAGAGCAATGGTAGTCATTTCCCCTGGAGCGGTGGCTTATTCCTCCTGGGCTCCAAGCTCCATTGAGGCACCATGACATGTACCTCTGCCCAAGCTGTGACCCGCCCTGGTCCTCCCCTCCCACAGGGCTGACTCCTGGCCTTGGCAGATCTGGGACTTTTGTGGGAGTTACGGGAAGAGAAAACATCATGTCCTCCTGGAATTGAACTGGCAAGTGTGCAGAGACTACAGCTGCTGCCTAGCCCCCTGGAAGGAAGACCCTGTCTGAGAATGAGCCCCAAACAAGAGAAGAAGTTGATGGTGACAACATTTGAGCCCCCAGGTAAATCCAGACGTGATGCTAGTCAATCTCGGACTTCTCAGTTGGGTTCGGTAGTAGGTTCTGGTGCTCTCCTTCCCATCTTGCACCTGGGAAGCTGTCCCAGATGACACCATGCTGACCACAGTTTGGTAAACGGAACAGCTGAGAGTGAGTGTGGGGTGGGGGAGTGACGTCCGACCTGCTGACCCGAGGCTGCTCGTGGGTCCTTACCCAGAAAAGCGCCTGCCGTGGAGACGGAGCAGGCGCTGGGGACTGAGTGTGCGTCTTGGCCCCTCCATGCTTGTCCGTCAACACGCCAGTTGGGACTGAGCAGAGGAGGGAGTCAGACAGTCGGGAACCTTGGATGTTGTCCCAGCTCCTCGTTTTATGGCTGTGAAACTAGAGACCCAGGGAAAAGGCATGGCTTGTCCAAGACCACACACTGCCTAACTGACAAATTATGTTAACTTGATTTTGCTGGGGCATGGAGTTGTTGGGGGCTGAGGGAGAGCAAGTATAAATAGTTACGAGCCCATGTTCACGTCCCTGGAGGGGACCCTGGACTGGGAGACCTGCTGCTGTGGGTGTATTTCTTACAGGGTGGGCTGCGGGGAGACAGCGCCAAGGCTGGGCTGGAGGTGCAGCATCTAATGGAAGGACTCGGGTCTGCAGGGTCCTGCCCAGTTGAACCTGAGCCTGCCTGGGAGTCACTTTTAAAGCAAGCCTCTGCCACTCTCTTCCCATCACAGGACTGCCTGGCTCCATCTGGAGTACACACCAGCTCCTGGCCTCTCATCCTTCCCTCCGAGTGGACTGGGGCTTCATTAGCGGCCGGGGGTGAGGGTGCCCCAGGCTGGGTCCAGCAGGGAACTGGCTGGGGACTGGTAGCCAGGGAGGGCGGGGCCCGGTGGGAGAGGGTCACTGGAGAGGGCTCTGCTCAGAGTGGCTTCTGCTCCCCAAAATGGCAATGCCAAGCATTCACGTAGGTCAAGGACATGTCCTTTTCTCAGAACCACTCTCCTGGGGAAGGCCGTTTGCCCCACCCCGGGTCTAAGTTAGCAGTCTCTTGTCTTCTAGAAGAAATGAGCAGATACAAATATGTACACATACACACAAGTATAAATGTACACATACACCCCCCCACATGCACACACACAGGTACACACATGTATATGGAAACAGCACACCCACAAACATATATACACATGCACAAGCACACACATCTATACACATACAGGTGCAGCATACACATGTGCACATAGGTGCAAACATGCACACACAAACACTTACAGAGGGTGGGGGATTTCGACTGGAGGACTGCCTTTCTGTTCCCTTCTCCTTCTGGAGTCCGACTCCAGGTCCACGTCCTCCTGCAGGAAGGAGTTGCTGACAGACCTCAGGGCAGGACTCCTCAGTGTGTTCACGCAGTCAGCAGTTCATTCTATTGTTCTCAGTGAGGCTCAGTGAGGCTCAGAGAGGCTTCCAAGCCTCTCCCGTTTGGATGTTTGGCAGAGCGCCCTCAGCTTTGCAGACCGCCTCTGGCTTGCAGAGGCAGTATGAGTCCACTCGTCCAAAAGATATGAGGGGCCCAGGGGCGGCGTAGCTCGGTCACTGCAGTGCCCTGGGCAAGCCACTGCCTCCCCCCGGTAGGGGGCTTCTCCTCTCTGTGTTCATGTGCTCCTGCAAGTTCCTCGGCTCTGACTCCTAGTCTCTTCTTCCACCACTAAGCTTTGGTTTTCACACCTGGCTCCTCACAGCTCACCTGGCCGGCCTGCCTCAGCGTCGATGGGCGAGTGTCCCCTCTGAAGTCTGGGGTTCACGGGTGCTGGTGGCCAGAGCTGACAGACACCACACTAACCTCAGGAAGAGCCTTGCTGGGCCTGAGCAGTGTCCCGTAAGCCCGAGGGTCCCGGGGATGAGCGGGGCAAGGCTGAGTCGGGAGGGGCAGACAGTGCCCAGGTTAGTTGCATCTGATTCTGAATCTTGCATAGACAGAATCCGGCACAGATGCTTTCAAACTGCCACATGCAAGTTAGTTGGATTCTAACCCTGCTTCTGCAACGCGAGTAGTGCACGTGTGCGTGTGTGTCCACATTTATAATCTCCTCACTCAAGAAGTTATTCGCTCCTTCTGAAGGGAGAGGCCGAGTCACTGATAAATTGCTGACTCCTTCGACATGGATACTGTTCAATTATTCTGGGATGTGTTTGGCTCGACAAAAGCCTTTGCTTCAGCACATTTTCCCTGTTAACCAAGTGCATTCGTGTTAATGTAGAATCAGCCATCGTTAGCGCAGACTTTCAGCAGCTTTCAACCGCTCCCGTGTCTTCTTTCTTCCTTCCATCATTTTCTCTTATGATTTAATTAGTGCGAGGCTGGAATCCTGGGCTCTTAATTTATCCAGGAAGTTGAACGAACTGAATTTCGACACCTGCTGAATTCTGAACCAAGCCAGCTGTCTGCTCCATCCTTTACCCGCTAAGCTCGGCGGTGGGATGTTGGCTCTGTGGCTCACCGACACAGGCCTTCGGGGAGATCCGTTGACTGGTCCAGAGCTCAGGATTCAAGTTCCCCAAAGAGTTCTTACTGTAGTGTGTTTTCACCCCTTCGGGCAGGGAGGCTTTGTCCTTTCTATGCCATGGTCTGTGTTGTCCACTTGATCTCCTGGTTTCCAAGGAGGGCCAGGTGCCTTCGAGACCACCAGCAGCAATGGCTTTCAAGCTTGTCACTTTTAGCAGTGCAACATTTATCAGAGAAAATCTCATGCCCAATGCTAAAGGTCCAAGAGAGAAGAGCAAAGCTACTCTTGCCTCTTCTATCTCTCAGACCCAGAAGCCCCTTTCTAGAACTGCAGGGCTCTGCAAATGCAGCCCGAGCTCCGTGACCAGTCAGGGCCCCCCCCGGGAGAGACTGTGGTTGGATCGAGCTCAGGTACAGCATCTGCAGAGCTGGACTGCGTGGCGGCTGCTCGGAGGGCTCTTGGCAATATTCTGTTTGCTCCGCCCCTTCTTCCGAGGCTCTTCCCAAATACCACCTTCTTCACGAAGGCTCTCTCCACACTTACAATATGTTTTGTTCATTTTTTATTGCACAAATATTTGTTGAACTCCTCCTATGTGCAAGGCACTGCTTTATGTTCTGGAGAAATAGCAGGAGGTAAAAATGTGAAAATTGTTGCTCTCTCAGAGCTTATGTTCCAGTAGAGAGAGAGAAACAATCCAGTGGTTAGTTTGCTAGGTATTTGGAGAAAAATAAATAGAGAAAGGAATGTCAGGAATGGGGCAGAGCTGCGATTTGAAATTGGTGTCCTCTTACAGGAGGAAGCCAGTGAAGTACTGACTTGGCAGTCCAAGGGGAGGACATACGAGTATCTGGCTGAAGACCAGTTCGGGAAGATGAAACGGCACATACAACTGTGCAAAGGTCAGTTGCAACTAGAGAATCCAGGAGGAGTGATGAGGCCATTGTAGCCAGAATAAGGGGTTCAGGGGAAGACAAGCAATAGGAAGCCTTAGACGTAATGAGGCCAAATCATGTAGGAGCTTCCAGGTCATTGAGAGGGCAGTGCTTGCACCGGGTGAGTCGGAAGCTGCTGTGTGGGTTGAGTTGGGGGATACCATGGGCTGCCTGCATGCTGAGGGGGTGACACCCACCTCAGTGTTGGGGAACAAGTTTGAGGTGCCAAGGTGGGGGCAGGGAGATTCCCCGTCAACAGTGGTGGTAACTTAGACCTGGGTGCTCGGGAAGGTGGAGACAGGTGTTTGTGTTCTGCATGTACTTTCAGGGTCCAGTCAACAAAATTTGCTGAAGGGTTAGTTATGGGTGAGAGAGTAAAGAGTAGTCAAGGGTGATGATGCCGTTTGTAGCCTGAGCAAACAGAAAGATGTCATTAACAGAGATGGGGAAGATGGTGGGAGGAACCTGTGGGGGGCAGGCAGGGTATTGGAAGCTCAGTGTTGGAAATGTTACCTGTAGGTATCTGTGACATGCCCGAGTGATGAGGTGATGTGAGGGTCTGTCCAGTTGCGAAGTCCTTCAATCCCCAAAACTCTGTGGTCCTTTTCAAAAGTTTCTTGATCCTGTTCTATGCAGGGTCACAGTCTGAATTTATGCAAGTGTCTGAATGTTGCAGGACAGTATATGCATCGTGGTGTGGGAAACTTCTGCATCCCGGTCTCTCCCACTGTCTCAGCACAGTGCTGGGCAGATGGCCTGCACTTAATAAATGCTTATTGCCTTGAAGGCAGTGAACATTCTGGAAGAGTTAGAGAATTGGAAGAGCAGTAAGACATAGGCTGGCGTCTTCCGAGTTGTTTTCTGCTGAACATTAATCCCTTGGGATGTTCAGTTAAAAAGCAGATTCCGCAGTCAGATGGGGTTGGGAGGCTCTGTATTCCACTCCCTCTCTTTGAGCATCACAAAGCTTAGCTGCATTTTAAAAGGGATTTAAAAATCCTTCAAAATGCATCTAATGCTGTCTGCCTTCACGTGTTGCAGTCACATCCAGCTATTGATGTCTGTCTTTACGCAGCCCTTACCGCACCCTGGGGCTGGTGTTGTGTGGGACATGCCGTGAGATGTGTGGGGAGGCAGAAATGACGCTGGAAGTTAGAAATCTGACGACCTCGATTTGAACTCCCACGGTGGAAATTAGCCGAAGAGCATTGCCCATCTGGGTTTTGTCTCCTCATCTGAGGGTCGGCCTAGTTGGTTCTATGGCTTGAATGTGCAACATGCACGCTTTATTCATTTCTTTCATTAATGTTTCTCCCTGGGGCAGGGCTGCATTCTAGCAAGTCAGTCAGGACACTGTAGATTACATTTAGTGTCTGAAGCATCTCTTCTTGCTGCCACAGCCCCCTCTCAGCTTCCCTGGGAAGACCCATGCTACCGGCTGGCATCGAGCCTCCCACCCCCAATGCTATATGTGTCTCTGTCCTGAACCTCACCCTGTACTTCCCCTCTCTGGGAAATGAACTGGGTGCCCGAACTCTCCCGTCTGCTCCTTATCTCCCTCTGCCCAATGTTCCATGGATGTCTGGTGAGATGGGAGCAAGCTAATGTCTGCTGGGTGGGCAGGTATCACTGGCATGGCCCATCCCAGGAAACTTCCGTTCAGGGGCCCTTCCGGAGCTTAGCGCTTGGATCCAAAGCATGTGTCTGGTGGTAAAAACTTCAAGATTATGGGGTGACACACAGGTGGGTCCTGTTGTCCTCCCTAGCCTGCTGGAAAAGGAACTGCCTTCTCGGTTTATGTGTGGGGGGTCTGGCTGGCATGTTAAGAAACTGGCCATGGAAGTCTAGGGAGGGCAGGAATACAGAAAAGATGTTCAGAAGAACTCGGCTCAGTATAGCTTAAACTGGATTTAGAACATAAGTCTTTCAAATGCATGGCTGAGCTGCTGGAAAATAATGGAATTCCTCGGAGGCCAGGTACAAGAATGTCTGAATTAATCTGAGTCAGTGAGCTCCGGAGCCAGCATTTGTCGTTTTCGGTCACACACATAAGAAATAAGAGAAAAGTGCTGGGGTCAAAACACAGTGGGAATAGCCACACTTGAGGCTGGGTCCCTCAGTGGGCGACCTAAACAGTTACCCAGCACACAGAGAGCTGACGAGAAGCCTGCTCTGTGGCTCTGGGTAGAACAGAACGGAGAATATCTCTCCCCGGAGAGCTCTTCTCTGCAAACCCTCCTGCATGTAAGTTTGGTCTGAATTTCTACAACATGTGACCTGGAAAACTGTATCCTGAAAGTTGAGTTTTAAGTAGACCCAGGTTAGTAGTGCCCCTCGGCATTTGAAAAAAACAAACATAAACGCTCTCTGGAGAAAAATTCTAAATGCCAGCCTGGAGAATTCCCTCAGATAAGCGTCCTTGGAACATGAGCCCACAATGGGAAATCAATAAACAGATGAGTTCACAAACCACCATTAGCGAGAGTCAGCAGAAACAACCAACTACACAATCAGAACCGCAAAGACTGCAGATAGTGGACTTGGCAGAGGATATAAAACAAAGATGTTTAATATATCGTTTGAACGAAATAAAATCATGTTAAAAATAAATTAAGAGATTGTAAAAATTGATTGGGAGATTGAGAAATAAACCAAAAGATAGCCTAGAAGTGAAGAACTCTTATAAATGAAATTAGTATTTAGTGGATGGTTGAAGAGAGGCTGAGTGAACTTGAAGACTAATCTGAAAGGTGGTCTGAGAGTCAGGATGCTCTGGGGAGAAGAGCTAGCATCTCTATTATTAGAATTTTTTTAATGTTCTTTTTTTAAAAAATATTTTATTTATTTATTTTTTAGAGAGGGAAAGGGAGGGAGAAAGAGAAGGAGAGAAATACTGATGTGCAGTTGCCTCTTGTGCGCACCCTACTGGGGACCTGGACCGCAACCCAGGCCCTGACTGGGTATCAAACCAGTGACACTTTGATTCTCAGTCAGGCGCTCAATCCACTGAGCCACACTAGCCAGGGCTCTATTATTAGAATTTTAAAAAGAGGAAAAGAGAGAAGAGGGGAGAGGCCACACTGGACTATATATTGGCCCAAAACCCCAAAGCTGAAGTTCATTAGACCCATGCCCAGGTGCCCCATGGTACCTGGCAGGACGCCAGAGAAAGAGGCCTTGGAAGCAGCCAGGAACAACAACAAAAACGTTACTTCAAAGAAATAAAAATTAGGCTGACAGCTAACTTCTCAACGCTGACTGCTAATCACACTCAGAAACTAAGGGAATGAGATCTTCAGATTTAGAAGTGAACATGATTCTCAACTTGGAATTCTGTATCTGATGAACTCTTTTAAGATTGAAGACAATGAAAGAAAAATTCCAGACAACCAAAAATGGAGTTTACTGACAACGAGCTACCCAAGGGAAATTTCTTAAGGTTTTTAACGTAGACAAAAATTATTTCAAAAGGAGGGTCTAAAAATTAGAAAGATTGGGGAGCAAAGAAAATAATAGATGGATAAATTTAAATAAACATAGACTGTATAAAACACTATTAACTATGCCTAATTTGTGGTGTTAAAGAAATCAGTATAGAATGAAGATCCTGGATGATTACATGTATCAGGATGGGAGTGACGGGATTTCAGTCCTTCTAAGATCTATGTTTGCTGAGAGAAGAGTGAAGACAGTAATTTACGTAGCAGGCACTATAGCTGCAGGGTAGGGACTGGTGACTTTAAATGCACACTAACAGCACCCGTCTCTGATGCCCCAGGCTGCTCGCCTTCTCCAAAGCCATGGGAGACCAGCAGGCTCATGCACAAGTGCAGTATAGAGTTTTGTGTGAGTTATTGCCCCTGGGGGCAACTTAACCAATGAGGAATGAGAGGTTATAGAAAACTGCCCACCATTCAGATGTCATTTCTGGAAATCATTTATCATGCTTCTCAAAAACCTGGCAGAATCAATCCCCCACGCTCATGGCAGTGACCTTGGTGGTGACCCTCAGAAGGGCCTCCTACCCTCCTTCTCTCCCCAGTTCCTTAGTCCTGCTTCTTTGGGTTGCCCACCGAATGTGCCATTTGCCTCTGAGTCCTTGTCTTAGAATCTATTGACTGGAGAGCTCATACCAAGACAATAAACCTTTCACTTTGATACTGGTTAAGTTTAATTTGACAACCGTTAAAAGAATAAAAGTAGAGGGGATAACTTTTAAAACCAGAATAAGAAAAAGCAGAATTGAAGGAAAACTCAGTTAATCTAAAAGAAGGAAGAAATAAGGTTTTTAAAAAAGTTTAAACTAACATGGTAGAAATAAACCCAAATATATGAGAAGTCACAGTCAATGTAAACGGGCTATATGATCCTGTTAAAATAGAAAGACTGCCAAATTGGACTGAAAACAGATAATATCCATATCTGAGGTATATATATATATCTCAGATAGAATAAATAGCCTTTAAGACCAAAACGTTTTTCTAGATGGCAAAAAGCTCACTACACATTGATAAAAGGTTCAATTGACTATAAATATGTAACAATTTAAAATCTGATATATTTAATAGTGTAGCTTCAAGTATATAAAACAAAAATTGATCCACCCATGAGGACAAATTGACAAATTTGCCATCTAAGTGGGAGATGTGAGTGTCCCGCTCTCAGAGATGGATAGGTCAAGCGGACCAAAATCAATAATGACAGAGAAAATCTGAACAACGCATTTAACAAGCATGATTTAAGAAGTGTGTCTAGAACACTGCGCCAGTCATTGGAAAACACACACTTTTCTTCAGGCACACGCAGAACATTTACAAAAACTGATCAAGTGCTAGGCAGTGTGCATCTCAAAGACTCTGTATCTCACCAACCGCATTTTAGGAAACAATGAAATCGCATTAGAAATGAATAAGACAAGAAATCATAATAAATCAAAGAGACTTTATAATGAATATATAGTGAAAAGAGAACAGTGGAAATATGAAACAAATTTTGTGGGATTCAGCTAAATTAGTGCCTACAGATAAAATTATGGCCTCAAATGCTTTTATTATAAAAAGAGAGGCCGGAAAGAAATGAACAGCTAGGCTTCCAACTTGAAAAGGTAGAAAATAATACTAGAGGAAAATCCAAAGAAAGAAGTAAGGAAATAGTAAAGAACAAGTCAGAAATGAAGGAAATGGAAAATAAAGATTCAATAGAAAAAAGTAACATGGTATATACATCATTTCTTTGAAAATCCTAATGAAATTGACACAGCTCTGCAAGACTGATCAAGTATAAAAGGGAAAAGGGACAAGTAAACAACATTAGGAATGAAAAGGAGCATAACTATGCACGGAAGCAGCAGAGATTAAAAAGTAATAAGAGAATATCATAAAAAAATCATGCTAATAATTCCCAAACTCCTACGACGTGCATAAATTCCTAGGAAAATAAAAATCATTAAAACTGACTCACGAAGAAATGATTCTGTAGCCAAAAAGGGCACTGATCCAATATTTAAAAACATCTCTTCAAAGAAGGTACCAGTCACAGATAGTTCTGTGAGTTACGTGAGCTTGACAGAGCTTTCAAGGAACAAATAATTCTACATTTACATGACGTTTCAGAGTCGGAAGAGCCCAGCATGCTCAATAGGAAACCCTGACGAAGCCGGTACGAGAATGGAAAGTTACAGGCCAGTTGAACTCCTGGCTACTGCTGCCAACATCCTAAACAAAATACTAGAAAATGGGATCTAAAACCAAAGACAAGCCATTATGACCATGTTTGTATTATTCCAGAAGTACAAGGGTAGTACAACATTAAAAACGTATATTCATGTAATTTATCACATTAGCAAATTAAAACATCTGATAAAATCATTAATTATTTATTGTAAGAAGCCTTAGCAAACTCAGGATAGAAGGAACATTTGCTTAGCTGATAAACTACATTCGCCTGATACCTATAGTCAACATTTCACTCGTGGCAAAATGTTGAATGTATTCCCTTTTTTTTTTAAAGATTTTATTTATTTATTTTTAGAGAGAGGAAAAGGGAGGGAGAGAAACAGCAATGTATGGTTGCCTCTCACATGGCCCTCACTGGGGACCCGGCCTGCAACCCTGGCATATGCCCTGACTGGGAATCAAACCGGGATCGTCTGGTTCCCAGCCCGCACTCAATCCACTGAGCTACACCAGCCAGGGCTGAATGTATTCCCTTTAATGTTAGGGACAAGAAAGTGTTCTTGCCATGACTACTTCAACAGCACACTGAAAGTCCTGGCCAGGGCAATAGGTCAGGAAAAATGTGCCCATGGCTCTGAAAGGAAGAAGCAGTACTATTAGCAGGCAATATGATAAGAAGCTCAAAATAATCAACAAAACATGATTAGAACAAATAAGAGAATTTATCAGGTTTTCAGATTTTGGTTAATACGAATGTCAATTGTATCTGTAGATATTGGAAAGAATCAGAAAATGTAATTGAAATGCTATTTGTGGTAAGATAACCAGCTGTCGTGTATCTGGGGGTGATAAAAACAGAGACTCCCACGGTGCTCGTCATGGGCCAGGGGCTATTCTAAGTACTCTTTTCGCGTTATCCCTGTAATTCTTGCAACGACTCTGTGAGGTGGGCACTCTGAATTAGTCCCAGTGTGCAGCCACAGAAACTGTGTCCGCTGTCCATATCACACAGTTAGTAAATTGCAGGACAGGAGTTCAAGTGCAGCATCAGTTTCCAGAATACAAGCTCTTAACTACTATTCTACAATTTCACTTTTGGAGAAAATTACAATACTTTATTGAAACTCATTTCAAAAGATCTAAATAAACAGAAAGGCATACATACCATGCATTTGTATAGGAAGACTTAATATCATAACAATACCAATTCTTCCCAAATTGGCCTATGTATTCATTGTAATTCCAATAAAAATTCCAACAGGATTTTTATGGATCTCGACCAGTTAACAATAAAATGTATATGGATGGCAAAGGGTCAAGAAGAGTCAGTACATTCCTGAAAAATAATAAGAAGAAGGGATGGCAAGAACACTTACCCTATCAGATGACAACACTAAATGCTAATGCTATAAAAATAAGGACGGTGGTGTGGGCATGGTGACAGGCAGGCAAATAGACCAGTGAACACGACGAAAAACTCGTAAATAGATCTGCGCATGTGCGGAGACCGGTCGGTGGCAGAGCGGACTGGGGGAGAGACGGGCTGTTAAGTAAGTATGTGGTGCTGTTCATGCAGATGGAACGCCCTGAAAACGGATTCCCACTTCTCACTCTGCACAGAAATTCATTCCAGATGGATGAAGGTCTTAATGTGAAAGGCACACGTTTAAGACTTTTAGAAGAAAACGTGAAAGAATATCTTTATGACCTTAGAGTAGTTTTTCCTTAAACACAGCACAAACTCCCCTAAGGATGAATAAAAAGAATGCAAAAGCAGGGCGCATTAAAACAGAAAACTCCAGTTTATTAGTGGACGACATACACAAGAAAGGCGAGCCAGAAACCGAAGGCAGAGATTGTCAACACACATAACCGACGCCGGCTCACTGTCCAGAACATAATGAAGAACTTCTGTGAGTCAATAAGAAGTAGACTCACAGCTCAAAAGAAAGTGAAACGAAAGGTCTGAGCAGAAATTTCACAGCGGAGAACGTGACGGCCCATCAGCGTATAAAAAAAAAAGATGCTCAACCTTTATAGGAATCATGGCTGCACATTAAAATCAAATTGTGCTATAATTTCTTCCTGTCCACATAAACAGTAATCGGAAAGCCTGCTCATGGCAGGTGCAGTTAGACAAGATGCGGGGTTCGGGGGCGTTGACACCGCACTTCGAGAATGCGGCGCTCGCACTGCCAGCGCGGGAGGCGCGAGCGCCCTGTGACCCGGCAACTCCGCTCGTGCACGCGCGTCGCAGGGCGCTGCTGCCCACGTGCGTCAGGGCGGCGGTGCGAGAATGTTAACGGCGGCACTTTCTTAATGTTAGAAAACTGCAAACAGCCCAATGTGCACCCAAGGTGGGATAAATAAACAAATTTTTGATTTATTTATGCAGAGGAATACTATGCAGTGATGGGAATGAGTGAGTTATGGCTCAGCGCTCCCTATTCAGAAACCTCAAAAGTACAATATTGAGCCTAAGAAGCATTTGCAGAAGAATAAATAGGGTATAATTCTATTTATATAGAGTGAAGTCAGGAAAAATGAAACATTATTTTGTTGAGGAATTACAGGTATATATAGTAAAGCTATGAAGCAAAGGAAGGTAATGGTGAACATAACTCAAAGTAGCGGTTCGCCCGGTGAGGGGGTGGGGGAGTGTGAGACGGGAGGGGTACACCTGGGGTTCCTATCAAATTGGTTATGTTCTAGTTCTTCATCCGGGTAATGGGTACAGGTTGTTGTACTGCGTTACTTGATTACTTTTATACTTTAAACTTTATGTATACTTTATATATAATGTTTACTGTATGATATTTTTCCAATGAAAAAGAGGGGAAAAAGTCTGTCAAGACGGTTTCGATTTCAGATTCAGAAATGGAGTGTTGCCATTTGCCTTCCCAAGCTCCCAAGAACATCACAAAAAAGAAAATGACCCTGCTGCATTTAATGGCAGGAGGAAACTACGTAACCCTTCACAACTAAGTGTGGAGTGTCACTGTCAGCTGCCCCGGGCAGAGCAGAGGAAGTATGCTGAAAGCCACACCTGCCGCCTTGGGCTGTGAGCTGGATGCAGACTTCTCTGAGGTCAAGTGTCTCCACCCTGAAAAAGTGTCTCCATCAGTCCTCCTTGATACTGTGTTAAAACCCCGACCGGGGCAGTGACCTGGTCCCAGGAGGGGTGGGACTGTCCCTGCGGGGCAGACTGTATGGTGCATGACTGAGTCTGCAGACAGGGAAGGTTGGGGGAGCAGAAGGAGAGTGAGGTGGCAGGTCATTTGTATGACCAAGTGACTGCTGTCTGGGCCACCTATTGCAGGACGGCCTGACACAGCGAGCCGGAAGAGGGGGAGAAGGAGGCGATATGGGCAGCCCAGACGGTTGTTACCAGCCGGTGCTCCCGTCCTGCAGTGGTGGGGAGTGTGGGGCACTGTGGTCCACAGCAGCCACCTCTAGAAAACCTCACAACGTAGGAGGAGCTGCCTCATGCTGAGATGCCTGGGGGGTTACACCCTGTCCCTCGGCTGGGGTCAGGATGCAAGGGGACCCTCACACTGGACCTTCTTCGCTGCTGTCCGTGCTCCAGAGCTCCCCAGGAGATCTGTCTGAGACACTTTAGCCAGAACCACATCCTGGCTGAGCCTCTTCCTCCTCCGCTCTGTCCAACGTCCTCACTCCCTACAGGTTCCTTGCAAGAATTTCCCTCCTACTCTCTTTAGGGAAGTACGTGTGTGTGAGCTACCGTGATCTCCTAAGCACTTAAAAGGCAGGGCAAGCCTGCTTCACGTGAAGAGGAGAGGCCAGACTCATGAAGAGAAATCGTTCCCAGTACGTCCAAAGGCATGTCGGCTGGGCCCCAGCTCTTTCCCCCACCTCCTCTTCCATTATTATTCAGCAGGTAATGAGCCTCCTTCACATATCCTTTATGATTTTGTAAAAGGAAACAAATAGACAACCTTTGCATAAGAACGGTAAGTGAGGTAGGGTAGGGTGGAGAGGGATAAAGAAGCTAAAAGCCAAAAGCAGATGAAAACCATACGTGTTGACAGGAAAACTTCAGGTCAGCATCAGATTGAACCGTATGAAATTGCGTTTGACCACTGCTGACTCACAGACAGACAGCTTCATTGGTCCAATCTGAATAGTTTTCCACATTCTTAGAGAAGTCACAGACAACTTCATCTCTCTAAAACAGAGCTCCAAAAGAAGTAGATGGTTTAAAGAGAAAGTAAGAAAGAAGTGGCATATAAGTTGCTTCTGAAGAAAAATGGAAGACAAAAACATAACAGAGATGAAAGCGACATTAAAAGCAATAAAAATAGAATGAAACCAACAAAAACAATGGCATATGGCTTGAAGAACTCATACTAAACAAAACGGAAAAGAACAATGATATAATCATGATTATGGAGAAGGTGATGGATACTGTTGTCTTGGACAGGGTTCCCTAGTAACAGGCTCTGAGTGGAGAGTTGCAGGCACAGGGCTTTATTGGAGAGTGTTCTCAGGGCAAATGAAACAGAACTGGGCAGAGGGAAAGCTGACCGGGGTGCAGGTGCAGCTGAGGTTTAAGCGGATTCCAGATGGAGCTCTAAAGCAGGATGACCCTTCAAAGTTGTTAGAAATGGGAGAAAGAGGACTAAGCTTTGTTTCCTCCCATTGTTCTGGTCCACTCTTGGCCATGGGCTGGCCTCCGGGTGCATCAGTTTCCAATGGCTGAGAGCTAGGTCCAGGAAGGTACACAGGTGTGAGCCCTCAGCAGCTGCCGTACCTGGCAGCTGGGAGGCGGTGCCTTGGCCGAAGAAGGAAGCTGGCAGAGCAAGCACTGCAGTATCCACTGGAATCCATCTCTGGCACTTCTCAGATCCACTTGCTTCTCATGTTAAGTTTGCCCCCTCTGGGAAGCATTTCTTCAGGATTCTCATTGCCCTTGCTCCCATGGGTCTTGCGTGTGCTGAATCGTATGATTGCAGGCACCGCAGCCTTGATCTGCTGTGCAGTCCCTCCCTGCTGTGGGTATCCCTCAGAGCTGGCAGCCTTCTCTGTCTCCTGAGCTCAAAGAGGTCTGGGTAAGGGTTGTGCTTCTTTCATAGGGACATTATGAAATGCAACAATTTGTTCTTTACTTTTGAAAGGTCAAGCCTGTCCCAAATCCCTGAACGTTAAATACTTGACTGAATCATAGATGGGTCCTTCTTTCTGCAGAATGCACGGATGGGCCAATGTATTATACTTGCTGCACGCGGCTCACCCGGGGCAGGCTACAGAACGGGTGTCTTTGGTGTCTGCAGTTCTGGGATCTGATCTTTGTTATTGGCCTGGTTGGTAGGAGGGGAGGTGGGGGAGATTCTGAGAGGGATGAGCGTTGTCTTGGTCTCATTTGAGGCTCTTGCATGATCTTCAAGAAAGGGAGACTCACGGTCTTCTACAGTGGGCCACCGCTACATGTCCAGCAAGTTCTGGGGATCTGAGAGTTCAGGATCCCCCAGTGCAGTGTTCACACATGCCATCCCAAGTCTCAGGGTCCTACTCCTTTCTTGGTAGGGCCCTGACTTTTGCATAGAAGACCTGCTGGGGCCGGGAACTCAACTTTCTCTGAATCTCTCCTGAGCTCCTGAGCTTGGTTCTCCACTCTGTGCCCCGTGGCTGTAGTAGATAAGGGTTTTCTTAAATGCTGCCAAGGAAACCATCTCTGGTTTCACACGTTGTCTTGAACTGGGGGCGATTACAGGGAGCCAATCGTCTCTCTTCAACCCCCAATGGTGCGCTCCACAGCGCCCCAACCCATCGCCCTCAGAGCTGCCTCTCACCTCGTGTCCCGGCGTCCTTCCCCCAGCATTGCTTTCCCCTGAAACGCATCTGACCCTGTCCCTGGCATGTGGTTCTGTGTGACTCGCTTACCTCCTGACCCTAAAGACAGGCTGCACATTTGATCATGTTGATTTTGGCCCATTATTCCATCCTGACAAGACACTGCACCTCGGTCTCCCTTTCTCTGTGCCATCCTCCCAGTGCTGTGCCATTCTGATTTAATTTATTGATAAAGATATTGAACAGGACAGGGTCAATGTTGATAAAAACGTTGACCAAGACAGGGTAGAGAGAGGTCCTTGAGACATGCCATTAGGACACACGCCTCATTAGCCTCACTAATTCAACAAATAATATTTATTGAATGCCTAATGCCTTCTGGGCCACTGCCTTACATTGGGAATATAAAGGTAAGCAAGAAACATGACCATAAGCTTCTATGCCTCTTCATACAGATTTACAGCAATCAATTTACATTTTTTGTGCTTGGATATTTAGCTAGGCTATAAATACACCAAAAATATACTATCGTCTAACCTTGTGGTTCTCAGAAATTTTAACTTAATGGCTTAACTTAACTTAATGGCTAAGAATCTTAATACGAATAATAAGAATAAGGGGGGGATACAAACAGGGATTTTTTTTTTCAACTAGTGATTTTACAAAATAAGGATATTATTTTTAAAAATTCTAATAACATTATTATTTCATAATATAAAAGACACAGCCCTGCCCTCATGGAGTTAGTCTAGTGAGAGCCAGACCTGAAACACAGAAGCAAAGGGATAAATACAGGGCACAGGGTGGGACACTTGTCACTAAGGAAACTAACTGGGCACAGAGTCGGGACAGGTGGAAGTACCCAGGAAAGGCCCTTCAAGAATGTGACATTTTAGCTTGTTCATGAGGGAATGTAGAGGACCAGCCCTCAGGAGGGTCTGAGGCAGGGTAGTGCGTGCAGCGGGGGAGTGGGTGTGCTGGGGACTGGGAGGTGGCTGGTGGAGCTGGAGTGTGGGGATTGAGGAGGGGAGTCCTGGGCTAAAGGTGGCAGAGCGTGGGAGTCAGGGGTTAGCTCTGCGTGGCTGCCAGGATGCTGCCCATGCAGCCATGCTGGTGACTCGCCCCTCAGCATCATCCCACAGGAGCGCCAGGTGACATCAGCGCTGGGCTGCTGGCTGTCCCAGCAATAGTGTTCAAGGCCACATTCACAGAAGCCTAAAGGAAAGGGATTACAGTAGAGGATGGCGGACAACCCAGGATGTGCCAGACTAGAGTCCTCCGTGCCCAGCGGCAGAGCCCCTGCCCAAGAGTCTGGCTGGCACTGCACTGTGTGGTTTGCCTGGCCCCTTCACGCTACCAAGAGCATGGCTGAGTTAGAGCAGGTGGAGCTCACTCAGCCAGAGTGAGGGGTTTGGATTTTATTCAAGGTGCCAAGGGAAACCACCAAATGGATTTGAACAAGGAAGGAACACGATCTGAAACGTGTTTTAGGAACTTCACTCTGTGTGCTGTGGGAGGACTGGATTACACAAGGACCCGAGTTAGAGCAGGGGGACCAGCCGGAGGCTCGACACTGCAGTCGAACGAACCTGGCGCAGGAAAGTGGCTGGCCCAAGATCGCTCACACTGGGCATGGAGAGACGTCAACGAGACTCAGATGGAGTTAGGAAGTAGAAATGGTAAGGCTTACTAACCCGTTAGATGCTGGGTAGTGTGTGAAAGAAAAAATCAGACCTAATGCCCAGATACCTTGTTTGAGCTACTGGGTATGTGGGGTTCTGTTTCCATTGATGGGAGAGAAGGGAGAAGAAATAGTTTTAGGTGAGAACAGCATGAGTTTCCCTTCAGAAATATGAAGTTTGAGATATTTTAGGACATTCAGATATCACCTGGGCTATTGAATGTATTAATTTGGAATCCAAAAGAAGGGTTTGGGCTAGAGGTAGACATTTTGAAATATTTATTGTGTACATAGGACTGAGCCATGGGGTTGAGGAGAGTATAATGAGATAAAAGTAGAAACAAGTACAGAATGTTTGAGAATGTCATATAGGATGTCAGACAGAGGGAAAGAAGAAGTGAAGGAGAGACGAGAGGACAGAAAAGAGAGGAGACAGACCCTGCCAAGTAAGAGGAAGTCCCAGAAACTGGAGATTTGTGGCAGTCAAAAGGAGAGAGTGTTTAGGACGGAGGTCCTGGGCAACCACGTGTAATGCCGGTGAGACTCAGAGGAAACGAGCCGAGGAATGGGGAATCCAGGCAGCAGTGATATAGAACCAACTGGAGGTCGGTTGGTAAGCAGTGAACAGAGGGCCGTGGCTGGTGTGGCTCGGTTGGTTGGAGCATCATACTGGACTAGGGGTGTCCAACCTTTTGGCGTTTCTGGGCCACACTGGAAGAAGAGTTGTCTTGGGCCACACATTAAATACACTGCAACACATAATTACAAAAAAGATCTCATAATGTTTTAAGTAAATGTACGATTTTGTGTTGGGCTGAATTCATAGCCATCCTGGGCCTCATGCAGCCCACGGGACATGGACTGGACAACCCTGCTCAACAGAAGGATTGTGGGTTTGATTCCCGGTCAGGGCACATGCTTGGGTTGTAGGTTCGATCCCTGGTCGGGGTGCGTACGGGAGGCAACTGATTGATGTCTCTCTCACATCAGTGTTTCTTGCTCTCCCTTCTTCTCACATTAAGCAATGAAAAAAATGTCTTCAGGTGAGGATAAAAAAAAGATGTGAACAGAGGGGGAAAAACAAAACAAGAGCAGTATGTGTAGTAAGTTCCCGTGGGCGTTCGAAGAGGGGCGGAGTCAGGACTTCAGCTGGAGCGAGGCGAGGGGTAGAGGAGGGCTTCCAGAGGGTGAGAGGCAGCCGGACATTTCGGTCAGCCGCCGGGAAAGATGCAGGAGAGAGGGGAGCTGCTGATCCATGGTGACAAGTCATAGCTTTTCCTGAAGTCTTTGAGAAAATCAGGTCGTTTGTCTCCCTGTTCTTTGAGTATTTAAGTGTACTTAGAGGCACTCTACTCCTGCTCACGGGGTTTTTCAGTGCCTTGTGCTGGGATCGGTCTGAGTCTAAACCTGGACCTCGCCGAGCGTGTCTGGGGGTGCTTTTCGCCATCTCTCACTGCCTCCTGACCAATGTGCTCTGGCTGATGGTCGCTCCATTTCCGATGAAGACAGAGGCAAAGCAGGGACTGAGTGGCAGTGCCTGTCCTGTGTCTTTGGCCGACATTGCACTGTCGGCCCCAAGCAGGGTGCTTCTTTGTCCCATTAATACAAACGTATACGGGAGAACATTTGTGCTGTCCTTTCCAGCGTCACCCAGCTCATTATCAGCTGTGACCTCTAGACACTGCTCTTATCAATATATACCGCGCTGGCATCTCTCCCTGGTGAGGAGCCCATTTGTAGTGATTATTCTGGCAGATGCCTCAACAGGCATTCTATCCTAGACAATTATTCTACTACAACTTTCCAGAACGGCTCTGGCCAGCGGCTGGGTTAGGGATGACCACACTGTCCAGTGTCAGGGGGAAGCCAGCGCTCGGGGGAGGGAGGACTGAGGAGGTCCCAGCAAACGGCCCTCTCACACCAAGCCTGGAGCCATCTGCCTAATGAACTGCTGTGCCATCATGTTTCCTTCCTTTGAGTTAATTTTTAAATCCTTGCTTGAGTATATGTTTATTGACGAGAGAGAGAGAGAGAGAGAGAGACAGAGAAACATCGACTGGTTGCCTCCCATATGTGCCCTGATGGAGGACCGAACCCACGGCCTTTTGGCGTCTGGACTGTGTTCAACCTTCTGAGCCACCTGGCGGGCCCTCCAAGTTAACTTGAGTTAGGGCCATCCCTGGTTTTCAAAGTCACCCTTTCTCTGACGCCTTCCTTCTACTTTTCCCCTCACACCCTTTTGAAAGCTGCCTCACAAAGCGCCCCCTGCACGGGCGTCCGGTTTCTTCAGACGTCGCCGTGCCTTTTCGGTCAGTGCCGACTGTGACTGCATCCGGGGAGTTTCCTGTCTTAGGCTTGCCAACGTGCAGGGTGGGGCCAAAGTCGGTTTACAGTTGTGAGTGCGTGAAGCACAACGTATTCTTGTATTATTATTAATTGTTGAATTTTTTCCATAAGAACAACTGTAGACCTACTTGGGCCCCACCCTGTGGTTTTTTTTTAGTATGCCAGTGTTATAAAATTTGAGACATCCAAATTTTAGACAATCAGTCCTGTTATTCCCATAGACTATTGAAATGTGTGCTAGAATGATTGTTTTGGCGTTCTTTTCCTCAGAGTGCCCACTGCACCGGCTGCCATATACAATCTGCTGGTCTATGGTACCTCCTGATTTTGGGTTTGGAAATATGGTCATTTTTATTTACAAAATTTTTTTCTTTGATCCTCACCTAAGGACATTTTTTTTTCAGTGATTTTTTTCCTTTTTTTTAGAGAGAGAGAGAGAGAGAGACTCGTTGCCTTCTTGTACATGCTCTGACCTGTGATCGAACCTGCAAGCTGGGTATGTGCCCTGACTGGGAATTAAACCTGTGACCTTGCGGTGTAAGGGAGGATGCTCCAAACACCTGCGCCGCCTGCGCACCCGGCCAGGGCAGTCGCTGTTCTTCTGTCTGAAGTCTGTCTGCGGCACCAATTGATCTGAATGTTTCCAAACCTGCTTTTCAAAAGTGACATGTCTGACTACATTCAATGTTTCTTTCATTTGCAATAACAACCTCCAGCATGACACGGTCCCTTTCTCCCAAGGTTCCCGTCACTTCTGCTTCGCCAATTGGTTCTTCCTTCTTGTTTGGAATTAAGTCCACAGCAGCAGCTCCATTCTCACGTCCTTTCCTTTTTGAGAGACAAAACTGTCAGCACTGTGAGTCAGGTAGCTCAATTGGGATGAGCCCAAGAGACGTATTTGCGGTAATTCACATGTCTAAAAGAAAAGAGTTTGATGTGAGCTTCAGATCAGCAGAGAAACTGGATTGATTTTGAACACTGTACTGGAAGGAAAAGGCCCAGAGCCACTGGGAGAAATTGAGGTGACTGGCTAGATGAGACCAAGGCTAAAGGCTGTGCTGCCTCTTCCAGAAATGAAACACCAGTTACAGGAGACGCTGCGTCTGCCTTAGGAAGACACTGTACCGTGTTGACAGATCTGAGAAGAGGTTCAGATCACTTGGGGGCCTGGAGTGGCACATGACATTGTGAGATTGTGCTGTGGCAGGAGTGGCTCTTGCTAGCCACTCACCTGGTGCTTTTCAGGGTCAGCCCGGTAGGTCTGCTGGCGGAGGGTTTAGTGGTACAGGGCCGGCCAGGGGCGGAGGGCAGGAGGATGGGGGCACAGCAGAGCTTTCTGTACAGATGCTGAGAAGCAGGATGGTGGGGTGGATTTTCGGGCCAGTCAGCCCGGGGTTGCAGTGTGCCCGGGGTTGGCAAATCACAACTTCTTTGCATGCCCTGACCCTCCTGTGTGAGATGTGGATAAAAACACCTGCTCTGTAGGTTGGTGAGAATTCAATTCTGAGGCATGGAAAGTACTCAACACAGACGGGAACAGAGTCTCAAGAAATGAGAGGGGTCAACGAGAAAGGAGTCCCCACCTGGAGTCAGAAGGTTCCAGTGAGCCCTACAGGAAGTGGGAAATGGAATCGGGGGCAGCAAGGGATGGAAAAAGCGGGCAAGGATGGCAGGAAGGCATTCGAAGGGAATGGAGCACGGAGGAAGGCACCCAGGAATAGGGCCTAGGGGATGGCCGGACGCAGAGAGAGCGCCACAGTGCGGAACGGATGCCTTCTGTGTGCAGGGAGGGCTGAGGGGTAAATGTCAAGAAGACAGTGCCCATTCTCAAGGAGCCTGCACTCCAAGGAAGTTTTCTGCTGGCTGTGGGTGTCTCATTGCAAAGAGAAAATGCAGAAACAGAAGAAAGGGAAGAAAAGGAAATGGATTTAGTGTGCATGTAAGTATGACTGGCCTAAGCCAGCAGAACCTGCCACTGGAGGGATAAGGTCCCTGAGTGGCCTGAGCCTGTGCCCAGCTGGAAACACATGCAGACCTTGCACATCAGGGCTGATAAGCGGATGTCTGAGTTGCTATGAGGACCAGGATTCCTGTCACCACGAGGTTTTCCCATATGCACATCGAACTTACAGAGATTGTGCCAACATGCTTTCGGGGAAAGCCATTTAAACACTACCGATTCCAGCAGCTGTCCCACACAAGGGGCATATGTTCTAGAGTAAGCCTGTGGCTGGAGCCCCAGAGTTCGGGTTCTTGGTTGTTCTCAGCTTGCTTTGCATTCTGGAAGGCAAGCCTGCCCTCGGTCACAGGTGATTCTAGCGCATACAGCCCTGAAGAGCTGTAGTTTACGTGGAGACATTTTATCATATACTGTACATCACCATGTATTGCTGTACATGTTACGTTGTAAGATGTCAGAAGTGTAGAGGACACACACACACATTTTAAGAAGAAAATTGGCTCTGGAAGCCTCCACCCAAGTGAAGAAGCGGATCAGCGCCGGCACCTTCCAGCCTCCGACGCTCCCTCCCCATCACACTCCCTTCCCCTTCCCCGAGGCGAACACCGTCCTTGCTTTTCTGGATAGTTCACAGATTCCTACTCACACTGTCCGTCTGGTCACATATTCACATATTCTTAAATGTTATATTGTTGGGTCTTGTGTGTTTTTTAAATTTATGTATTGGCTTGGCCAAAAAGTCTGTATGTTTTTTTCCGTACAAATAAAAGACACATTTTTCATTTTCTCCAATAATCTTATTGATTTGGGTACTTTGTGTATATTAGCTCTCTCCTGTGTGGAGATACAATGTTGATTGTTGTCGATTGATGTCTTGATTTGATTGTTTTCAACTTCAACTGGTCTGCCCCGCCGTGGAGCATCATCCAGGAGAAATCTCCAGCAAGGGGCTTTACAAACCACTTCTGACACATTTAATCAGTCACAGCACCTCCCCCATACACTGCACAAATCTTTTTGTGTGTGTTTCAGTTGCATTTTTACCTTTCTTGAAGTAATAAAGCATAATTTGGCAAAATTTTTATTTTCTCCCATCTTCAATAATAAAATGGCTACACAAAAATTCACCAATTTTGATGAGTTCTTTAATGCACACTGACATGACAGCTGTCACTATACAATCTAATGAAATTGTTTCAAGTAATGTTAGAGAGAACTGAGCACTATTAGAGGCACCAAGTGGAAAAACCGAGCGAATTTTCTGGCCAGCCTGATGCGCGGCGCTCCACTGTGTGCACTTCTTGGTGTCTTTCTCCCTGTGCCTCTCGTTGGCTCCGTGGCTGCAGCCACGTCATCGCAGGGCTGCACACCCTCCCACTGCACAGCCGGCCCGTCGCCTGCTCGTCAGTTCTCCAGGTGACAGACACTGGGGGGTTGCATGAGTTTTTATCGCTGCGAACAACGCTGGTGTGAGCCTTCTTTCAGCGTCCCTGGTGGACAAGTAAGGAGTTTGTCTGGGACTTGTTCCTAGGGTGGAATTTCTGGGAGGTAGGGTACTTCTGTTCAACTTTACTAGGACATGTCAACCTGTCAAAGTGGTTGTACCAAAATGTGCAGTCTCATCAGCAAGGTACAAGAGTTTTCATTGCCTCATATCTTCCTCACCTTCCTCCCTATTGATTAAGTATATGTTTGCACATTTATGTATACATATAAACAATTTTTATATGTTATATTGTGTATAATAGGTATGCATATATATACATACATAAAACAATGTGTGTATATAGTATACATTCATACTTATAATAAGCAGAGCTATAGTCTTCAAATATTGCATAAGTATTAAATAATGTACTTTATGAAAAATTAAAAATTTAAAAAATTTAAGTATGTTTGCTAAATAGAAATTTTAAGGAATTTGCAAGAGTAGTATTGTCTTTATTCAATTTCCTTTTTCTCCTTTGGTTCTAGAATATGCTTCTGATATAAAATAGCAGCTCCTCTATTTGGGAAAGTCATATTTTGGTAAGTCCCAGCAGATTTTCTGAGGGAGCAGACCCAGGGATTTCATCGAGGTGCACTTCTACCGCCATTTGGTCCTTGGTCAGCGCCTCCCCAATATATCAAAGACATGCTGTGAGGGCTTTCCCAGCCAGGAGAGCTCAGCAGTCCTGGTGAGAAGTTTGGAGCCTTGGGACCCAGTGCTTCCCCTCGTGGAGGCATGAAGGGACTCCCAAGGTCGTAAATGACTGGCGCCGAATGACTTCACAAGGGACCCAAGGCCACAGAGCCATGCAGACTGGCCGACTGCAGGGCCTCCTGGAGCCCTTGCCCTTCACGCTGCACAGTTGAATGACAGGGGACAGTGTGCTGTGTGTGAGTGGAGCAGCATTTTCATTTGGTCGATGGTTGGTCAGAGAATTGTAAGCATTAAGAGAATGGATACGTGTGTTACAATAAATCAGAGTGCACGGAGTGGCGCAGTAACCCATGCAAACCTGTATTTTTGGATTTCTTAAAAATGTTTCATTTTAATAGCAGAAGGTTTCATATAAAGTGTAATGGGAAGTTTGATATATAAAATAAAGGTGTTACTTTATGGGAAAAGTGTTCAACGCTTGTTATAAAGTCAGTAAATGTGAATAGTTATAAAAATCTAAAGTTACATATATATGTGGTTGCAAATGGTAATAGTTTCCTTTATTTTTTGCATAGACTTTATTTTTTAGAGCACTCTTAGGTTCACAGCAAAATTGAGCTGAAAGTACAGAGAGTTCCTGTATACCCTCCTCGCCCCTCCTCACAGCCTCCCCTAGGCCCCCAACATCCTCTGCCAGAGGTGTGCATTCGTTACAATTCATGAACCTGCACTGACACACTATCGCCCATAGGCATACTGGGGTCACTACTGGTGTTGTACACTCTGTGGGTTTTGACAAACATGGAATGACATGCATCCACCATTATCATGTCATACAGAACAGCATCACTAACCTAAAACCCCCCTGTGCTCAGATGAGTCATCTCTCCCCCACCCCTGCCTTTGTTTGGTCAATGTAATTCCAGACTTAGAAGTGAAGAGTAGAAGTTGCTATACCAAAGCAAAATAGTACCAATGTGTAACACCATTTGCATTTTCAAAAATAAAAACTGAAAATTCCATTAATAAATTAAAAACACAAGCCACAGGCTGGGAGATAATATTCATAATACAGGTATCTCAAAAAGAACTTGTACCCAGAATATAAAATAGAGCTGCAATGCTTTAGGAATAGAACGATAAGCAAGACTTCAGGAAATGGGCAAAAGACTTGAACAGACACTTCACGAAAAAAGATATGCAATTGACCAGTAAGTGCAGGAAAAGAAGGTCCACAAACAAAACCTGAAACACTAAATGTACCTAGTCGCCTCTTTGTATCTAGTAGAGTGGCTAAGAGAAATAAGACAGACAATACCAAGTGTTGGCAAGGATGTGAATCCACCCAAATTCTCATACTTTTTTGGTGGCAGTGTTCCAAGTGCTTTGGAAAACTAGTTACAATTTCTTATAAAGTTAAACATTCATCTCACCTATGACTTAGAAATTCTATTCCTAGGTATTCATCCAAGAGAAATGAAAACATATGTCTGGAAAACTCTTGTATAAGTGGTGAATAGTAGCTTTCTTCATAATAGCCCCAAACTGGAAGCAACCCATGGACCCGCATCCGAGTGAACGGGGTGGGGTACTACTCAGCCATGAAAAAATTCGAATAAGCATGGATCTAGGTAACAGCACAGATAAATCTCAAAAGCATTATGCTGAGTGAAAGAAGGCAGACACAAATGAGGACATATCATGTGATTCCAGCTCCCTGAAGTTCAAGTGTAGAGAAACAGTCTTCTAGGGTATCAGAAACCAGGCACGGAGAGGTGGAGATTAACTGGAGGGGAACACAAGGGAACTCCTAATACTTAATTCAGTGTTGTTTCCACATGTATGTATACATTTGTGTCAAACTGTTGATTAAACTGTTAATATTAATTTTACCTCAATAAAAATGACCAAAAATACCAGTTACAAATCAGTCACCCATAAATTATCAGGAGCACTTAAACTATCACCATATGCTGTCACGGTGATGCTGTGAGTCACTGTTTGCTCGTGGCCGCATGAAGATTGCGCAGCAGAGGAGAGGATACTCCAGCTGCACACCGGAGCCGGCCCCGCCACCATGCCACCATGCACTCGTGGGGCGGCACTGTGTTTCCCCGTTCACCTCACGCAATGAGTCACATGAAGATCTAAGTTTAACAACACAAAGCAACGCGAAAAAACGACCCCAAAGCAAAACCACGTTCCTAATCGACGACATATTTACCAGAAGTTTCAGTATTTGTCACAGATGGGAGAAACGGTACTGAGGCCTAAACAGACGATTTGACCTGACATCATGCGTTGACTTGCTGGAGGTCTTCCATGTGCTGAAATTTATTATGTTGCACCTTTTCATGCTCTTGCTGTTTGGCATTGTGCTTTAAAATATTTATATATATTCATAATAAGAATAAATTGTTTGCAAAGTCCCTGAAGTACCTCTGAGGTTGCAAAGCACTGGTCTAGCTGCACTGGCTCTGTGCTGGGGGCTGGGTTGCTGCCTTCTGTTCATGCTAAACAGCTTCGTTAATGGCTGAACTCAAGTGCAAACAGTTCAGTGGTGATGGGTAAGCAGGCTGTCTGGGAGGCTAAATGGCTCCTGTTAGAAAATTGTTAATGGCTCCTCCCGGGCAGGCACAAAGGACAGATAAATAGAGTGACTCTGAAGCCAGTGACTGTAAATCAGGTGATATGCATTAAACCACTCTTTCAACCCATTCTTGGCTGTGTGAACATTTTCCGGCCCTCAGTTTTCCCATGTGCCCTGCCTAACTCAGTGGGGTGGAACTGTGCTTCTGAGACTTTAATATGCATGCAGGCCCCTGGGATTCTTGTTAAAATACAGATTATGATGCAGCAGGTCTGGGAGGGACCTGAGGTTCTGCATTTCTGACAAGCGCTCGGGTGCTGTTGATGCCGCTGGTCTGAAGACCACACATGGAATAGCCAGAGCCTGGGGGACTCGCACGGCCCTGGGAGTTGAGAGTGGGCGACAGCACTCACACTCCTGCTTTCTGAGTGTGGCTTGTGTTGATAATTCAGCAGACTAAGGATAGAGAAAAGGCAGATGTGGGAAGGAAATACAGATCGTTGGGGCTGTGCTGTCCAACAGGGTAGCCAGTAGCTCCAAGTGTCTATTTAAATGAAATGAGATTAAAAAATTCAGTTTCTCAGTCAAAACAGCCACGGTTCAAGTGCTCAGTAGCCACACCAGGGGACAATGGCCAGTCGTTCAACTAACAGCAGAGAATTGGAGCTTTTCCTTTGTTGCAGAAAGTGCCGTGGCGTGTCACTGTGTTGGGGTGCTGAGACAGAGACCTGGACCCAGGAGCAGGCGAGGACCTGGGGAGGGACCATCTTCCTGGATGAGGAATCTTTCATGCACGATTTCTCATCTTAGTGAGGCGGAACTGGGCACTGCCTCTATCGGTAATTAATTAGTGTCATTCTAACCTTTGAACCCAGAGAGGATTATCTGCTCAGCTCATCTGGTCTGCTGGTTGGAACCTGACCTTGTGCTGAGCCGTAAGTCTATTTCATTCACGTAGCCACACATTTTGTGTTAGAGCAGGGCTGGTGGACATCCAGACTACTGAGAGCTGGGGGTTGGGGTGGGGATCCTATTTCAGTGTTTCCTAAACTACATTCTGGGGAGGCTGTGGCATCCTAATTCTGGGGTCCTTCTGCAGCTCAAACGAACCAGCTTTACTTTTATCTGTTTTATATACTGTTTCCCTTGAAATCAACTCTCTGGAGAAAACACTGGTCCTGCTTTTAAACAAAATTTGTAGTTCAGCTATCTCACTTCATAAATGACGAGACTGAGGCCCAGGGAGGTAGAGGGGCTGACCTCTCCAAGTTCATATGGCCAATTAGCAAGAGAGCTGAAATGAGAAGTCATGTCTCCTGACCTGGGCAGCATTCCTTCCACCGGCTCACTGTTCATTAACTCAGAGCACTACGTGTCTGGCTGCTGGGAGTGGGGGAGGGGGAAGGGATGGGCCCCTGTGCAATTCTGGCACCACCATTGGTCCATTGCCTGGCTTGCTGCTGTGAATGGAGTGCCGTCTAGTTGATGGCGCTTTGTGGTTGCTTCCTAGGAGCTGAGGTACTGGGGGGAATTAATGGACTGGACACCTGCCTGCCTCATGACCTTCAAGTTGACAAATTGGAGGCGATGCTCTCCGTCCAACCAGGCTTTCCAGGTAACCATGACTTTTCAACTCCCCAAACCAGGAAAGGATCATGAAGAAGTATTCATGGTTCTTTCTACCCCTGGACTTGAGCCTCTGCCCCAGAACTGGTCCCCAAGTCAGGCTTGAGCCCCCTGGGCTAGAACGCAGCTAATTTCCAGCCCTCATCCAGAACTCCGTGCGTTCTCATTGTCGGCCTCATTAACTATTCAATGATGATAGCTGGCTCCCCAGCGGGCTGTCTTCCTCCTTCTCTGTTTTTATAGTGGATCTTTCTTGAGCTTCTATCTGTCCCTCTGGTAACACTTCATCTCTATATTCACACATGTTAACCATATGCCAAGGAGCAGAGTTTCTGAGCTTCTCCGGAGCAGCACTGACGAGGAGCTGGGTCCAGCAGGCCACGGGGTGCTGGATGGGGCTGTTAGAGATGATGAGAAAACCAAAGCTCTGACAGCGGAGTGTTCCTCTTAAACTGTGTTCTGCCCCAGAGACCTGGGATGGATGTTCCAGACAGACAGAGCTTCTTGCTTTACAAAAGGGCCCCGTTTACCAGCATGTATAATTTAGGTTAATTAGAAATTTATTCTAAATTGAGCAGTCTCTTTGCTTACTCCCAACATAATGATGATTTATTGGCATATGCATAATGCATGGGATCCCATGAATCCACAGGGCATTGATACTGCACAGGGTGGAGGCCCTTCTCAGGAGTTCTCTGTGCCTCTGGGTGTTTCCACATGCCCCCCACCCCGCCCCAGCCCCCTCTGATTTGGAGGCAGTCCAAGATACTCATCCAAGAACCTGGCCGGCCACAGGTGGTTACAAGAGCAGACACGAGGAGGAAGAGCACTAGGAGGTAGCCTTATACCTTCTCTTCTCCCTTCTTTGTTTTCTCGCTTTTGAAAGGTGTGTGACAGATATACAGGTGGGTCCCCCGTATATACTGAGCCCCATTTCATTTCCTTCTCTCTTACCTTTCCATCAGATATACTCTAGAAAGAAAAATCCTAAATTTCTAGCCTTTTTTGTCACATGGCCACCTAAACAAGTCTAGGGTGGCCATGTGACAGTATTGTGGGCCCCTGGATATTGGCAGAAATCCCAGGGAGGGCTGACATTCCTGGATAAAACATCAACCTTGTAAGAAGAAAGACTCTGTCTTGTATTTTAACCTATCTCTCTGCTTCCTGCATGTAGCAGGGATGCAACTCCTGAAAGCGTGGCTGCCTTTTTGCATCAGGAGGGTGAGCATGAGAGCCAAGTGTCAGGGATGACAGAGCACAGCGGTGGGCAGAGCCGGGCTCCCTGGTGACAGCTGTGAGCAGCTGGACTGGCCTGGACTGACTGCCCTTCCAAGCATCTCGTTACCCGAGGGAACAGACTCTACTTCTTTAAACCACTGTTGGTTGGGATTTGGATGACTCTCAGTCAAATGCATTCCTAAATGATGAAGAATACATGGACAACTTTTTAACATCCCACTTTTCTCACAAGGGGCTTTCTTGCAGAAGCCATGTGGTTAGCAATAAGAGGCCTAACTCAGAATATGCTGAGTGAAGTAAGCCAGTCAGAGAAAGACAAACGCCATATGATCTCACTTATATGTAGAACCTGATGAACAAAATAAACTAATGAGCATATGTAAGCAGAGGCATGGGCACATGGAACAGACCGACAGCTGTCGGGGCGGGGGGCTGGGGGCTGGATGAAGGGAGGGGAAGGGATTAGCCAAAGAACGTATATGCATCACCCATGGACACAGACCACAGTGTGGTGATGGCCAGAGGGGAGGGAGTGGGGGTGAAGGTGGGCAAAGGAGGGAACAATGGGGACATCTGTAACAGTGTCAACAATAAAAATAAAGAAAAAGAAGCCAGAGTCTAAGGTTCTAGTTTGGAATTTCCTGTAAACTTGGACTCGCAAGGATGTTAGAAGTGTGCATCCTGCTGGTGTTTCTTGGACAAATTTCTGCATCCGTGCCCTCTTCTGTAAAGGGAGCGTGTCGGACCACTTCTGACTTCTCTAGCACGACATGACACTGTCCCAGCCCACTGGTAGGGGACACATGGTGAAGGCCTTTCTCTTAGTATCACAGAGGCCCTTTCTATGGATGGTGTTCTATGCCTGCTATTTCTCCACCGAATCCGGCAGAAGTTTAGAATACAAAAAGGGGAAGGAGGATGATGTCAGAATATAATCCTGTGTCACACACCTCCCCGCAACACTTACTGGTTCAAATGGAAACAACAACTATTTATTGTTTCTTACGATCATGTGGCAGCAGCCAGCCTCCTGGACAGTCCCTCTCTGACAGTGGCGTGTACCTCTTAATTTGTCTTGGTGCTGGTTGTTGGTTGGGCATCTTGATTCTCTCTACTTGGCTTCTTCATCAGGATGGCTTGGGCTTTTTTATGTGGTGACTCAGGGTTCTAAGAGAGTGAAAGAGAAGCTGCAAGACATTAGAATGCCTGGGCCCAGAGGTTCCAAAATATTACTTCCATTTCATTCCATTCACAAGGTCCCCAAGGCCTCACTATCAGAGGGTCAGAGTTGATGCTCTTAATCTTGCTCTGCATCAGGTCCAGGTACAGATGAGGCCCCATAGTTGCTGCTACTAGTGATTAGGAGAACTGTGAATTAAAAAGATAAGTGATCTGCCATCCAACACTCACTGTGCCAGGCACCAATATACCATGGAGAGGCAGAGATAGGACAGTCACAGCAAAAGGCTGGAGAATGGGAGACACTCACTGGTCCATAAAATTCTGAAATCCAGCCAAACTCATGCTGCCAGTCTCCTCAGCTCCAGCGGCTTGACGGTTCCCTAAACGAGAGCTCAGGTCTTTGCCCTCAGGGTGGCTTGCTCTTCCCTGATCCCTTAGCTCTGTCTCTGTCTTCTGTGCTTTTGACTTTGTCCTTTGGACTCTTGATGCTATGCTCCGAGACCTCTCCTTTTCTATAAGAACTGGCCCATAACTGAGAAGATGCTCATAACTGAGAAGATGCTCATAACTGAGAAGCTTTTTCAATCTGCTTCCTTCCTATAGGAAGTTGGGAGGGAGGCAGAGGCCCCTTTTTGTTGTGAACCATCACTGTCAGTTCAGTAGGAATTGATACATGCCCATTAAAAGCCTTGTGAGTTTTCTACATACGAGATTATCGCCTGCTCCCTTTGGTAAAGGCCACACCCACCAGTTCTGGGGCTGCGGGGTGTGGTGCTCTGAGATCCTTAGAAGCCCTCCTGTTGTGCTGAAAGCATCTGCAGTGCATTGTCTTCAGTCTTCCTGAGTGCTCAATAAAGGGGCTCATGGTCACACTCTTGATTTGACCTTCACTGTGAGGCCATTTTTTACCTTGAGAATCTGCTGGCTGGAGAGACTTCCTTGGGCTCTCTACATTTCTTTAAATTTTTCTTGAAAACCATTTGTTATTCATTTCTCTTTTTACGTACTTTATGTAAGTAAAAGAAGTTAAATAGTGCTTTCTACATTCTGCCTGGGATTCTCTTTAACCAGATCCACAAATTCATTGTGTCATGGTTAATTTTGTGTGTCAACTTACTGGGCCAAGTGGGGCCCAGAATAAACACCTTTTCTGGGTGCGTCTGGGAGGGTGTTTCTGGGTGACATTAGCATTTGAACTGGTGGACTCGGTACAGTAGCCTGGCCTCCCCTGTACGGGTGGGATTCACCAGGTCCCCTGAGGACTTTCCTCCTTCCTGCTGAGCTGACACATGGGTCATCTTCTGCCCTTGGACTGGGACATACGCCATTTGCTTCTCCCTGGTTCTCCCTCAGGACTTCAGCTTGGACGGGAATTTCACCACAGGCTCTCCTGGGTCTCCATTTTGCAGAGGGCCAATTGTGAGGCTTCTCAGCTACCATAATCATGTGAAACAATTCCTCTTAAAAAATCTCTTCAAATAGACTTCTGATCAAGATGGAGGCATAGGTGGACACACTGTGCCTCTGCTCACAACCAAAGAGGAAAAACAACAAGTTAAAAAACAAAACAACCAGAATGGACAGAGAATCGAAACAAGTGGAAGTCCAACAGCCAAGAAGTTAGAGGGGACACGTTCATCCAGACCGCTAAGCGGGGCGGAGCTGGGTGGAGAACACGCGCTGGGAGATGGCAGTTTGCCAGGAGAGACTCACTGCGGGCGCACCTGGTCAAAATGTGGCCGGAGCACTCAGTGAAGCCCATAGCCAGTGCACCCGGAGAAGCCCGTGGGAACCCGTGGGAACCAGCGGGGGCGAGACTGGTGGACCAGGCGGTCCCTCATTCGCATGCAGATAGACCAGGAGAAGGAGCTGGGGAGCGGAGCAGACCGCGGGGCCCACCATCACAACTCACCATCATGGGGGGAAAAAAGCCTCGGACCACCTGTTGAAAGCATCTGAGGGGGTTGAGGTGGTAGCCAAGTGGCTCCCAGACTCACAGGAGAACTTATTGGGGTGGAGGTGATTGGGTGCCAGCAGTAAACGGAGCAAGCGCCATAGCTCCCTCCCAGGCCCCACCCCCAAAGGAAGCGTCACAACTCAGCCTGTAGGTTGCCCCGCACTGGCGAACACCTAAGGCTCCGCCCCTTAAAGTAACAAGTGTGCTGAGAAAAAAAAAATGGCCCAAATGAAAGAACAGAACAGAGCTCCAGAAAAATTACAACTAAGGGACGAGAGATAGCCAACCTATCAGATGCACAGCTCAAAACACTGATAATCACCATCACAAAATTGGAAGAAAGTTGGATGCAAATAAATGAACAAACGAAGGATACACTAAAGAAAATGAGGGAAAATGTGCAGTGAACCAATAGGGAAGAGAAAGAAAATGGGACTTAAATCAACAGTGTGGACCAGAAGGAAGATGGGCTTAGGAACCTCTGAGACATCTGTAAACGGCCCAACATCCGGATCATAGGGCTGCCAGAAGAAGAGGAGGAAGACCAAGAAATTGAACATTTATTTGAACAAATAATGAAGGAGTATTTCCCCAATCTGGCAAAGGAAATAGACTTCCAGGAAGTCCAGGAAGCTCTGAGAGTCCCAAAGAAGTGGGACCCAAGAGGAACACACCAAGGCACATCATAATTACATTACCCAAGATTGAAAATAAGGAGAGAATCTTAGAAGCAGCAAGAGAAAAGGGGACAGTTACCTACAAAGGAATTCCCATAAGACTTTCAGCTGATTTATCAAAAGAGACCTTACAAGCAAGAAGGGGCTAGAAAGAAGTATTCCAAGTTATGAAATTCAAGGACCTACATCCAAGATTACTCTATCCAGCAAAACTTTCATTTAGAATGGAAGGGCAGATAAAGTGCTTCTCAGATAAGGTCAAGTTCAAGGAGTTCATCATCACCCAGACTTTATTATATGAAAAGTTAAAGGGATTTATATAAGGCATGGAGGGATATCAACAGGGGAGTGGGAGGGAGAGAGAGGAGGAAAAAGTACAGAGAATAAGTAGCATAAATGGTAGGTAGAAAACAGACAGGGGGAGGTTAAGAATAGTATAGGAAATGTAGAAGCCAAAGAGCTTATGTGTGTGACCCATAGACAAAAACTAAAGGGTGGGGAATGGGACGGGTGTGGGGCGGAGGGGAATAAAGGGGGAAAAATGGGACAACTGTAATAGCATAATCAATAAAATTGTATTTAAGGAAAAAAATCTCTTCAAATATATTGGTTCTGTTTCTCTGGAGAACCCCAACTAATACAATTAAGCATTATTTCTTCCTTTCAAATTATTGGAGTCTCCAGGTTGCCAAACATTTTGCTTCTACCTCACCTGAGTCAGCTCTGTTCCAGCCTCCAGAAATTGGGACCTGCCGGTGGAGTATTGCCTTACCAAGACCTAATGAAGCACGTGGCTAACAGAGGCAGGAAGGGCGGTGCGGAGATCAGTAGTAGAGACCGGTGGAGAGTAAGGATGCTGGTTTGGAGGCTGCCACCTGCTCGCACCGAGTGTTGGCCGTGTAGCAGGCAGACAACTGGTCTTTTTGCTTCACACGTTTCTGCATCAGCTGCATCTGCGGACTAGGACCTGAGGGTCTCTTCTCCCTCTGGGTCTGTTCTGATGAGTTCTGAACTTCAGGTAGATTTCATGATGAGGATTAGACTTGGGGGACAGAGGTCCATGTGTTTTGCACATTCAAGGGGTGTGAATCATAGGGTCAAAGGTAGACAGTGGTAGATTATTTGCAAAGATGGCCACAAAAATCCTGCCTTTGTGCACCCTTTCTTGCAAGGTGACTTTGTCACTTCTTCCAGCAGGAAGCTGAGTGTATTGCACCTCCCTTTGGATCTAAGCTGGCCCTGGCTCTTGCTTCAGCAACAGAATGAGGTGGGATAGAACTTGCAGTCTACTTCCTCCTCTGTCTTAGGGCCTTAAGCCACCTTGCAAAGACATTCAGCTGTCCTTCTAGAGAAATAACATGACACCCAAGGCCTGGTCTGGCCGAAATGCTAACTAGATGGGTACATGAAGCCACTTGGGGTCACCCAGCCCCGAATTGAGCAGCCACATGAGTACCTCCAGTCAGTGATGCAGGCAACGGGCTGCTCAGCTGAGCCCAGCCAGCCTACAGAATCAGGAGAAATAAATTTTCTTAACCCACTGGGACTGGAGTAGCTGTTATGCCACATCCAGTCACTGATGCAGGGACGGAGGCCTTGGTGTCGGGATCTCAGACTCTTAGTCCTTTGAGTGCTTGTGAGAGCGATCTTTTTTGCCAGGCCCAAATTACCTGGAGCCCAGAAATTACCTTCCTAAACTTTTGGATGGGGGCACGGCAGGCAGAGCTCTGCCTGAAGCCCCCACCCTGCCCTGCCCAGCAGCTTGTTCCCGCTGGACGTGAGAGGATACAGTGAGAACAGGCACCACAGCTGTGGGGACAGCTGCAAGGCAGAAAGGCACCAGGGCTACACTCACCCAGCTGTGAGCGGGTGCTGGGCACCCAGGCTGCACCCTTGAGCAATGATTGGTTGGCCCTGGGAAGGCCTGACCCCTCAGGGGGTTCATCACGATTCAGGGATTCTCTCTTCCTTGGATAAACCCTGCACTTTCCTGTCTCCCTGCCTTGAACACCTCACCTTCCTTGGTGACTGGAGGAAACCTGACTTCATTTTAGAGAGTCCCTCACACACCTTCTCAGTGATTTTTAACCTGCCTAGGCAAAGGCAGCCCGTTGTCACTCTGCTCGCACCGTGTACTATTCAGCACTCCACTAGCTCTTTCTCAAGTCTGACTTGTCTGTTGGGTGTTTTGCCAGTTAGGATTCTATTTAAGTGAGTGTAACAGAAAGTTCCAGAATAATAGCATCTAAAACAAGCTTGAACTCTCCCTCTCATAAATGGGAAGCCTGGAGTCAGGGAATCCAGGGCTGATAGGTGCCCCATGGAGTCAGGGCCCAGACTCTCTCTATTCTGTGCTTTACTATGTCCAGTTTCCACTCCACGAGTCACTTCAAGGGCAAAGGTGGCTGCTGGAGTTCCAGCCTTCATGTTCACATCCCAGCCAGCTGGAGGCAGGAAAGGTTAAAGGGAGCATATTCCTTCCTTTTAAGCTCATTCTTTAGAAACTGTACATGTCTCTTCTGCTTATGCCTTTAGTTTGAACTCCAGGCAAAGCTGGGGAATATGGTCTTTCATCCCAGCTAAAATTGAGAGTTGCATTTCTAAGAAAGAAGGAAGTGATTAATATAAGGGGGGCAATTAGTGGGTTTTGTCAAAGTCCTATCTGTCTTCCTCATTTGAATGACCTTCTTGAGACCAGAAAATATACCTGTTCATCCATGTTCCCCCCGTAATGACCCGTTCTGTGCCGATGGAAGATGGGAATGTGTTCAATGAACAAGTACATAGCAAATCTCCTTGCTGATTGGCAGCCAATATGTCTGGGAGGGGAAGCACAACTCAGAATTAATAACTCAGCAGAAATTTGCCCCTGGTCTCCAAGTCCTGGCTTCCTGCTCTCCTTTCTGCATTTCTGAATTTCTGTCTGACTTTTCCATGCCCGCGCTCTGCTGTCCTGGGGGCCCCAGGCCCTGAACGGTGAGCCAGGGGAGCTGTAGACAGGGAGGCCTGAGTTGCTTTCGTCAGGCAAGGAGATGGTGAGGGTGCTGTGCATTTGGACCGGATGTCAGGGAACCTGGGTCATAGGTTCGGTTTGGACACCGGGCACACCTGTGACTCTGGTAAACCATGTTTATTATCTGCAACTTGGTTAATTTTTCTGTAAAATAATAAAGATATACATTGTTCTCATCCTAGAGGTTCAGAATATACCATAGCGTCTTAAAGGCCATGTCTATTATATATATACACGCATATAAAATATAATACACATAACATATATATATACACACATATATACGTACATACACATTACAAAGTTACTCCATACTAGGGGTAATTTTGGCACAAACCCACCACTATATATATAAAAGTCACAAGTTATTATTATCGTGTGTGGATATGGAACAAGCAAACAACAAATAAAAATATTCCTTGTACCCTCCCTCACGGCAGTTGGTTTCCAAAACAGGTATAGGAGGAGCCTTGACCTTGACCGTCTCCCTCTTTCCTCAGTGTTTTCTCCAGAGCATCCTGTGCTGCAGCGCAGAACCTAGAAGCCCCCCTGGGCCCTGAGGCGTTCCCCCTCATCGTTCCCACTGATGGGCCCGCGACCACAGGGTGATGGATGTGGTCGCCGCCGTGCTGCAACGGGGACACGTCTCTCTGGCTGGCCCTGGAAGCCTCCCTGCCACAGACTTTTCTTGGGGCTCAGGAACTTGACAGCTGGGAATCAAAGGTGGCCGGAGGGGCCCTAAGGGTGGACTGTTCCGGTTACCCCGCTTTGGGCGTTTTTGGGCACTGTTTGGCCTGTGAAGAATTTACTGTGTCATACGGGTTTAGAGAGGAAAAGAGGAAATAAAGGATGGCGGAGGGCTGAGGGCCGTGCAGGCAGAGGGTCTGAGCCGGCTCACGGCGCTCCCTTGCCCGGGGACACGGCAGAGCGGGAGGGAAAGGAGTCCTCCGGGAAGCAGGCGAGTTTCAGGAAAGGCCTCATGAGCTGACCCCAGGCTGCCCTGTGTTACGGCAGCCGTGCCCCTGCCTGCTGTCTGTCACTGTGTTCATAGAAAAGCAAGTGGGAGCCCTGGCTGGTGCGACGCAGTGGATGAGTGCCAGCCTGCGAACCAAGGTGTCACTGTTTCGATTTCCAGGCAGAGCACATGCCTGGGTTGCGGGCCAGGTCCCTGTTTGGGGGCATGCAAGAGGCAACCGCACATTGATGTTTCTTTCCCTTTCTTTCTCCCTCCCTTCCTCTCTCTCTAAAAATAAATGAATAAAATGTTAAAAAAAAAGAAAAAGAAAAAGAAAAGCAAGTGGGAGAGAGGGAGAAACGGCACAGGTGTAGGCAGGGTAAAGGGAGAGACTTGGGCATTGCTGGAGGTGAGCTGCGGGCGTGGCTGAGTCTTGGCAGCCAAAGCAAAGAGAAGAACACAACGGTGTGAAGACTCATCATGTCCACTGTGTGGTCAGCATCCTGTCGCCGCCCGACTCACTTACGAGTGCAGCGGAATGGGTTCTTCCGAAGGGTTAACTGCAACTCCCTTGACCGCATGGCCCGTATGCGTAGCACATGGCACGCCCTCCTGTTTCGTTCCTCTAAGGGTGAAGTACAATTCCAGTAAAAAATCAAGCAGAGAACAAGCCACGGAATTTTAACCTGGAACAATGACAGCCTTCTGTGGTCTCCCTTTTCCCCCAAATACTTTTGTTTAGATGTTTACCCACTGTTAGTGCCCGCAAGTCCATATGGGGTCCTTAAGGCCGAATAAAAACCCCAAGAAATATTCCTGATCTAGAAAGGGAGGCCAAAACGAGGGACGTGGTCCTCCTGGGAGCTCTGCTGGAGAGACAGTGTGGGGCTCCGAAGGTTCCCAGGGCTGGGACGTGAAGGGCTGTGTCGGGAGGGTGAGAACTCAGCGAGCCCCAGTCCTCTGTCTCCTCTGCCGCTGCTGGCTGCCTCCTCTGGGTCTTGGCTCAGGACGAGAGCTGGGCAGAGACTCAGAATGTAGGCTGGGAGGGGCTTTTCTCCGCTCAGGTGGGCTAACCTCTGGGATGGGAAACTGGGCTGCAAAGAGGCACACACTGATTTCAAACCCTGGTCCTGCCGGCAAGCGGCAGGAAGGCAGCCTGACCACGCTACCGGAGCAGGTGTGGGCTCTGGAACGCCCTTGAAATGTAACACTGTGAGCAGAAAGGGAGCTCCGGGAGCAGCAGGCTCTGCAGAGAGGAGTTAATTACGTGGCCAGTTCCACTAGATGAAACAAAGAGAGCACGCTGCATAACCCGCTCCCTGACAACATGGACTGCTGATGGCCTCCCTCCCTGGCCCTGCTCGGTCCTAGGCTGGCAGGGGCAGCCAGGGGGATGGTGAGGTCATCGCCAGGTGCCTGGAGAAGCGAGGGTCTCACAGCCAGTGTTTGAGGGTCAGGAGAACACTATGGCAGAGCCAGGAGGTTTGAGATGGTGGACTTGGGACTTGGTCGGACGGCGTGCCTGTGCTGAAGCGGGGAGAGGGAGGGAGGGCCTGGGAAAGGGGTCAAGAAGAAGGAGATGGAGGGGCAGGAAGGTCCAGGGCACAGGCAGGCACCGCCGACAGGGAACGGGAAGTCTGCCTAGGACGGAGGAAGAAAACTGGGGGTTCATTTGGCATAAACCCACCTGTTTTGGAAAGGAAATGCAGATGTGTGACTGGGAAAAATCCTGGGGAAGCAGTTAACGTTTTGAGAATGTTATGGCTTTGCCACATAACCTCTAAAGGCAAGGCAGAGCTGGGCACCCCAGAGGCTCTCCCTCGCCTTGAAGAGTTTAGTCACAGTGGCTACTGCAGTTCTGGGGGCAGAAGCGGGCAGCCAGGACCAGCCCGGGGCAGCCAGGCAGGGCTAGGCTGGGGCTGTGGCCGTGGCAGGCTCTGAGAGTCTCCTGCAGAGGGGCAGCACACCCCGCTTCAGAGGAGGGATCCTGTTCGAGAAGCCAGGACAGAAACACAGGACTGGGTAAATCCCTCAACTCCCAGCGCCTGTTTCCCCACCAGTCAAAGGGAAGTGTAATGCCTCTCTTACTCTTTGAACTTTGGCAAAGAGTAAATGAGACTACTGTCTGCATTCTCCCTCCCTCCCTCCCTTCCTTCCTGCCCTCCTTCCCTCCATCCATGCAGACAGGTGGACTCCCATCTCTGCACCTTGGTTGATATTACTTTCCAGGAGTGAAAGGCCAGCCTCCTTCCTACTCATTGTCCTTAATCTGACTTCCAGATTCGCCTCATTAGTCTTCCCCTCCACAGTCCCCCGTGCACTCCTCCCCACTCGCCTCCCTGCACTAGGTTAGATGCTCTCATCTTGTTCGGAAATTCTTTTTCCGTGACTTCTTCTCCCACTACTGTAGACGCAGAGGGAACCGCCCCCCCTAACTCGTGCTTCCTCTCAGTGCACACACGCAGCATGGGCAGTGTTGGATGAAAGCTGATTGCACTGGACTGAGCTGCTCTGACCTCGCAGGGAAAGACAGATTGGGGGTCAGGGCAGCCACCCACACACTGGGCCTTGACGTGCGACTAGGAGTTCGGGGGGAGAGTAGGAAGGGAAGAGTGTTCCAGGGGGTGGGGGGAGATGTGTGCAAACAGGGACATGAGACCAGGTGGCTTGGTCAGGGGATGTGGGTTGCGGGAGTTGGGAAAGGGGCAGAGGCCAAGTTGAAGTGTGTGATGGTTAATTTTATGTGTCAACTTGACTGAGTCACACGTGTTCAGATAGCTGGTCAAGCATTACTCTGAGTGTGTCTGTGAGGGTGTTTCTGGATGAGATTAGTGTTTGAATCGGTAGACTGAGTAAAGCAGATTGCCCTTCAGGATGTGGGTGAGCCCCGAGAATCCATGGCATGCCTCGGTAGAACAGAAGGGCGGACCTCCTGCGTGTGTGGCAGGGAGATGCGCTCTTCCCTGACTGCTTTGAGCTGGGACATCTATCTTTTCCTGCTTTTGGACTTGAACTGAAACACTGGCCCTTCTTGAATTTCAGGCCTGCTGGCGTTTAAACTGGAACTTCACCTTTAGCCCTCCTGGGCCTTTAAACTTGGACTGGGTCTACACCATCAGCTCTCTTGGGTCTCAAGCGCAATAGTCATTGATCTTGGGACTCAGCCTCCAGAACGTCATGAGCCAATTCCTGACAGTGAATGTCTCTCTGTCTCTCTGTCTCTCTCCCCAAACATACACACACACTTGCTGTTGGTTGTGTTTCTCTGGAGAACCCTGACTGATACAGGGGGTGACCCTAGAAGGTCTCTGGGCATACTAAGGAGACACAAAAGCACAGAGGGTAAGCTGGGGGTGGTGGGAGGAGGGCATGATGAGGCCTGTGCTCTGAACTGCTGGCACCGGGGGTAGGGCCCTCGTCAGCTGTCCTGACCTCCAGTGCTTCCTCTCTGTCCCAGTGACTATTGCCCAGTGCCCACTTTGCCGGTGAGCCTGAGCCGCCGCCACCACCGCCGCCAGTGGGCTGGGGTGCTCCCAGCCTTTCCTGTCTCCTCTTTGGCACCTTGGCCTCTGCTTGGCTGCAGAGGTTGGCTGCAGGGGGACCCTGGAGATCCCTTAAAGGGATGGACCCTGTAAGCCATGTTTTGGACTCACTCTGGCGGGATTAGAAGCCCATGCTTTGGACGCCAGTGTTTTTGTGCTTCCTTTGTTCTCATCTGGTTTTCCTGTAATGTTTGGTGAAGTTTTCTTGGATGCTCCAATTTCGTCAGCAGTTCAAGGAGGAACCAAAGCCATGGTGTGTGTAAATGTGTGAGCTCGTACTGCACTGGTCCCGTGGGGCAGGGAGGCCCAGCAGGCTGTGGGAGGCAAGAACCCTAACGGCAGGGCTGTGGAGAACAACTCCAGGGCCGCGTGCCTGCTGCAGCCACCCGGAGGCTGTCCTAGCTGAGAGAAGACCTTGGAAAGTGTCATTTCATCTTAATGAGGGAGTCTCTTTAGAGTCTGTCACTTGGCAAAGCCATCCTCCTGGCAGGAGGCCTCCCCCGTCTCCCTCCGGCTCCGAGTCAGAGCTGCTGCCAAGCCCTGGGCGCCTGCAGCACCTCCTCCGGCTCTCAGCCTCATCCTCCCGTCTGACTTGCACTGATCTCAAGTCCTCGCTGCTGGCGAGGACCATGTAATGAGGCGCATGTGTGAAAGCACTCCCCACGCGGGACCTGCTCCGCAACACCGCATTCCCTCTCCCCTCTTCTTCCAAATCTGGAGAAAATGTCTCTAGATAAAGTGATCCATCCTACCCTAAGGACCCCCTTAAGAATTCTTTTATTTCTCTGTTTCATTTATCCTGAAAATGTTTGCTTCCTCCTGCACAATGGAATCTGAGTTAACGGCTGCAGTGCGGCTGGCCTGGGGGTCCTTGGCAGAGCCTGCAGCCAGCCAGGGCCGGGGGATAGGTGGAGCGCTTAAACTCATCTTCAGGGTACAGTTAAGCACTTGGATGCCCGGACCAGGCTGCTCCGCTACAGCAGAGCCGGCTCTGTCAGTCCTTCTCCTACTTCTGTCCAAGTGCGAGGACCAAGAGAGAGGGAAGCCAGCAGTGCAGGGGAGAGGAGAGACATTCAGATGCAGGCCCCGCACACGACACTCGGTTGTGCAACCTTCTGGATCGTTCACTCCAGCACGAGTTTGTGGCATTCATTCATTCATCCATTTGTTCACTCATTCATTCATTCATCAAGCACCCTGCGTGTTTGAAGCCGAGTAGCATGGCCTCAGCTCTAGGCGGAATCGGATGCGCGGGAGAAGACCGGACAGGAGCGCGGTGTGGCTGAGCGGTGTGATAAACTGCGCGGCGCGGCAGCGGTTTCCCGCCCTTTCCGTCCCACGGCACACGGAAACTAACGACTAAAAGGCTGCAGCCCACCAAAAGATACCTTTTTTGGATGATCTGATAAAAGAAATAGGTGTACTTTTGATTCATTCATGCCAGATGGCTGTTGCTGTGTCGGCTGTTGTCACTTTTTTTGTTTGACAATCTAAGGGAGAAGAGGGCACCGCCCTGACGGCGGAGTCAGGCGTCACGCTTGTTAGAATCTCCGGTGGCGCGTGGGTTCAAAGTGGCTGTGATAGAGGCGTGTGCTGGGCAGGGGTTATCAGAACACAGAGGACAGTTCCCAGACAAGGTGCTGGAGGCCTGATCTTTAGGAACAAGCAGGAAGTTGCCCTCACAACGAGGACTGCATGGGGGAGGCTGGGGCAGGGGCGGGGGGGCTCTGAAACAGAGGCGATCTGTGCAGAGCAGGAGGCATGCGAAACCAAGGCCTGTTCGCAGGACTGGAACGAGTTCAGGAGGACTTCAAGGCGAGGCAGGGAGAAGGCTGTGTGCCTGCGGGGAGGTGTGCATGCAAGACCTGCATGTATGTGGGCGGGATCGGCCCGGGCCTGGCGGCAGTGAGGAGCAGAGGGTCCCGCAGGTGGGGCTGAGGTTGGACAGGTAGAGTCCCGATGATCCCAGGGGAGCTTGACCTTGTTCTATGGGTAAAGGGAGTTTTGGAGGATTTTAAGCAGGATTATACTTATGTATTACCTGTCTATTACTTGTGTTCTGTAACACAGGTATTAAAAAAAGTATAATAGGGGTTTTTCTTGCTTTTGTGGAGTTTAAGATTTGATCAAAACAAGTACAGTCAATACCTGTCTCTCCTCTCATCTCTGTCTACTTGTTTGCAAAAGGACTGTCCCCGCCAGGATCCCCAAGGGTGAACACCAGCCCACGGGGCTGAAGCCACAACATCCAGCTGGATTTGTCCTGTGCCTTCCCAGACAGGGACCTGACCCCCTCCCGCCATGCATTGTCACCGTTTGGAGGTCTGCTGCGAAGGACCAGACTCTTCCCCAAACCACAACCAAACGGCCCCTGGTGCCTGCTGAGCCTACCTGTGGTCAGTTTACCAGGAGCTGTGATCCCCTAAACTACCTCGGCCAGATAGGCAGCGGCATCTAGGGTGTGAAGTTAGCCCCACTATCCCTCCCAGGCCCCAGAGTCACCCTGGCCTCTTCTCCCTTTGGGCAGCTTTTAGAGCCTGGCGTACTTCCTGGTTGAACTGTCTCTTCTCCTCAACACGTAATTTGTCACAGCCTGGGCATGGCAGTTCCTAACACTCCCCTGAACCTCTGGGCAAAGCTAAATGAGAGAAAGCAAAGGTATGAGCACTGTCACAAACCATTAGGTGAAGCAGAGCCACAGGGCAGAGGAGTTCAGAGACAGGGCAGAGTGTTGACTAGATAAGGAGATGAACCAGTTCCTGAAAACGTTCAGCCAAGACCACCCCCAGATCCTGCCTCTGCCGTGTGCACCCTTCCTGCCGGCTCTCAGCACCCACGGTGCTCCCACCTCCTCCCTGCCTGGGTCCTAGCACTCTGCTGGCTTGCCCTACCCTTGCTTCCGAGATCCCCTGGAGCCCTGCCTCCTCAGTGGGGTGGAGGGGAAGGGCTGGGGGCTTCCTCCGAGCTGCCGCAGGATGGGCCTGGTCCGGCCTGAGAATGTCCAGTGTCCAGGGAAAAGCGAGTGCTTTGCGGTTCATCTCCGAGGGTTAAGGGTAGCTCAGTTGTCTTGAGTCACTTCCTTGGTGCACAGACAAGAGGGAACCAAGTTCACTTGAAGCAAGATCATCCACTAAGTCAAGGCCACCTTTAGGGATGATCCAAAGCCCCATCCTGGTTTCAGGTAGGACTTCGTCTACCCCTGCTTCCAGGTAGGACTGCCAGGTTTTCTCCACCTGTTGTTGGGTGGTCCTCAGACACTGTCATTTATAAGCACTCACATGGGAAAGGGCCTTACTGAAGGCAGTGGGTGAGTTAGGGGTATTGGCTCTTTAGGATTTAGGAGGCTTCCTCACAGCCCCTGCCCCTGCCCCTGCCCAGGAGCAGGCTGGTCCAGGCGGACAGGGCACACACCCTGTGACCTCTGTGGGACAGCATGCTGTGACTCAGCACCTGCCTCAGGGCTGTGCTGCTGGACACAGTGGGTGGCCCATGGGAATTTTTGAATAAATGGCATCTTCATTCATTCATTCATTCATTCAGTGAATGAGATGCTGTTTTCTCAGAATAAATGAATGAAGAGTCCTTTACTCCCACCTGTATTTTAATTGCAGCCAAATGGAATTCTTATTTTCTCTCTCAAAAATGAAAAACCCCTGAGATTGTAGGAGTTCTTGAGTGACATTTTCCTTCTCCTGACATGGAAAAAAGGTGCTCCATCCAGATATGTACAGAGGCACTCACGATTCTTCTCAGAAACCCCATATGGGATAAATAATGCTAATTTATGCACATTTACAGGCAACTGACTCCAAACCCTAGTGAGCTACATAGCCTTGTAGGTTCCTAGTCAACCTTCCAATGGTAGGAGCAGAATTTTAATTGAAAAGGTAAAGCTGGCATCTGGCGGCTGTGGTTTATTTAGGGGGCATTCTGTGAAGGAGCCACTGAAACGGCTCTGTAGCTGTTGTAACAGATACTTATTTAAATGAGATTTCACTTTTGTTTGTTTTTTTAATAAAGAGAAAATCACCCGCGTTTGCCATGTTTTTCAACAAACTGAGATTTATTTCTCTTTTTTAAAAAATCGTAATTGATTTATTTTGTAATGCGATATTGTCTAACATTCATAAGTTCATTTGAATGAATTATTCATCAAGGTTTTTTAGTGATGTGCCAGCCTGTGTTTACTGGAGCCCCGTTGTCCCCCTCGCTGCCAAGGTTTGGGGACAGGTGCGGCCCTGGCGGAGAGGGCTGGTCCGAAGCCAGAGCCCGCTGCTCCTCACTAACGCCACAAAGGACTGGCTGTTACTGAAGACACACGACGCGCCCCATTTCTAATGCAGGGTATGGGGGCGGAGTCCGGAGGCAAAGGCCCTGTGAGCCCAGGGCGCTGTGATCCTCAGGTGTGCTTCCTTGCCCTCAGGGCACTGTGAAGACCAGCCCACCAAGCGCATTCACAAAGGACACCGTATTTGCTGATTTCTTTGGGAGGATGAAAGAATTTCTCTGGGTGTCTTAATCTGTTTGGGCTGTAATAACAAAACACCATAGACTGGGTAGCTTAAACACTCAGTCTATCGCTTTCAGGCTGGAGGCTCGAAGTCCAAGATCAAGGTGACGGAAGATGTGGTGTCTGGTGAGGCCTGTGTCCTGGCTCGCAGATGGCATCTGCTCACCGTGTCCTCACACGGTGGGGAGAGAGCTCTCTGGGCTTCGTTCAGACGGGCCCTAGTTGTACTTGCAGGGGCTCACTTATATCTCAAAGTCTCCATCTGCTCATACCAGCCCCTTGGGGATTGGGCTTCATCCTATGAAATTTGAGGGGACAGGACATTTATACCACAGCGCCAAGTCCTACTTCTGTGATTCAGAATGTAGATGTAAAGGTCATTTGGGAAACGTGCAAATCTGTGAAAAGTGCAGGGATCTTACAAATATATTAGTCTGAGAGTCAAAGATGGTGAACTACTCGCCCACACTGAGGTCAGGAAGGGCTGTCTGGGGGTGTGTTGTCCGTCCCCAGCCTCTGGTCCTCAACCTCAGCAGCTAACTTTGGGTCAAAAGAAAGCCCTGGCCTGGGGAGTGAGCAGCCTGCCCCTCCTTGGCCCGAGAATGTCCAGGACCTGCGTGGGTGGTGCCTGTGGCGGTGGGCAGAGACCTTCTCTGAGGTTTGGTGTGACGCTGGGCCTTGCCAGGGAGACGGTGCCTCCTGTGTCCTCCCGGGTGAGCAGAAAAGGTTGCAAGACCCTGAAGGACTCTGGTAGGATCCCTGCTTCCGAGCAGCTGTCGATTGCCAGAACAACCGCCATCAGTATATTCCCCATGCGGCCCTTTTATTATTTTTTAAAAATATTAATAGAACTAATTAAATATAGAGGTGTGCTCCGGCCCTAATCTGCAGCTTCTCATCTCTCCTCGCCTCCCGCCTGCTTCCCACTGGGCCCCCCTATGTATTGTCAAAGTGTCAAGTGAGGAGGCAAGGAGAAAACGGGGGAGATAACGCGGAATTTGTATGCCGGGCGAAGGCTGCGGACACAAGGGACTTCTTTTAATCCAGTCCATTAATCAATTTCTCCGTAGAAATTGAATTAACTGTCTTTCATCAACATCACATCCCAGGCTTGAAAACACTGCACGCACAGAGGAATGTCAATGCAGCGGAGACGGAGGGGAACATGTGGGCTCTTGTTCTTTCGATCAAGTGCATGGAGGGCAAAGGGCCTAAAGGTCAAAAGGGATGGTTTTGGTTGAGTGACCTTGAACCTGGGCCACCGAAGTGATCTGCCCTTCTTTTCCTGTCCCCTCCCTCTTTTCTCTTGCTCACAAACACTGGAAAGTCTTCTGACTCCCATCTGTCCTTTAAGCTAAGCACCGTTCGCCACGGCGTATCAGTCTCACGGCGATGTTTTCTTTTTGGGCTTGAGTTGTGTGCAAATCCACGGGCTGTGCCCCTCACACCCCAGCTGTGCGCTCCCTCTCACTGATACAAGGCTCTTTGTCTGGGTCCACGGGCGCTGGCTTGCACTGGGACGCTACCAATGCAGGTATGAGAGACTCTTCCTCTGTCTCCAACAGGAAAATCCAGGCATGCTTATATTTGCATAGAGATGCAGCTCCAGAGAGAGGTCAGCCGCAGGGAGCGCTCCGTAGAGATTTGGGTATTTTATTCCTTTAATCAGTTAACTAATAGATATTTATTGGCTGTCTGCAGGGTTCCAGGATGCCTGCTAGCTCTCAAGGGCACAGGGATAAAAAACAAAACAAAGCAAAAAGCAATGCCGTCCCTATCCTAAGAATCTATTGGGGGGGGGTGAGACTGGTAGAATAAGAATTCACAATACAGTGTCATACATATTAAAGCAGCAGGTTGCAGTCTATGGGGCGAGGATGGGGAGCAAACGAGGGAGTGGTTACCTGGCATGACGAGTCAGGAAAGGCCCCATGCGAGGTAGGCTCCGGGGAGACAAACCATTTGCTACAGGGAGGAGGGATTGGAAACAGATTCCAAAGGAAAGAATTTTGTTCTCCCTCATGTTCCATTCTCCATAGAACAACCAGATAAAGACACTACCATATCAGTCTCACACCTACAGCCCTGGTGGCATTCTGCTGCCCTCAGAATGACAGAGAGCATGCTTTACTGCGGGGACCTCCCCAGTCACGTGTCGGCTGTGTCTGCTGATGTCCGCCCCAGTGAAGGCTGACATGGCTTCACCGACTCTGGTCCAGTCTCAGAGGCTTCACGCCTGCTGTTCCTCCTGCCTGGACGCTTCTCCCTGAAGCCCCCCAGGCCTGTCCCGTCATTGCCTGCCGAGTCTGTCTCACCTTTCGGGTGTCACCAGGGAGGAATCCCCTGGCCTCTCAGAAAGGGTAAGCCACCCAGTTACACCTCAGAAACCACATCCCTCGCTTCTCCTCCCGACAAGGGTGATTATGGTTGAAAACCCACCTCCTTTTCACAACTTTAATTACCAAGAACAGAGGGCAGCATCTGTCCTGACCGCTTTGTTAACATCCGCCCAGCCCACAGTAGATGCTTAATAAGTGCTGCCTGGCTCTCTGCTCAGCGAATGGCCTTGCACGGTTGGAAGAGGTTTGCTGCAGGGAAGCGGGCCTGTGGCTGCCTGTGGCTGCCACGTGGCAGGCTTAGCTCAGGAGGAGCAGCTTTGCCACGCGGAACTGGGCGAGACTGCATGTCATGCTAAGGAGTTTGGACTTTGTCCTGTGGGCAGAAGGAACCATGGAAGGCTTATGAGCAAGAGAGCGCTTTAATCTGGTTTGTGTTTTAGAAATACAACTCCAGGGCAATCGGCTCCTGAGTTAACCACCTGGAGTTGGGGCTTATTCGATTTCCCAGGTTCTCATGCCTACAGTTCATCAGAGGGAAAGGAAACCAGTTTTGGATTTTAGTGGTTGGTGGGTTCAAACCTGGGTAGGAGCCATTGTTTTCTGCTCGTCACCTCCCTCCCCACCATGAGGTCCTACGCGCCCCTGCTCTTCCAGCTCACGGCTGAGAGCCCACCTGCCTCGCCGCCGCTCCCTGTGTCACTCCCCCTCTTTGCTTTTCCCAGCGCTGCCTGTCCCTCTTGGCCCGATTCAAGGCCCACTCCCTCCAAGGAGCCCCTTGATCACTCTTTGCCTCACAAACACTCCCGTTTCTGACCTTCAACCCCCCGTGGAGCCCCAGAGCCAAGCCTTAGAGGGCTCTCGGGCTCACCTCCTTTTCAACAGGAGGGGAACTGAGGAAGAGTGAGTTGTTAGGGTGGTACAGCTGGGGAGCAGCCAGAGCAGGACCATGCTCCGACGGCCTGGCCCGAGTTCGCTGCTCTCCCCGCCCTCACCCCACAGCTCCGCCTCACCAGGCCTTCGACTAGGGTCTATTGTATTTAATTTCTCTGCATAAGTCCAGTTTCAACAATAGAATCATGGGCTCCTGGGAGACTTGGACTCCAGAGTATCTCATTAATCTGAGTATCAGTGTCTGGCACATAGAAGTTATTGAATAAAGTTTTGTTGACACAAGACATTTTCGAGAAAGACTTCTTTGCTCTCCATTTGCCTCTGCTCTGTTCATTAGGGCAGCGGTGGCCTGGGGACAAGACCACTGGTGTAGGGGCGCACGGCCAGAGCAGAGGTCTGGCTGGGGAAGGGTGTCAGTAGGTCTCCCAAAGGTGGGTCTGGTGCATCATTTTGGCGTGTCTCAGGGCTCTTAGAAGGAGGGGGTCTGTGCCGGTTTTGCTTCACATTTCCTCCTCCTTCTCATCCATGTCTTTCTCTGCCTGCTCTGGGTCCTGGAGGCGGATGTCATTTGAGGGCAGCTCCGGGACTCCCCGTGTCTGGTTTCTGGGGGACTCAGCCAGGACAGGAAGGAGTGCCAGCCGGCCGGGTGCAGCTCCTGCACGCCTGCCTGCTCTGCTACCGTGCTGCATCCTTAGGCATCGCCGCCGGGGGCCGCGTCTCAGGCTCCAGCTCCTACCTAGCTCAGGTCACTCTGGGCTTCCTCCTGTGTCCCCTCAGGTGCCACGGCAGTGCTGGCTTCCCACTGTTGTTGGTCCAGGTGCCTTCCCTCCCTTGTGGATTCCCTCCTGGCTCTAATAGGCCCTGTATCCAATTCTCTGCCAGGTGTGCCCTCTGTTCACAGAACCAGGCTGGCGGGGAGGAAGATGGTGTGGGGCCAAGTATTTTTGGAGGTGGTGCCAGATGCTGGGAACACCTGTGTGTACAGCATGTCATTGAACCCCTGACCTTGTGACTGGCCACGGAGGAGGGTGTGGGGCAGAAGAGCACTCCCCACCCTGCCCATTCTTAGCTGGTCCTGTTGGGGTCACTTGCTTTTGGGGGGCTTGTTTTCCTTAAAGACACATTCATTAAAATGAGTAAGATGTCACTACTTTTTAAGGAGAGCACAGTATAGTGGGGATGGGAAACATACAAAGAGTCCCACTAGGCAGTGAGTAAAGGGGACAGGTGGGAATGTCAGGTGTGGCTGGATGTGGAAGCCACTGGCCACACGCCCCCAGGCTGGAATGGGCCCCGATACAGACAGAATTCTGGCTTCGTGGAATGGAGACGTGCTCGGCTCCTGTGGTCCTGAATCACCCTCGGCCGTACTGGTCGACTGGGAAGAATAACACCCTGCCTGTCAGATGGTTTCAAGATATAAGAGAGAGGTCATGTCTCAAGTGCTAGTGCCAGAGCCTCCTCAAGGGGTGTCTGTCATCAGCAGGGTGTGTGCTGCGTGGGAGGGCGTGACGCACTGGAGCTGATATATAAACACTCGAATGCATGAACGGACAGGGAAGGGGAGCAGCTGCCCAGTGGGTGGCCCAGAGGGTGACCCCAGCAGGAACAATTCCACACCCACCAAGCTGTTCTGTAATGCCACTGCTCCCACGGAGGGAGCTAAAGGAAAAGGGGGCAGGTCGAAGCCCAGGTGACCAGTTCATTTATTTTGTTTGGTTAGGAACCAAGACAATGGAGGATGGAAGACACCAACCTCATTAGGACAGTATCATCTTTCCCCCTTTTCTTTCTTCTTCTTTAAAAACCCTGGGCAACTGACCTAGTCTTTCATCGCCTTTGAACACAACTAAGAGAGATTTTCTTGAAAGCAGGGTTGTAACCTTCAGGTTCTTTGCTTAGTGTGGGTCACGGTGACCCCTCCAGTTATTGAAAAAGGTAGAGGGACAGTCCCATCTGTTTAAGCTCCTTGGTGCCCAGACCTCTCTTGGAATTTTCTTGTCTACTTTCCTACCCTAGCCCGGAGTGCCTAAGCCACGGCAATTAGCAGGAAAAGTGTGGCAGGGAAAATGCGTGTCCTTTGATTGTTGCACCAGATTACTTTTAGAGGGTGGTGGCCAGGACAGACAAGTTCTGCTCGGTGTTGCTGCGGTACTCCAGTCCCTGGCCATGGTGGGCAGTTACCTGTCTCACACAGTGAACAGAACACCTGATAAAGTTCAGGGAACCAGTTCGTGCAGAGTGTAGTTTTGGAGGAGGCACAAATGTATTTGTAATTCTTTTAGAAAGAAACATCAATCTGCTACCTCCTGTACACACCCTGACCAGAATCAAACTCACAGCCTAGTCACGTGCCATGACCGGGGATCGAACCCACCACATTTTGGTGCACAAGATGATGCTCTAACCAACTGAGCCACCCAACCAGGGCCGTATGTGTAATTCTTCATCTGAAAAGGTCTGTTACAGCCCTTTGGTTCTATGAAAGGTCTAAAATTTTGATGTGGGTTGGGGGTGGAAGAGCATCTTACGAGGAATTCTGAAAACAGAAACACCTTCCCTTCTCCCAGACAGCCTGGCGTGTCCCGGCTGCCCTATTCCTGCAGGAAGCAGGGCTGGGTGAACACGCGGCGGAGGTGAGCAGTCTTCTCCCAGTATGACCTGAGCTATGCTTAATGGCTCATCTGCTCCCTAATCTCTCCTGGACTGGTGCGCTTGTAGCTTGAAATTTCATCATTAGAAAGTCATTCCTTTGAGTGGGACATTACTGAATTCAGTAATTTCTAGTTAAGAAGAATTTTGGCACCACTTATCTGTGGAGTTTAGTTTATCACGCAGTTTTCCAGAGAGGCAGCTGACTGAGGACGTGGTGAATGAGGCAGATACGTTCTGAAGGACCTGTCGCAAGACCCCTGTTCCTACGAGTGAGCAATCTGGCCCAACAGCCCAGTTGTGCTGAAGCCTGGAGGGCCCTGCTGGCCCTCCTCCGGCAGGCAGTTCAGCTCCATATCCTACTTCACAGCCCTCTCCTCCTGGCCCCACTTCCCACCCCATCTCTAGGACCTTAAGCCCATGAACAGAACCTTGGGTAGGCTCAGCCTTGTGCGCCTCTCGCCCTACCCCACCTGCAGGCCTGCCCTCAGCTCCCTCCCCGCTGGCAGCCCAGGGCCCAGGTGTGTTCCCTCCATCCTCTAATGCAAAGTTCTTGAAACACTATTACACATTTTAGCAAATAACAGGAGCACCGAGGTGAGGACTGTTATCGCAATAAGAACACTGTAATTCAAACCTGTTAGAGCAACCAATCTGTGGAATCAAGTTCCTCAGAGCGGCTAGGATGCAGGGCTGAGCTTCCATGGTGAGCTGCTGTGGCCAGGTGGAAGGGTGCTCTGCAGAGTTGGACTGGAGGCAAGAAGGGGCCCTTCTGGTGCTCAGTGCTGCCGAAACACGTGGCCTTAGGAGCTGCACCAGCCAACTCAGCCCGAGAAGGTGAGCGCCGTCTCACTCACGCCATCACACGTGGATGCTATTGATCACTTACTGTGCCAAGCCTTGCAAAGTGTGGGGAAACCTCTGCTGCCACCAACACTAATACTATCCCTGTAGCAGCTAATGTGGGCTAGCAGTGACTGAGGGCTTCCCAGGCACTGTGCTAAGTGCTTCCCGCAGATTGTTACAGTGAGTGCCCAGAACACCTCTCTGACATAGGGGCTTGGTCCATTTTTCCATAGAAAGACAGAAGGGGTCACCTGCCTAAGGGCGTCATTCAAAAGTAGGAGAGCAAGGGTCTCAAACCCAGAGAGCTGAGCCAGCAGCCAGTGCTGCAGCCTGCTCTCCGCTGCCTCCTTGCAGACAGCCAGCCTGGGCCCCAGCGTCCAGCTCCCAGGGGAAGGGGGAACCGAATGTAAAATCATTTTAGCACTTGGCATACATGCCGTCCAAGGGTTTGTTCCGAGGTCCATGGGAATTCATCCAGTCATCTAACAGATGCTTCTCAAGAGTCCCAGGCTGTGTGCTGAAGGGGCAATGGTTATGGGGGTGAGCCCGAAGAATGTACACATTCGCTCATCTGGATGTCATGAAGATTCTGGGGCAGGCGCAGAAGGCTGATGTTAATGGAATAATCACACGAATCAATGTAGATTTACCACTGAGGGGAGTGAGAACTAACTTCCTGGTGGGCTCAAATCAGTCTTTGAAGAGGACACCTGTGACTGGTCCAGGAACGGGGTGAGATGCCTGTGGAGAAAGTGGTCAGTTGCTTCAGGATGTGCTGGGCTGCAAGGTGTTGCTGAGCAGACAGCAACAAGGACAGGGGACGGTGCCAGTGGGTCTGACTGGTGTGAGGCACGTGGACGGGAGAGGCTAGAGTGTTACACCGGGATGAGCTTGCAAAGGACGCTGTTTGCTGGGTGAGGAGTCACGGGCACTTCACTGTACGGGTTGGAGTGGAGGATTGGGTAGGCCAAGGAAGAGCCCCACGTGTTAGACGTTTGGGGAGGAGAAAATTCCAAGTTACCTCTTCACGTTGCCCTTGGACTCAGTGGACAGGGGTCTTCTGGTGCTCAATTCAAAGACCAGAGTCGCTCTAGGGAGAACTGTGGCGATCGTGACTGGAGGAGCATTAGACCAGGCAGTTCAGTTCTGGGATTGAATAGAGGAGGAAACTGAGGCCCAGATAGAAGAGTGATTTTGCTGAGAACTAGGGACACAATGTATTTCTCTGTGGTCAGCCCATTGCCTGTTCTGATTCATTCTTTTATTCATCAAACACCCTCTGAACACCTGCCATGTTTCCTGCACATTTGAGTATGGGCTTATCCAGAGTTACGAATTTCTGAACGACTGGAGTAGGTCCCAGGCCAGAGGGAAAATTTTTCTTGGAAATGTGCCAGGCTTGCATTTCCTATTTTGGGGGTTGTCTACACTGTGTGTCCTACCAGTACCTCAAAACCAAGCATCCCCAAATAAAACTCATTATCTTGGCCCTCAGACTTGGTCAGGGTCCTCATTTTCTGTTTCTATACAAGGAGTCACAGTCTTCCCAGTCCCTCAATGTAAAACCTCGAGAGATGGCACATAGGAGACAACACTGGACATTCCCTCACTAGTGAGTGAGACGAGATGGTTGTTCAAAGACGTTGGGTATGGGATGGTGATGGTGGTGCTGCCACAGGAGGACCCATGGATGAAGCTTGGGAGGAAGCATTGGTTACGCTCGCAAGTCCTGGTGAAGGTCATCCCACGCCATGCAGGGCCACCGGGGCAGCGCCAGGGTTTGGTCCGGATGCAGGAACAGGAGTGAGGGGGAAGCCAGAGCCCTTACTGGGGTTTCCAAGAAAAAGACAGGGAGCATTTGCATAATTTAGCAAGTTCTGGCCTACCAGGATGGTCTCCAGTTGCTTGGCACTTGGCCTTGGACTGATTTAGGTGTGTCAGATTGCTTTGACGTGTCCGATAAGGAAGTGAGTTGGGGGGTTTAGACTCACACGGAAAATGTGCTCCATATGAGTTCTTTATAATCTCTAAGAATTGGCCAGCCTGGGAGGGGCAGGCTGTCCCCTGCCAGCAGGCATTTTAAGATGTCAAAACATCATAAAATAAAATAAAAGTCTTGTGATTAATACAAGGATCCTTCCTTTCCCTTTGTTCCCCACAGCCAATATCTGATCGGTGGTCATCCTCTGCCCCACACTATCTGATGTTGGCAGCCCTGTAGAGAACTCGCCTTTTTCTTTGGGGCTCATGACGTGTGCGCAGAGGAGAAGGCCAGCAGGACAGGGCTTGGGTTGAATTCGCTCCACACTGGCTCTTTAAGGTGCTACCTCTCATTTCTCCTCGATCCCACCTGCTGTCGGATTAGTTTCTTCTTTTTTCAGTGTTTCTAAGCCATCTTCAGACTCCAGTGACAAACCTTCCTGGAAGTTCTTAGTGTTTAGGATCCTCTACCCTCTGACCCCAATGCTTATCGGGGCTCATCTCCCAAATTCCTTTTCCTCAGATAGCATGATTCGTAGTCCACCACCTGAAAGGTCTTCTGTCGACCGTATCCAGCCATTCAAATGCTCTCCCTACATAGAAGCTCAGTCAACATTCACACAGCTTACCTCGGTTCCCAAAACAGAAATAAATAACTCTATTTCCTGTGCTCTGTGGGGCAGCTGGTTTGTCAAACACTTTGTGATGATGATCAGGGTTGGGGAAAAGGCCGCAGGAGGTAGGCTAGGAACCTGCTCTGCTCACCTCCACTATAGTGCTCTGAGCCCTGTCTGCCCTGGGGGCCAACTGAGGCCGGCACCCACGAGCCTGGGCAAGGGCTCCTGCGGGTCCCAGCCTTTTGCTCTCCCTTCTGGGGCGCTTTTTGACCCCCTATCTCCTGCAGAGGGTTGAAGCAATGCATGGAGTAGCTGCAGGACTCCTGTATGTACAGGCTGTCCCGGGGCCCTGGAGCCAGGCTCCGAAGGGTGTCCTGATGAGCAGGTCTCTCCCACTGGCCAACATAGTGTTACTTTCTAGAGGTTACATGACTTGGGTGGCTGATTTCAGATGACTGTCACTCATGTCAGACTGAGCTCTGAGCTCTGGGACCCCTGTGTCCACCCCTAGGCCTGGGGCTTGAGCTGCAGCATGGGCCCATCCACTGACCCTTGCTCAAATGCATCCCGCCTCTAGCACACTCTGCCTGTGGTCCACAGCACCCGAGATGGGGTGGCGGCAGGTGACTTTTACACTGTGCACCTCTGCTGTTGGCATGCAGACGCTCTCTGTGCCAGGTGTCAGGCAGTCCTCTCAGGGTGGCGTAAGACCTGTGCTTCGCAGTGCCAGTGGCACTTCTGATGTTTTCTCTAGCCCCTAATGATGTGCTGACACTGTGTCCTACCACACTGGCCTGAAGCCATGCCTGATAAGCAAGGGACTGCCCTGGTGAGAAGGAGGCCTATTTTCTACCTGCCCACAACAGCTCATTGCCCATCCTTGCCCCAGGATGTAGTATAAGAAGGCAGGTGTGCAGTTAACACTTGGAGAGATCGAGACATCACATACTGTTAGCTCAGTAAGGATGGCTTCAGAAGTTGAATAGAAGACATAGCTGGAAGATGTGTTGTTTTTCATCATGTTATAGAGCTCCCGATGGTGAATCTCACATGAGAATGAACTAACCATGACGTTTTGCTGTGTGCTCTGGGCAGACTCACACCCCTGGTCGTCACCAGTGAGGGCTGGTCCCGCTTGGTCTCAGGGCGGCGTGGGACTCATGCAGCGTCGGGTGTGATGATGGAACCTGCATTAAAATCAGGATTTTAGGAACCTGAAGAGGCAAGAAAAATCTTTATTATTTCAATGTAAATGAGTTTCAGAGAACTACAGCATTGTGAGTAAATAACAACTTTGCTACCTTTTTCTGGAGGTGGGAGATATAAAATTAGCCAGAAATGGCACATCTAATAATAAAGAATACGGGGAGCTGGTAACCAGACCTGCAAAGGAAGAGATGCTACTGGGACTTCATTGAGAATCTGTTTTTTAAAGACTGAATTTTTTTAGAGCAATCTTAGATTTACAATAAAATGGAAATGAAGGTACAGAGTGTTCCCATCTACCCTCGGCCCTCACACAAGCCCAGCCTCCTCCATGATCAGCATCCCCCATCAGAGTCACCCGGGCTACCATTTGTCACCAAAGGTGAACCTGCATTGACATGTCATTCTCACCCAGAGTCCATAGTTCACATTGGGGTTCTCTCTCAGTGTTGGGCATTCTGTAGGTTTGGATAAATGTACGATGACATATACCTACCACTGTTATCACACAGGGTATTTTTTAGGAAGACTCTTTCCGCTCACTCATTGGGCAACAAAGAAACACCCATTGTTCAAAATCAGGGGTTGGGTTACCGCCTGCGCCCCCGGGCCGCCCCTGTTGTTCGCATGTTTTCCAGCTGCTTTCTCCGCTGCTGCTGCAGCAGCAGCAGCAGCGACCAGGCAGTTCACGAAGTAGCAGCATTTATTACCTGGGCTCTGTTCTAACTCTGCCTTGGTCAGTCACTACGTCTCACGTGGATGCATGGATTATTTTTTAACTTCCTATTTGGAAACTATTGCAAACTTACAGGGAAAAAAAGCACATATACAGTACTGACAGCTCAGATGTTCTTCATGTGGGAACCCTTTTGAGTTTCCCCAGTGACCCCAGCTATGTCCTTCATGGCGAAGGATCCAGGCGGGGGTCATGGGTTGCACCCCGCTGCCATATCATGCTTGTCGCCTCCCAGCCGGAAGTTTCTCAGCCCCCCTTTACTTTCATGACTCTGACATTTTGTAGTTTTTATTTCGAAATGATTATAGAGTCACAAGGAGTTTCAAAAATAGTACAGAGAGGGCCATGTACCCTTTGCCCAGCTACCCCCTCTATTAGTCAGGGGTCTCCAGGAAAACAGACTCAACAGGCCATGTGTATAGATGTTTTATTACAGAAATTACAGAGAAAGAGATTTATTACAGAGACTAAGCCCGTGTGATTATGGATGCTGGTGAGTCCAAAATTTGCTGTATGGACAGGCAGGCTCGAGACCCAGGAGAGCCGATGGTGTAGATGAAGTTCAAAGGCAGTCTGCTGGAGAATTCCCTCCTGCTCTGGGAGGCTGACCATTTTATTCCATTCAGGACTCTGACGGATTGGATGAGGCCCATGCAGATGATGGTGGGCAATGCTTACCGAAGTTCTCCCATTTAAATGTTCATCAAAATCTCATTCAAAAGGATTCAAAGGGACATGGACAACAGTGTGGTGATTGCTGGGTGTTGGGGGGTATAGGGGAGCTAAATGGTAACAGAACAAAATACAATAATGATTGAATGAAAAAAAAGAAAAACAAAATCTCATTCAAAATACTCTTCAAGCTGACACTGAAAATCAGCCATCACAACTTTCGTGGTGACAACCTCCACAGCTGTAGTATCGTATCAGACCAGGAATGGACACTGGGTCCATGAGTTTTATAGCACATCTCAAATAAAAACATTTTTTTATATGGACAAGACTCCACGAAAACATATTTGCTCAGGTAGCCCCGCCGGAAGTTTTCAAACTTGGCTCTAGGACCCCGGGATGCAATGGTAGCACCCCTAGGCTGCCCCGAGGAGGGGGGAGGTCCAGTGGGTGAGCCCCGCCCCGGCCGCTGCTCTCTCAGCCGGTTGCCGCGCAGTTCCACTTGGAGCAGCGGCTTCCCTGCTAAAACCACCTGGATTCCATCCTCCGAGCCATTTCCAGCACCCCGCCCCGGCTCACACACGTTTCCAAAGTTCGCTCCAGACCTGCTTCTTATCCAAATTCTTGCTTCACCTCTTGACTTTGACACCTATTTCTGACCTTCCTCCTGGCTCCATCTTTCTCACTTGATTTTATCACCTTGTGCCTTGGCCACCTCTCTGCCCCCCTGACCTCCAAGTGTCCTGTTATCTTCGAGGAGCCCTTCCTGTACCACTCCTTAGCCACAGGGAGTCCCTTTTTCTCCTTTGGCTGCTGCTCACCCTTCTTGAGAAGCAGAGGGTAGGTCAGTGCCCTCTGTTCCATTGCGAAAATTACTGCTTCATACACAGTATCTCCAACAGACATCAGCTACGCTCACATAGGACAGGCCCACAACCATAGCGGGACATTTTAATAGATCCTTTTCGGGCTTTGATCAAGCAGGTTAAATGACAGGGTTCAGAGGGCTTGACTGATACAGAAGTAACCTCGTTTCAGTGAGCATTTGGACACTCGGCACTCAGGTTTTTTAGTCATACCTTTATTAAATAGGTTATGTATTATTTGTTTTTATCATCTACAATGATTTGATAGAGTTAGTAGGCAGTTTTAATGAAAGTAATAGATAACTTAAAGCTTTAAAAACCTTTACATTTCTAATTGTTTCGAGTCAAAGCCAAAATAAAAACTCTGACTTCCCTACGCACTGGGGGGCTTTTGCTTCCCTTGCTTCTCCTCTATTTCTGCTTGTTATTTTCATCTCGGTTTGTCTTTTTGACTCAATTTTGTAAGCATACTAAACAAATTATTTAAACTATTTCTACTCGGTTTCGATGATCATCACCAGACTTTTGGAGGGTTTCCCCCGCCCCTACAACTTCCCTGTTATTGATTCCAGTGATCTGGAGAATGAATATTTTCAATAAATATTGTTGAGAAGGGGAACACAAGTATATTTTCAAAACAAAATATTTGAAGACTGATGTCTTTGTGTATAAAATAATTGGGTCATGTCTTTTTTTCCTCAGTATATTGTTTTCTTTCTGGCTAGAGATTGTTATCAAATCTATCCTTTAAACAATGCTTTTTTATGGTACTGAATCAGATGTGAAATATAATTTAGTTATTATGTTTCTGCATGCAGTTTCTAATTATTTTGTCTAAAATTGCCAAAGCCCTCCTGCATTTTCATTTCAAACATGAAAAAGGTATTTTTTGGTATAATTTTCTTCTGTTCTCTACAGAGAATTTACTTCATAATGAGGATTCTTGTCTGACAACTGAACACTTTGCTCTTCTGGCTGCAGACGCTTTGAAGTTTTCACATTCAGTTAAGGACTCGCCTCCTGAATACAGATTCAGCCTCATGCGCCCGACTCTGCCCCAGGCACTGGGGACACATCGGTCAACGAAGTGGAAGAAAACCTTGTCCTCATAGAGCTTGTGCTCCAGGTCGGATGTTGGCATTGACTGGAATTATGTAAGTACTGAGTGCGTTAAACAGGGACGGGTGCTGAGGAGAAAAATAAAGCAGAGAATGGCAACAGACGATGCTGGAGAATGTTGGAATTCTAGAGAGCGTGACCCCAGGAGCCGGTGAGATTGGATAAAGACGTGAAGGCGGGACACCCGGGGGGAGTCTGAGGGACAGGTGACAGTGTCTGGCGCAACGGCCGTGAGGCCGGGACTGGCCCAGCAAGTACACGGTGTTGGTGCATCTGAGCAGAGACAGCGACGGGGAGAGTGATAGGAGGGAGGGTACTGATGCGGCAGGGCTTGAGTTCCGTGGAAAGACGTGGGCATGGGATGTCAAACCTGTGCTCCGACTCTGAGCACGGCGGACCCCTTCGGGGGCGTCAGGGCAGAGGTAAGACATCATACTGAACACTCAGGACGTGCTGTGCTGAGCAGAGACCAGTGAAGATGGGCAGAAGCTGAGAAGCACACCGGAACCTATGGCAGCAATCTGGGAAACAACGAGTAGCTGGGGAACTGTGGGGAATGGCCAGATTTTACATCCGTTGTGAAGGCAGGAAGCGTTTGCTGATAGGCTGGCTGTAACATGCAGATGGGGAGAAGGTGGAGACGGCTCCAGGGTCTTTGGGCGGAGCCACTGAAAGGTGGTGTTTCCACAAACTGAGTTTGGAGGGGAAGTGCAGCAGGTTTGTGAGCGAGAATACGGACTTCATCTGAGACGTAGAATGTGAGACGTTCATCAGACACCCGAGTGAGATGATGAGGGAGCGAGCAGTCACATGTGGGGGTCTGGAGTTCGAGTGAAAGGGCCAGGCCAACATGCACATACGGGGCCATCGGTTTATCGATATATAGATCGCCGTCTATTAAAGCCATGAGACTGACAAAATCCAGCTAGTGACTGCAGGCAGCGCCAGAGAAGGGGGCATTCCCGTGCCCACGGGACACAGGCAAGGGGTCACAGGTAAAGGAGACTGAGAAGGATGGTGGGAAGACTGGCAGAAAAACGGGCAATGATGGCGTCATGGGCACCAAGGAAATTCCAAGGGTGTGACCAGGGTGTGGCGCTGGAGACAGTGACCAGCTGTCCCAAACGCTGCTGCCAGGTGAAGTGACTGAGAACTGAGGCTTACCCCTGGACTTGGCGACAGCAAGTCCTTGGCGTTTCCGATAAGAGTGTTTCTGGGCGGCGTTGGGAGGGAACGCCTGCGGGGAGGGGCTCGAGAGAACTGGAGGACATCCGAGACAGAGACACAAAAGGCTTTTTGCTGTGGAAGGGAAGAGACAGAAGGCGGTGGGACCCGGAGGAGCAGCTTGGTCAGGAGAGGGTTTTCTCTGTGGGAAATAACGACGTGCTAGTAGGTGGCATTCATCCTCTATCGCCGAGTGACAAAGTGCCACAGCCTGATGGGCTTACACGGGGTCGCCCGTCAGGGGGACCAGTATACACGTGTTAACCGACAGTTTCCACACGCAGGTCACAGTGGAGCCGGGTCCCTCTTCACAGGGCCCCTCACGGGGCTGCCAGCGTGGCGCCACTAGGTGAGCCCCTTCCGAGCGGCCAGTGGAATTCGGTCCCTGCACATGCACAATGGAGGGACCTGTCCCCTTGCTGGCTGTCAGCCAGGTTCCTCTCTGCCCCCAGGTGCCACCGTCGCCTCTCACCCCTTGACAGCTCCCTGCAAGGCCAGAAGAACCTCTCAGCTCAGCAAAGGCCCGGGCCCTTGTTTACGGACTTACCCCTGATTATGCCAGGCCCCTTCTGCATGAGCTCCCTTTGAAGGACTCAGAGTCCACGGAAGGGGGGAGCTTGACCCCCTCAGCAAGACCCTTTTGCCTGTGCAGGGCAGTGTAATATAATCGGGAGTCATGTCCCATCACCTTTGTCCTGTTCTATTGGCTGGAATCAGGTCCCAGATTCTGCCTGCGCTCAACGGGTGGGGATTTCACGGGAAGGTGATTCACTGGGCGCCACCGAGGGTGTGTCTGACCCAGAGAGGCATCTGTGGGAATAGTGCCGCGGAGAGGAGAACACTGTGACGTAGGAGAGGAAGAGGGGGAAGGCCGGAGCAGTGTTCTCGAGTCCGTGAGGACGGTGGGATTCAGTGCACAAGCGGAGATGTCAGGCTGAGCGTGGGCAGTGGCAGTCCACATACCGGTACCAGAGGGGAGGCGAGGACGTGGATGCTCATAGCTGCCGTGCGCAGTGGCAGGGTGTGGGGAGGTTTCTCTGTTCTGCTTCAGTGTTCTTGGGAGAAAGGCAGCAGTGGCATTGGCTCAGATGGAAGATGCTGGAGGGGGTGCTGGAGGTTGATGTCCTATGGGTTCATGTTTCTTATCATCGGATTACTATGTATTTATCTGTTTATTACAATGTATTTGCATTATCACTTTAATTCATTCTGTCCTGCCATGTTACAGAGACAGAAAAGAGAGTCTACACTACAAGGTCAGTGTCAGAGGCCGCAGGACATGAGTAGGTAGCCCAGGGCTCTGTCCCAGAGTGGCCAGATGCCAGACTGGCGCCGTGCTGGTGAAGACAAGATGATGCACTCAGGTCCGGAACAAAAGGAAAATCAAAACCCAATGCAAAGTGCACACTGGAAGCAGGCTGCTTACTGGGGACTGGGCTGGGGTGGTGCCGGTGGCGTTCAGGTGCGGGGGCCGCACCTGACACACGGTTCAGGCTGGAGCTTCGGGACTAAGAGACCTTGCATAGCCAATATTTTCACTCATGGCTCACCCATGCAGGGCTTGTCCTGACCTACAAACTGAATGTAACACCTGTATCACACTGCCTTTTCCCATTACGTTTCCTGGGTGATCAGCTTTATGGAGTTTTGCCATCTGGCACATCTCCTCCCCCTTCCCAAGCATTTCTGGGAATGTTTTAACTGCTGAAAAAGAAATGTGACCACATAGGTATATGTGGAACTTAAATAAACAAAAAATACTCCATAGTATGAATATCAAGCATTATATGCACAGTCTGTATAGAGAAACCAATTCCCTGCCAGCGCCAGGCTTAGAAATTAATTCAACGCACCCACGGCTGTTGGTCTTTCTTCATTCCATCCCCAGAGTGGCACGGAAGACCTGGGAGGGGCTTTCTTGCTTAGCCAGGCCGTTCAGCCTCCAAGTTTTCTAGAGAGCCATGCATCCGCTGGTTTGCTTCCCCCCTCTCCCTCCAGATGTGTTCTGGGCACATCCCGCCAGACCTTCCCCTGCCCCAGCCTCTGTAGCAGCAGGACAACCCCTCCGAGTGGCCGCTGCTTCTCTCTGCAGCAATTAGCCCGGCTCCCTGGGTCTGCGTTTGCTACATTCAGTCCATCATGGACTGTGTGGCTGTGGTCTGTGGCCCTGTGTGATCTGTACCTGAACCTGCTACATCCTGGCATTTGTTTTGTGATGCAGAAGAAGATTTGAACTTGTCTTCTTTGTGGCTGAAGCTTCATTCTAGTCTCTACCCTTCTGTTCTTCTCAAAAGTCACTTTTGGGTCCTGTAGAGCAGGGGCGTCCCACCTGTGGCCCAGGATGGCAATGAATGCAGCCCAACACACAGTTGTAAATTTATTTAAAATCTTTTTTGTTTGCTCATCAGTTTTCATTAGTGTTTGTGTATTTAAGGTGTAGCCCAAGACAACTCTTCTTCTTCCAGTGTGGCCCAGAGGTGCCAAAAGTTTGGGCACCCCTGCCCGAGGCTCATAGTGAGGAAGGCCTTCCGTCACACCCAGCCAAGAAGAGGGCTCCTGTGGGATGGCCAAGCTAAACGTCCTGCGTGGCACTGTCTACACATGGCTGGGAGGTCACACATGTCTAAAACAGCTTCCAATAAGGTTCTCCTCCCCTACCCCAACCCCCTGGGGCTGCGGTCAGCTCTAAAGGTATCGGGACAGAGTTTCCAACCTTCTTTAGCCAACTGAGGGTGCCTTGAGCGGCTCTTCTGGTTTTGCAGAGGCCAGTATCTTCCGTTACCCTGGAATTGTAGAAACTTTGGTAATTTGGTCTATTCCCTAACTGTCAAATAAGAAGGTGGTTTGACTTGTGTAAGGAGCTCCAGGGGCCCAGGGGTAGAAATTGGATGGGCCCCTCCAATCCCTTCCCCTGGGCATTGGACCTCGGGGGCCCTGGAGGGGGTGTTGGGGGAGCAGAAAGGGCCACACATGCCCTGGAGGGTCAAGGAAAAACTGCCAAGGCTGTGCCTGGTCCGTTGTGGAAGGAAAGCCATCTCAACACAGCCTGTGGTGGATGGTGGCAGCCCTTCTCAACCTGGCTTCCCCACAAAGTGCTTAATTTATTCAACAAATATTGATTGGCTATTCATCAAATGTGCCAGGCACTCGTCGGGCCTCGTGTGGGCGCTGACGCATAAAGCCTCTATCCTGGCAGTGTTAATGGTGTGGTCATGCTCAGAGGACCATTGCTAAGCACGTGACCAGGGGTGGAGCCTGGCCCAGGGCTTCCCTACCACTGCAGTGGGGTCCAGGTCCTCACGGCCCCGTGAACACGGCCCTTCTGCACTGGGCGGTGTTTGAGTACACCAGCAGCACCATGTGGCAGCTGGAAATGGTAAACAGTAGTGGACCGTGAAGCTGTCCCAGCTCCCTTTTCTTCAGAGAGGAAGGGTAGGAGCATTCTATGCTGCAGAACCAGCTTGTGCACAGGGCCTGTCTTAAAGGCCCTTTAAGGGAGACCTGGAGGAAAGTGAGTTCAGACAATGGGGAGACAAGGCTGGCGATGACCAGAGCTGAGGTTGCACAGGTGAGCGGGGCTGTGGGGTGCAGAGTGGACAGGAACAGTGCTGGGGTGGGGGTGGGGGTGGGGCGGGGCTGTAGGAGTGGTCACAGCGGTTTTAGATTACGAACTCTAGCAAAGAAAAAAATTTGAGCAGGTGCCACCCAAGTAGGTATTTGCTTATTTCTTTCTAAAAAAGTATAGTGAATATATTATGGGTTATAAAACACGTCTATAGATAAAATTAATACTGATGCAAAGATGAAATAACAATTAAAATGTTTTTGTTATTTTGTTAATAGTTAAAAAATATGATCGAATATACTCATGTGTTTCATTTTGTGAGATACAAATTCAATTTTAAGTCCAGTTTATTTCAATATTTACTTTTATTCTTTGTCCATTTCTGGAAAAGACATTTTGTAAAGACATGTAGCTCCAAATCCAAATCCAAAAAAAAAAATAAATAAATAAACCACCATTGGCTGCCTCTCCTGCATCGTAATAGTCGTTGTTTTAGTTCTATCTACCAAGTATACGGGAGGTTTTCGTTGAGGTTTGGTGGTAAACTTCTATTTTCCTTCATGCCAGCCAATTGTTCTTTAAAACAAATCAGAGGGCACTGTATTTTTGTTACTTTAACAAATGGACGAAAATGAAGTACTTAATTGGAAGATTTGAGACAGGCTAGAACAGTGCACGTCCCGTTTTTTAAAAAGCGTGTCTGTGGGACACATTTCAGAAGGGAAGCGCACATCGTCTGGCAGCAAATCATGTAACGGCATTGACACCTTTCAACGCCCCTTTCCAGACGCCCTCTGCTCAGCCGAAGTTGTGTTGAAGAGGGTCCTTGTCTCGCGTTCCCGGAGTCCTAAGTGTCGAAGGAGCTTGATGCAGTGCATTTATGCTTTAAAACTACCCGCCAGGAAGCATTCCTTAGACAGCCTTGTGCCATCACAGAAGGGCAGCTAACTGGGACCACGTGCCTTTTTTTTTGTAAAGAAAAACTAAGTAATCACCATGTTCGATGACCCTGTGCACTTGGGCAGGTGCTAATCTCTGGGTGGTAAAAAGAGCACAAGTGATTTTTCCATGATCACTTCCCCTCCCATTAAGAAGGGTTGGAAAGATTCTGGTACCATCTAGAAAATACCGTTGTTCACCAAGACACAGCATGGCAGGAGTGTGAGAGCATAGCCCCGCCCCCTGCTTCCTCGGATCACCTGGAGTTCCGAAGTGACAGCGGTGTGGGTCTGGAGCCCCCAGAGGTGGGGAGGTTGGACCGAAACTTAGGAGGCAGCAGTGGGAGGGGTGACGTCAATGGATTCAAGTGCTGTTTGGGGTAATGTTGACGTAACTCGCTGAAGGGTAGGACCTGGGGTGTGGGAGGGAGGGGGTGTCAAGGATGATTTCTGCATTTCCGGCTTGTACACTTTGTGGGGCAGTGGGGCCACTCCCTGAAGGAGGGAGCACAGGAAGAAGATCCAGCTTGCGGAGGAGGTCCTGCGTTTGGGTGAGGGTTGTTCAGTGAGCCGCCTCTGAACGGCCTCGGGGGGGGGCGCTGCCAGGCAGATGGCTGCAGAGCTGAGAGCAGTCTGGTCTGGGGATCCTGCGGTGGCTGGGTGTGCCCAGGGGCTGTGGAGAAGACCCTGCTGGGGGCGAGTGTCCTCTGGCTCTTGCTTCTCCCTGGATGGCATACCCTCCCTAGATATTTTTCAGTTTTGAAGTGACTAGACGCAGAAGAGAGAGATAGAGGACTGTCTGGGATTGGGGCAAAAGACACTTATCATGTGGTCTGGCTCAAGTCACCAGAGGTTGCCCCGGAGCCTGGCCGTCATAGTTATGAAGTAGAACTTGGCTGCCCTTGTCTTCTGCAGACAGATTTCCCCTGTGACCCTCACAGTGAGGGACGACCTTGATGGAGCTCGATGGTTGTTCAGGTCCTGGGATCTGGACATCTGTCTGCAAGAGATGATCAATCTGTCCCCATGTGTTACACATATGCCTCTGCCTGTAGCTCTGCTAGGTCTGATCTACCCTCCTGGGAATGACTTGCATTTGGGCAGGTCATGCCTTTTTCAGTTGTGTGAGAGTGCACGTATGTGTGCATATGTGTTCGGGTGTGTGTGGCATAACAGTTTAGCTGCGGGGCTAGGACTGCAGGCGGTGACAGCTGCATTGGGAAGCCAGCTGCTCCTCTTTGGACATGCATTTTCTCGTTTAATTCCCTCAACTCTCTGCACATCAGCTTCCTGATGGGCAAATGATGGTGATACCAAACCTCCCACAGGAATCTTTGCACATGCAAAACACTTAGCATGATGCTTGGCATGAAATAACCGGTTGCTACATGCATGTGTCAGCCCACCCCAGGTGGCATTATGCACACTAACAATGTTTCCACCTCCGTCCTTCCCATAGGCTGCCTCCCCCCCCCCCGCCGATGGTCCTCCCCCAGGGAAGTGTTTTTATACTCTGGTCAGCAAGAACACAATTTCTCATTCGATGCCATTTGGGGTAAAATGTACATCATTCTCCTCTCACCGCCAGTTACTTCCTCCTTTTACTCATCCGACCCCGACACCAGGCCAGGGGTTGTGCTTGGTGGAGGCTGCCACAGTCGAATGGACAAGCGGACTTGTTCAAACTAACTCTAGTTCAAGGGACAGGGCAGAGGAGGGCCTGGGGACATGCAGCTGTTGACGTTTGGCAGCTGCCCCGGCCCTGGACTGTCCCTCACAGCACACCCGAAATGCTCTTCCTGCCAGGAAGGTGTGGGGAGGCTGCCGGCTGGTTTGGAGACCATCGGGCGATTGGAAACATGGGATCATTCTGCGGGGACCAGAGAGGGGACAGAGGAGGATGGGGTGGCATGGATGCACCCCGCCTCCTGGTTTCCACGATTGAGAAATCTCTCTACCCCAGACAGGAACACAGCCCTCGTCCGATTCTTTCCCAGGGGCTGACACTGACCTTTTGTGGACTGGCCACTGCCTGCCCTTCGGTCTCGTTTCCGTCTCAACAGCTTCCGTCTTAGCCATGGGGGTGCACCTCCAGCTCTCCAGTGTCTCAGCTCTGCAAGCGTTATTCTCTTTTCCGGAGGGCTAAGCAGCCCCTCCCTTCGCCAGGCTGCTCAGGTGGGCATTTCCTGCCTAGCCTGCCCTTCCTGCTCTCCCAAGGCACCAAGGGAAGGTTTTTATCACCACGCTTGCCCACCTTTGTTGAAATGCTGCCTTTTCTGTCTGCTTGAAGAGACGCCGAGCTTCTGCTGAAACCCTTGAATAAATGTGAGAATACATGAAGGCGCTGTGCTGGGGCCTGGCAGGCGTCTCTTCTTGTCAACGCTGCAGAGCACGACAGTTTTGAGCGGGGCAGTGTGACCATCAGGGGAAGTTCAGGGGGCGTCTCTGCCGGGGCTTGGCCAGATTTCACTATCCCAGACCCATTAAGGTGGATGTGCCGTGGGACCAGCCTGAAGGAGGGGGCCGTTCTCTTCACCCCTCAAGCGCTCTCTTGCCTGATGGCAAACACAGATGAGAGCTGTTTGCTTCTAGACACGCACCATGCCCTTGACCTTTTCCCGTGCCTGTTCCCGCCTCTCCATCATAGCAGTGTGAAGTCGCCTTGCTGCATTCAGTGCGACTCGATGGACTGGAGCTTTCACAGGCAATTGCATTTATCTAAAATTTGAAGAACTCACTTTAGTAACAGTTTTTATTCTGACCGTGTGTTTTCAAAGCTATTAACTGTACTTTGTGCTCAAAATGGAGCTGAGTGTGTTGTTGCTGGAAGTGGGGCCCTTGTGGTGTGGCAAGGAAAGCCCCGCCAGGAGGCCCGTAGGAGAGAACGAGGGCCAGCGACAAGATGTATTCGTGCCACCAGATGCAAGTCAAAGGCATTCCCCTGGGTTTCAACGTCCCACCTCTGTCCATCCCCCCCACGGAAGAAGCCCAATCTGCCTTCTTCAGACCCAGAACTAGGGCACCGTCCAGGCATTTTGCACCATGCCAAGGCTAGTCCAGCCCAGACTTTCTCACTGCTTGTCTGGCTTAGCGTGTTTTCTGGCTGTGCCTGGCGGGGGGGCCCATGGTCAGGGTCCATGGTTGCTGGGGCCATAGGTGGCCACTGAGTGTCTCAGCCCCAGTCCAGGAGCTTGCACTGTTCCTAGCTGCCATCCAGTGCTGTGCTGCCGTACCCAGGCCCCTGCGTGCAGCCCACGGGCCTGAGACTGCCAGTCTCCCATGGCTGCTAGGGAGAGAGAATGCGCAAGTGAACAGGGCGAGGGTGTGCTGCCGGGGCAGTGGGGGAGCGGAGAGAAAGAGAGAGAGAAGAGTTTTGTTAGCTGGGTTATATCATCTCAGGCAAGGACCAGGTGCATTTTCAAAATGACCAATCAACTTCCCAAGGTTTCATGGGCTTGCACTGGGTCCACTTTCTGACCAACTCGTTCCTTTACCAGGCTAGACTGACAGGCCTCCATGGTCGCCATCCGGGCTCCTATTGCATGTGTGCTTACCTCCTCCATCCCTTCCCGTAGTGATATACAGGGGATGGGGAGTGTGTGAAGCTCTAACTTCCTAGGGAAGCAATCATGCTCCGGCTCCCTAATTTATTAGGCTTAATAATGTCTGATTCCCTCTGCTGTCTTCCTTTATTAATATCCAGCTATCTACAGTAACATTACTAGGGGGTCAAATGCTTCTTGGGGACAAGTCCAGCTCTGGGAGAGCAGTGGGCCCCTCCTACTCATGTCTGAGCTCAGAGTGAAGTGGAAGCACATGTTCCGGCCCCCAACTGGCCTGCCCGACCCTCATCTCCTGGGCGTGGGCAGTCCGCACTGGTTCACTAGGGAGCACGCTGCAAGTGGCAGGACCCCTCTGGGTCTGGACTTCTGTCAAGCACCACAGTGTGTCTCTGATCCTCGGAGATGCCCAAATTTCTAAGAACATCCCAGATGGCCTGAAGATCTGCTGTGTCTACAGGAGGCTTGCATGCTTGGGGAGGAGGGAAAGCTATGAGGTCTATAGGTAAAGAGCAAATAGTGGGAAGAGCTTGGAGGGAATAACACGAGTAGAGCTATCTGAGTGACGGGTCCTGCTTCTCCACCCCTCCCTATATCCACTCTATTTACCATGCAGCCTTGAAGCCCACACCCCCACCAGATGGGCAGTGCATTTCCAGCACTTGACGTTGGACCGGGCTCATGGTTTGCTTTGGCCGGAGGAACATGGGTAGAAGGGCCAGTGCACCCGTTCTGAGCCTTGCCCTTAAAAGAATCATCTGTTTCTGCTTGCTCATCTTCTCCATGAGAAGAGCTTCCTCCAGTGGCCACACCTGCCCAGCTGGCATCCTAGAACACACGTTAAGCGGAGCCGGCCTGGATCTAAACCACAGCAAGGAGCCGAGTCTAGCCAGACCCACAGCTTGAGCAGAGATTCCCAGTTCACCTTGGCCAATCCACAGTCACCTGAGGAAAAAGAAATGACTGTTGTACTGAGTTTTGGGATGCTTTCTTATGCACCAGTCACTGGCTGGTACGATGTCTCGGTGTGAGATTTTGAAATCTTACATTGTGTGTATGCTTATCATTGTTCAAGATATTTTTTCCAAGTTCCTTTCTCTCCTTGGGTAAGAACATATCTTTCTGTAATAATAATAAAAATGTGATTAACTACAGCACCACTTGTGGATACTGTCTTGTGCAAAGTTCTATTACAGGAACTCACGTGTATCAATCACTCCATTTCATACTGTCAGCAAACCCTGTGAGCAAAGTATTATTATCAACCTCATCTTACAGATAAGGAAACTGAAGCCCAGAGGGGTTAAGTAATTTGCCTAAATTCACACAGCCAAGAAGTGGTGCAGCAAGGATTCAAACCTAGGCAGTCTGACAGCCATATTCTCGGCTGCCACTAACGGTGACTTCACTGTTCTTCTCTCTTTCTCTTATTGAGGATCAAAAAAGAATGTGGGTTCAATTCTGTTGCTTACTATGACTCTAAGGTAGTATCTGTGAAGACCTTACCTTGTAACCTTGAACTCTAGGATTGGAGTAGGAGGGTGTTCTCACCTGAAACTTTCCCGAGCGTGTTGGGGCAGATGGGTGTCGTGGGGGCTCCCCTCTGCTCCCGAAACCATGCCGCCAAGGCCAAGGCTGACTTAGCACCCCAGTGCTCCTAGCCATGCCTGCCTTCTGGCTGCTGGGCCCTTTGGGCCACCCTGAAAGCACAGACCAGAACGTGCGTGTGACCCTTTCAGCCTGGGGTGTGGGCTACAGGTACGGACGGTGCTCCAGGTGTAGGCCACCATCACTTAGTGGTGTAGGGGAGGATTCGGTTAGTGCGAACCAGTGCTCATGGGAGTACTAGTGAAAGTGGCTTGGAAACTGAAAAAAATATAGACGCTAATGATTACAATTAGGGTCGCTAAGACCTAGAGCTTGAGGAGGGAGAGGCTGCTCTTTAACTCAGCCAGAAAGTGCTAGAGGCTTGTTGTCAGCATCTCATAAAGCTTACTTTTATCCTTCCCCCTCCCCTCCCCTCATTTATTCAACAGCACTGATTATTCTGGAGATGCCTGTTTCTAAGACAGGCCTTGTGCAGGGCAATGCAGAACCAGCGCGCTGCAGCTCCCACTATCTCGGGGTTGCCCTCCCCGCCTCCTTCCCAATTACTGGCTGTCTGGTGCATGCGGCTTGCATTTCTTTTTCTTTGCAAAGAGCCAAATTCAGTTATGGGCCCAGTTTCCAAGTCAGAAACATGGGGACCCAGTTTCCAAGTTGGAAACCTGGGGACCGCTTTCCTCCCATCCCACCACGCCCGGGTAATAGAGGATGACTTGTGGCAATATCTGTATCCGACTCGAACCCCAGCCCGGGAGGAAAAGAGAATGCCGGGGAAGGACAAAACGCATGTGACATCCTGAAGAAGACAGAGAATAAATTGCCCTAGACATAAAAGGAAGGGAATTGCATATATTGTAACCTAATCTGCTATAAATAAGGCAGACGTGGCTGTTTTAATAGACTCTGGAAAACCGAAGGGAGAAAGTGCTGGTAACAAATGAGATGCAGATTTTGTAAGGAAGCCGACAATGGCTTATGTCTAGAGAAAGCTGGAAGATGGGTTGTTTTTCAATTAGGCTTAAACTGGAGAGGCCCAGCCAGGCGGCGTCTGGGGCAACAGCGGGGCCACGTGGACAGGCCGCTCAAGCTCCGGCACTTCCAGGACCGTGACAGGGCTCTGCATGTGAGTGGGCCGCAGTCAGCCTCCAGCGGGATCTGGCTAAGCCCCCGAGCCTCACCTGTGAGGGGACACGCCAAGGCCCGAGACTGATGTCATCTGCCTCTGGCTGCCAAATCCGAGGAGGTGACAGAGCAGAGCTGGGTGTGAAGGTTGGGGTGAGGGAGCTGGAGTCTGGACAAAGGGACATGATGAGAAGGCAAGCTGAGTAAGCATGGGCACGCTGGGTTTTGGCAGAGCCGCAGGGGCAGACTCTGCGGGATCTGCGAGGGAGGGGGTGGGCTTTTCAGAAGGCCTTGGGGCTGATCCTAGGCTCAACAACCCTGCAGGTCTAAGGGCCTTGCCCTGAGCCCATCAAGTATAACTGTTGTACTCGTCACATAGGAGGTGAGCTTCTGTACGATTAGAACAACTGCAGAGCGAGGGCAAGCTAAGGCTGGGGCCTGGGTGAGTGGATGTTTATACCGTTCGTTTCCGAGACAGGACATCTGGGCAAAGTCAGCAGGGGAAATGGGTCTTGAGACAGGGCGTTGGTAGTGATCGGGGTGGGAAGGGAGGAGGCAGGAAGGGTGGTGAGAAGACACCCGGGGGGAGGAGAACCGCAGCAGGACACTGGGGTATGGACTGGGGAGACAGCTTTGCCTGAGTTGGAATCCTGGCCCTGCCACTCGGGGCTGAGTGGCCACGGCCCGTTACTTACACTACTCATGCCTCAGTTTCCGGATCTGTACAATGAGGGCTGGCATGAGAATTGAATCAGTAGATCTTTGCAAAATGCTTAGGCTCCTGCCTGGTACATAGTAAGCCTTGCGTAAGTGTTTGCCACGTGCTAGATAATAATACGATTTAGAAAGAAAAAAGATACCAGGGCTTATTCCCCGTGAGAGGGAGCCTCGAAAACGGAGGAGACGAGGTGTGTGGAGCCGGCCTGAGGAGCCTGAGGGGCAGGGGCTCCCCCAGGGAGCTTCCCGCAGGTCCCCAGGCCTGCATGCCCCTCCCCCAGGTGTCACCGTCAAGTCCTTCACGTGCTGAGTGAGATGCCATGGTTTGAAATGTTTTCTTTCTTCCTCCCTCCCTCCCTCCCTTCCTTGCCAAAATCTGAGTAGAAAACGGAGATGAGAGTGCTGAGGCTGGCGAGGCAAGAGACACAGTGACCCCTTTGTGACCGTATAGGCTCATAGATACACCTTGGCCTAAAACCAGTCAACCCACTCATCAACTAACCAGTAAGCCAGCCAACCAACCAAACAACTGACCGACCAACCATCCAGATGTCTGTCTTAATGGCAGGCAGCTGGAGGTGTTCGGCTTGGACAGGCTGGCTTTCCTAGAGGCCTGGAACCCAGACCTTGGAGCTGCTGCTCCCTCAGCTGGGACCTCCCCTGCCCTCTCTCCGGCCTCTGTGCCTGGGTCTGCCCCTGCTTCCAATTGCAGCCCCAGCAAAGAACACAAGCGCAGAGCCTGGGGAGTGGGGCGCTCGGCCTCCTTCCTAATGACTCTCTCTTGCCACCACTGCTAGGAGTGGTTCTGAGACTGCAGGGAGCCAACTGTTGAGAGCAAAGGCTCCTGACAGTGGATTCTGTTTTCTGGAAGTAAATTAATTGAATAGCCATGTGAACGAAGTGAGAGCCAGTCAGTCAAGGAGGAAAGAGGAAGAAGCTGGAAAGTACGTGAAATGTTCCAATAATTATGATTGAGATTAACAGTCATAGTAAAATTCATAGTCCCCTCAAGACCATGGCTATATGCAAGTTCAGGGTTGTGTGAACATCAGTCAGCTGTTGAGGGGCTGCTAGAAGCTCCTGCTAAGCCAGAGGACCTGGAATGAAGATAGAGAGTCTCCCTCTGAGAATCTCTCCTGCCATGCCCTGCCATGGCTGAGAACTCTCTCGTGATATGACCCCTGGCATCCCCCACATTGCCCCCTGTCCCCACGGAAGGGCTGGCCCAGTAGTTCACACATGTCCCCGCCTTCTTGCCTTGGCCTCCAAAATTTGGAAAGGAGGGGGCTCTGGGAAGAGGGCTGGCCACCCCTCCCCCTCCCCAGATGGGCTCCAGGTATATGCAAAGCATCCATGTTTAGAGCCGGGACAGAGGATGGAAAAGTGAGTTTCAAATCATGAGCAGAGCCATTCTGGAATGTGTTTTGGCCATTGTTTCTGCCTTTTCTGTCTCCATCCAAAGGCTTGGGGGACCTCTGTCCGTGTCAGGGACGGAGCTCAGCTTCTCCCGAATCCTAATGCATCTTCATGGTGAAGAATCACACTGGAAATACACACCCAGGTTGGTGGGTAAGTCAGGGACACATGGGCCTTCCAGTAGGGACAGTGAGACCAAGGACAATGACAGGATGCCTACAGGAGGACCATAGATGCAAACCTCTGGCCTTGAATTTCTCCCAGCTTTGCTCCATGGAAACAGCTCTGGTCCAGAGACAGGAAACCTGAGTCTAGCATCTGTGGTCTTGCCGATCTTGCAGATGCTACCATACCTGTCTGGGTCTGAAGATCCCTTCCCTTAAAAATGAGGATTCGGTGATAGCTAGCCATCCTGGAGACAGGCTCGGGCCTTGGGGCCCCCACGCCACACGGAACATTCCGTGTTTGTGATTTTACGTTTGTACATTTTCAGGGCATAGGTCTACGCTTTCATGAGGAGGCCCTTGGAGCAGGTCTTTCTCTGTTCCCCTTGACATCTCAAACTCTCTGAGTCCAAGCACAGGCCTAGGCCTGCCCCAGACTGTCCTCGGTCCCCTCCGCTGGGCCTCTCACCCAACTCTTCTAGTGGAATTCTTCTCTGAATTTTCACTATTTTTGTACTTTTTTTTTCCCCCTTGTTATCTGGAACGAGGCATGTCTAGTTCTTCCACGACGAGGGTCCAAGCCGCATACGCAGACACGGCCTGACATGGACTTTCATGGCATCTGCGGGGGAACAGCCTGGGAAACGCAGGCGAGACGGCCCGGTCCTTACTCTTCCCTTCCGTTGTCCTGCCGATGAGCAGAGACTCTTGGAAACTGGTGGTTGGATCCCCTGACTCTTGCTTTCTGTTTTGTTCTCACGTATTTTTTTCTCCTTGTAGAAGGGTCTCTAGTCTCTTTAGGCACAGGGAACATCAGGGTCTGGAAGCTTGTTTTGGAGAGGAAGCATCCGTTCAGACCTGCCACATCTCAGTTGTCCAAACCTCGTGGACGTGCTCTGAGTTCCTCCAGGCATCATTAGCAACGATCCCTTTTGTTTAGAGAACGTTTTTAATTTTTCAAGGCTCGGCCTCGATTGTCTGCCAGCCCTGCCAGGCTGTCCTCGCCTGAGCTGGTACCTGGGAAAGCACCTTATCCTGGGACAGGGGTGAGGCAGGAAGGGGAAGAGCGTCATTTTACAAGCAGCGACGTGAGAGCACACAGCCATTCGGGGCAAGTGCGGGGTGCGCTGCAGTGAAGCCCGGGACTCGGGAAACAGGCAGATGGGGACTGAGCACCAGTCGTTTGCTGATGAGCTGCATTACACGGGCCTGGTGCTCACACTCTGAGTCTCTGTCCCCGTGTACAGAAGTGAAATGGTGACAGTAGTGCTCGTCGCCCGGAATGTCATGAGGATCCCAGGGAATGGTGACCACAGAACACAGAGCTCGGCGCCTGGCACATCGTGTTACTGGAGGTGTCACTGTTTGGGAGAGGTTAGCACAGAGATGGGAGCACCCCCCACCCCACCCCCAACATGGAGCTGTGGCCTCTGCCTCTTGACTGGAAGTTACTAGAAGATCCTAGAGCAATGATAATAAAAATCAGATATAGCAGAAAGAGTAAAAATTGGATATCCTACTCTCAATTCAATTTATAGGTGAAGATTTTGAAGGTCAGAGTAGAAAAGCAGTTTTGGCCGACGCGCACAGCTACGAGGAGGTGGCAATCGGGTGAGTAATCAGTGTCTCGCGGAGGGGGCGTCTCAGAACTCAGGGCTTTCAGACCTGAAGCTGGGACCATCCTGGACAAACCAAACTAAGCTGACCATCTCGGCAGCGACGTGACAAGAGCCTACCCCCGGGACCTCCAGGCCAGTAGCTCCTCACTTGGGAAACAGATGCTCAGTACGGGTGGCTCTTTGCACAGGGGCTCACTGTCTGGGTCCGGAAGGACCTTCCCCCAATACACCTGGTCCCCAGGCTGTCCTTGCATGTCACCGCACCCTGCACAGTGCCCACCTCTGCACCTGTTCCCGCAGCCTTTCCGAGCTCCCAGTCCTGGGTGAGCCTCAGGGCTGTGTTAGGGCCAGTGTGCAGCCCAAGCCCTGGTGAGGACGTGTGTGTCTGCTGACAGCCCCAGTGCCCATGGGATGTCATGTCGTGGGTCCCTGCACCCACGCCTCACGGATGTAAAATAAGATAGGCTTGTGGGTGCCTGGCTGAGAGCAGAGAGGATGGGGTGGGTGACGTTGGTCCCAAAATAAAAGTGGGAGACGGATGAGAAAAAGAGTGAGGAGCTGAGGTCAGTGGCATGGAGCTCTCTCTGTAAGTGGCATGTTATCCTTTCTGTCTGGTTACATATAACTAACCAGGAACTTGTCTCCAGAACGCACAAAGAATGTCTATAAATCAATAAGAAAAAGACAGAATCCATTAGAAAAAATAGGCAGCAGCCTTAACAAAAGCTATGCAAACAGTCACATCTGACAAGGTGCAAGCTGAGGAGTCAGAGAAATGCAGTCTAAAACCACACGCACTCACCGGTGGGGCTGAAAAGAAACCCCGTGTGCCGGAGGGAATGGAGAGCATCGGAAGCTCTCGGGCTCCGCTGCCGGGAGGAGAAAGCCTGCCGACCCTTCAGACTGTGGCTGGGCAGAATCTACTAAAGCTGACTCTTCACAGACCCCACGGATGAGCAGTGCTACTCACACGCGAGTGCCCAAACAGAAATGAATACGCATGTGCAGCAAGACATAAAGCATGTGTATAGTGCCATTATTTCCAAGAGCCCAAACTGGAACTAACACAAATGTCTATCCAAAGCGTGATGAGTACATGAATTGTGGCGTAATTATACCGTGGGATTCTGGGCACCAATGAAAGTAAAGGACTCATTGCCGTGCCTAACAGCACGGACTAGACACAGAAAAGTGCATGTACGATTTCGTTTATATAAAGTACAAAATTGGGCAAAACTACTCTGCAGTTTTGTAAATCAGAGCGATGATACCTTTTGGACAGTTAGTAGCTCAGGAGCGTGAGCAGAGCTTCTTGAAATGTTTTTACTTTGATCCGGGTGGTGTTTGCAGGAGTGAGCTTGCCTCGTTAAAATTTATGGAGATGAATTTGAATTTGCATGAATTTGTATACGTTTTGCATGAATCTAATTCTTCAGTAAGGACATTTGTTTTAAAAATGGATACTGTGTTTCATCTAGTGTCTTTCCTCTGGGATCTGAGTCACTGGAAAGCAATGAAGAAAACATCCAGGCCTAGTTGCCAGGACACGAATCCTCTCCAGAGCTACGTGGAAGCAAACCCTCCGAACCGTGGCACTGGGTTGGGCCCCCGGAAGCTGGGTGACCTGGGGCGAGGGGCCTTCCGCCCCTGTGCGGTGGGGCGATCGGCCCCTCCCAGCCCCAGCACCACGCTGCTTCCTCTCTAAGGAAATAAACACATTTCCTGTTAGTTCTGGGTCCCAGACAGTACCGAACCCCCTGTTCTAGAACGCTAACAAGTTGACTCATCCAATCCGCTTGCTGCCTCCAGCTGTTCCACTTCATTTTCGGGCCACTTAGTCCGTTTTTCCTCCTTTTGTCCTTGGTTTTCAAGACAGCCCATTTGGGCTGAGCCCTATTTGGTGACAAGTTGTCAGAACAGCTCAGGCCTCAGTTCTCTTGTGCGATTTAAGCAAAAAAAAAAAAAAATCTGACTGGGGAAATTAGATGGAGGTGATTGCAGTGAAAGTGCCTCTTATTGAAGCTTTTGCAAAGCGTAAATGTCATCAGTCTTGTCAAAGCCGGACACGAGAGAAAATAACAGGACTGGAGGTGGACCAGGGTGCACGCCGGGACTGCACAAACTTAGAATTAGCCTCCTGTTTGCTATTATTTTTTCTCGTAAGTACCGGGCGGGAGAGGGCGGCAAGGGGAACAGAAAGAGGAGGGCAGAGCGGGACGCGGCGGGAACATGGGCGAGAAATGCAAAACCTGCGCAGTTTGTCTCTGTTTTATTCCGCACACGCGCCAGCAGCGCCCCTGACTCCCAGACAACTGAGCTGAGAGCAGCGGAGGGATGACAGCAGACGCGGCTGGGAACTGGAGCTGAGGACGGCGGACCCAACCGGCGGGGCTGGCCCAGGAGGCCTGCGTGCTCTGGCCCTGGGGCTGCCATCCCAGCAGGCGGAGGTGGGCTGGGGCGTTCAATGTGCCCTTGTCTCGGTGGCCCTTCAGGAAGCTCACCCACGTGCGAAGGACCTTCCCATCCCTCAAAGACCCGCTGAGAATCAACTCCACGGGAGACACTTGGTGGGGAACAAAGAACACGGTGATGCAGCCATGTTCCAGGGGGCGGCTGCCCAGATTCTAGAGCAGGGGCTTTGGGGGACGGTTGGTGTGAGCTGTAGGTCAGTCGCCCGAAGGAATTATGTACATGGGGATGAGCTGACACTTGGGGCTGAAACTCATAGACCAGAAGAGGAGGGGAAAGGCAGGTGACATGTGAGTTACTTAACCAGAAGCCAGCAGACGTGGAGGTTGGGCATCTACCCAGGTGAGGCCCAGAGAGCTGACCTTAGCCTCAGAGGGCCAGACGGGTGACAGTCAGCTCAGGGGGCAGGCAGTGAGCCACACTCAGGGAGGTGGGTGCTCTGGGAAGGAAAGCTATCCCTTGGCTCCAGGGCAGCTGTAGTCAAAGGGCATGAGGGAGAACCAAGTCCTGGGTTATGGGGAGCAAGGTATGACCTTGAGGAGCAAAAGTTGGAGCTCTCTCTGGAGAGTAGAGGGTCAAGTTTAGAGTGGGGGTCCAGTAGCAAGATTCCCTTGCAAGAGAGCCCTGGGACAGTGATCTGGGGGTCCTCCGGTTTACCTCTCTGAGAACAACGTCAAATCCCAGTTCTACAGGGAAGTGAGATTATATCTGTGGGTAGAGCACCTGTAGCTCCCAAGGTGAGCAGGACGTAGGCTCATATGTGAGACCTGCCTCTGGCCAAAATGAGTTTGCTCAGATCTAGACAGCCGGACAAGCAAGAGCTCTCAGTGCGGAGAAGGGAGGCCTTGTTTAAGGGGAGCTCATCAGCGGTGGTTTTGTGGAAGAGGGAAGACTCGGACTCGAAGTGCTGTCCCTCTGTGGTCGGGGACTGAGACCAGGTGACAGTGCCTAGAATCACTTTGTCATTTCACACCTGCATTTAACTGTAATGACTCAATTCCCCTTCTGAGGACTCGCTTTCCTGTTTTGAGGAGTGAGAGTTTGTAGTAAACAGTCTTTTGGACCCTTTCCTGGGGCCACCTTCTGCAACATCACCACCTGGGGGCGCCGTGCCGGAGTGTGCTGCTTGCAATCCTCCATACCGGGACTAGCCCCTGCTTCCCCAGGTATCTGAGGGTGGGGAATGGGTTTCTCTCTGTTGTGGCATGTAGATGGCAGAGAGCTCTCAGGAAGGAGGCGCTCCGAATATATTCACTGAAGGAATGAACAAAGAGCAGATGCTACTCTTTGATACCGACCGTAGGTGTGAGCCACGAGGCCATTGAGAGTCAGCTTCCCCCCTTCCCCGACCAAGACACGTCTTCCTCTGAGGCACCTGGTGTCTGAACTATGTTTTTCCGGGAAGGTGTGATTTTTAAAGAAATTGATTCTCCATGTCAGGAGTGGTAAATCCGGACGCAGGTAACCTACAGCTCGAGTTAGATGTCTGCGGAGGACCATCCGACTTCAGTAGACGGCGTGTGTGACTCCCGGCCTCTTCCCGCCGTGGCAGGAGACAGCTGTGGTGCGCTGTCCCGGGTCAGTGGCCCTCACCCCGGCATCAGGCGTTCTGTCTCTGGTGGCAAAGGTGACACCATCCCACTGGCCTGCCCCACCTGCATTCTCCGAGGCAGCATCCCACCTGGGACGCCCTTGCTGACTGCCAGCCCCTGGACAGGACTCCAGTGCGGTCCTGTGGCCTCGTCCTTCTTAGGATTGAAGCCAGATCCAATTCCCAGAACTTCCCTTCTGGTGCCCCATTTCTGACTGGGAGAAATCTGGAAGAAATCTTTTCTCCCTTTCCCTCCCCCTCCCTTCCCTGTCCCTGTCTCCCCGACTCTCTCATAAATCACAGCCCCAAGAGCACCGCTGTGGGGAGGCCTGGCTGCAGCCTCCCAGCTGGCTCCCTGGCGGAGGCCCCCCACAGCTTCCGAAGGCCAGCGGATGACACTGCCCTGGGCTGGCAGAGACAAAGCCAGGCTGGCCAGGGGGCGGACCCTGTCAGGCCCTTTCTGCCCGCCCCCCCCCCCCCCCCACACACACAACCTCTTGAGACTGAAAATGGATTTTGGAGAGTTCTGTAGCCCATGTCCACACGGAGCACCGAAGTCATTGCACGTTGTGAATCTGTCATCCGCAGACGGCTGACAGCCTGGGAAGAGAAGCCTGACATTCCTTCTGTCCTCCTCCAGCATCCTACCTTTTCTTGCATCTTGTTCTCCAACCTGTCTGTCCACTTCCGTCAGTGAGTATCTCTCTTCCGCAGTCAGTCACCTCCTGGGCCTCCTTCCCTGTCCGGTCATTCCCTGTCAGCAGACTCCTGCGCAGCTCAGCCCGCCCCACTCCCATCTCTCTACTTTGCACACTGGCCACCCATGCCCTCTGGAGGCCGTCTCCCCATGCCCAGACTGACGGTGTCCTCAGTGTGAAGTGAGACGTGGTGCCGTGCTGATCGCTTTCACTGTGACCCTGTGGTCAGTTGCATTAGTTTCATTTTCCAGATGAGCGCACTGAGAGAGAGGTGCCAGCTCTTCAAAGTCAACCAGATTCAAAACAATGGTCTGGGCTCTTTGTCAAGAACTTCCCAGACCAAGTTCAATGCTCTTACTGTTACATAACAGCTGCCAAGGGCCAGTGAGATAATATGGCTGGGACCTGTCATAAACTTTCACTTAGAATAAAAAACCAAAGGTCATTCCCTGAGCAGCCATTTCCGCTTGTGACTAGTGTTCAGAGGCATCCTCGCCCAGGCAGCTCCTTCTCCGTCCGTCCAGCAGCCCCCTTAGCCAGTGACAGCAGTGGGGGGTGGGGGTGGGAACCTTCCTGCCCCACTTTCCCTTGGCACGTGCAGGGAGTTCACGGTCAGATGGGGAAAGGGAGATGACCTGGCCAGCAGGCATCTCAATTAGCAAATGCACTTTAATTGTTAAATTCATTATTGCAGATTAATTGAAAACCGAGAATGAGGCGAGATGGTACAGCTTAATTGCACAATTGGAAAAGCAAACCTCCTGGCCTGGGAGATGCAGGAGGCTCCCGAGGCTGCAGTCTAAAACCTTGTTTTCTCCTCTCTAATCTGCTCTTGAATTCATGAACCTGAAGTTCTGCAAACACAGCAGAAAGGCACTTCGTAATGCCTTTCCTCTCTCGCAGCCGGCCATTCAAACCCGGCCCCTGACAGAGGGCCTGTTGGAGCCCTGCTTTCGTCTCAGCCTCTGTGCTGGCATCTCACTCAGCACTGCCACCGGCGACTTGTCACAGGCCCCTGTCCCACGGCACAGGCCGGCGGACCGGAGGCTGAGAGGTTGAGCGCTCGTGTGGAGACAGCAAGGACAAACGAACAACACAAGGAGACCAGACCCACCGAAACAGAGACCAAAGGGGTGCTTACCCGAGGGAGGGGTTGGGGGTGAGTGAAAAGTGAGGAGGAATGCCGTCAGTAAGGTCGGGATGAGACTGCACAGTGACAGACGATGGCTGGAATTAGTGGGGTGGCCACGTCCTAAGGTATAAAATGTCGAATCACTATACCGTGCACCTGAAACTAATATAACCAATATAAGATTGTATACCAACTACACTTAAAAACAAATTGAAACAAAAAGAAAGAACAAGGACATCAGAACCACATCAGTTCAGGTTTGAGTCCAACTCTCCTGCCTGTGGACTGTGAGGTCTTGTTTCTTGGAGCATCACGTCTTAATTGCACATGGAGAGAAAAGTAAGGACCTTCAGGATCATTCTGAAGAAGAAAGGAGCCACCGATGTGAACTGCTCATTCCTCCAACCAGCACGCGATAAATTCAGCAAGTGCCCCTTTTCCTTCTTCTGCCCTTCGGACCTGAACCAGGTGGGTAATATATTTGAATATTATTTTCCAACTGCAGGTACATTCTCCTCTTCTTCTTTCTTCATTTCTTCCTGCTTTTTCCTGTCCATACACACACTTCAAGTGCCTTCGGAACACGAAGCCCACTTTGTGACGGCTTGATTCCACGACTTTGTCATTTGTGGTGAACTCTACCCTGCAATTTGATACCTGGAGTGATGGAAGGTGGCGGGGTAGTTTCAGGGTCCCAGGGCCTCACACTGGCAGGAGTGCACGTTTCATGAGACTCTGAGAGCTGATGACTTTATGTGGATGATCTCACTCCTCACCATGCTTTTGGGAGGTGTGCATTGTATTACTGGGTTGGCCAAAGAGTTCGTCTGGATTTTTCTGTGTGATGGCTCTGGCAGTGCTTAGTTCTCTAACTTCGTTTGAAACAATTTCGTTAGACTGTGTTGTGACAGCTGTGATGTCTGCATGCATTTAAAAAAAAAACTTACCAAATTGGTGAATTTTTGTGTAGCTATTTTAGTATTGAAGATGTAAGAAAATACGAAACATTTTTAGCATATTATGCTTTATTATTTCAAGAAAGGTAAAAATACAACTGAAAAGCAAAACAAAAAAAAAAGACTCATGCAGTGTACAGAGAAGGTGCTGTGACTGATCGAATGTGTCCAAGTGGCTTGTGACGTTGCGCGCTGAAGATTTCTCACTGGACAGTGCTCCACGGTCAGTCGGGTAGGCCAGCTGTAGTGGATACGGATCAAATCAAAACATTAATTGAGAACAATCAACATTATAAAATGCGGGAAATAGCTGCCATAGTCAAAATATCCAAATCAATAAGGTTTTTGGTGAAAATGAAAAATGTGTCTTTTATTTTATGGGAAAACCCATACAGGTTTTTGACCAACCCAGTCATTTAAGGAACGCTCCTCTTCTGTGATAGACAACCCTGATAATTTCCAAGGCCTAATACAATATACCTTTATTTCTGGCAGAGGAAAAGCCCAGAGGGTGGGCCTCAGGGTCAGAGGTCCTTCTCTCTCTACTCAGGGACTTGGGGGCGGGGGCTGCTGATAGGGTCTGATCAAGACTGGTCGTTCATTCATTCATTCATTGTATCTGGAGAGAAGGGAAGAGAAAGAGGGATCTTTCAGAAAGTTCTTTGGCTTTTGTCTTCCCCACATTCCTATTCCTTTGGCCAGAAGTCAGCCGCGTGGCCACTGTACCTACCTGCCAGGGCACCTGGGCTCCCAGAACAGAGGGGAGTGTCCCCCACAGGCAGCGCGGAGGAGGGAGTAGGTGAGCACACAGGGAACAAGCCAGCCCGGCTGAGGCTGTGGACAGTTTTCTCATTTCTCTTCACCCTCCTGAGAACTATCTTTTTGAGTTTTCTAGTACATAGCAGAAATACATATTTTACTAAAAAAAAATCCAACTAAGGCCAAACTTGAGCTGAAAAAAGATAATTTTAGTGACTCTTCTCAAAATGGATTATGTAAACCAGGAGATGTAAGTCCTTAGGATAAGCATCTGAAAAACATGCAAACATTAATTTTGCTTAATAGTAAAGCATTTAAAATATTTTTCTATTAAAAGAAAATCTAGATATATACATAGTAGAATGCAAGTTTATATGAATTTTTAAGATTAAAAATCAAACTTATAAAAATAACTACCGTATTTTTTTGGACTATAAGACGCACCGGACCATAAGACACACCTAGGTTTTAGAGGAGGAAAACAGGAAAACAAATTTTGAAGCAAAAAATGTGGTAAAATATTTAATAACATAAATAACAATATTCCACCAATGTAAATGTAAACAGAACTCAACAGCTACATTCAGACTATAAGACACACCCCCATTTTCTTCCCAAATCTGACGGGGCAAAGTGCGTCTTATAGTCCGAAAAATATGGTAGTTTGTGGCAGGCCACTTGCGCCCTTGAAAACCTCAGGGTCCGGAGTCTCTACTTGCAGTTTTAGTGGTAGAGAGTTTCAGATGTTTTAGGAGTTTTTTTTAATGAAAAAATTTATGTGCTACACTTAAATGTAGTTTCTAACCAACTCTAACTGCAATTCTTCTAAACAACAACCTATATTATGTTTTGGCGCTTGCTTCAAATTTCATTTGGGTTGTTAAGGTTCTATACCAGTTCCTGGAGCCTGGTTTTATGAGATTAGGACTCCAAAGGACTTTAAACATCTCTCTCTGCTGACAATTTGTCTCTTTCTTCAGGGGTAGTCTCGCTGTTCTTCCCCATACCGAAGAACACTTTGCCTTATTTCTCCAGCCCGGAGCTACTTGGAGCTTTCTCTTACTTAGCTGCAAACCTCTTTCTCGTCCACTGGGAAGGATAAAACCTTGTGTGCTTCTCTTACCATATCAAGAGAACATCACTCCCACCTCTCTTATCTGCTTTCTATATTGAGTTAACCAATTTAATCTGCATATAATGATGGGGGCTAATTAATAGTTTTCCCACAGCTGGTTCCCTCTAGAAATATTTAGCAACCGCTTTCTAGTGGAAGCTGCCCTAGAAACAGAGTTCAACTCAGCAGTATCTCTTCATAATAGAACAGGGCAGTTTCGTCTTAACTGGCTCTACCGCGAGGGGCAGGAAGTGCTCCTTGGGGCTGTGGATCACACAGACATCCTGCATAAAACTCGCATGGCTCAGAAGATGATGGGCAAAGTCCCCTCAGAGTTACTATTTATCTCTTCCCTTTCTATTTCATTTATTTATTTCATTCTCTCTTCCCTACCCTTCCTCAACTTTTCCCTTACTCTCCACAAGTGACCTCACATTAGACACCATCTCCATCAAATCACGCCCCCTCTTTCCTATATTTAAACTCTCTACGGACCTTTGGTGTTCAAAATTGAATTAGTCTTACCTTGAGCACATCACTCACTGTCATCACGGGAATGTGGGATTTGATTTAGTTATTTTTGACAATGTCACGAGTGCTCACAGAACCCTGACGCCAACGAGGGTGTGAACAATAGCCAGTGTCTCACCTGCCCTCCCCAGCCCAGGGCTCGCTGGCTCCTCCCACTCAGACGAACCCTATCCTGGATCCTGTATTCCTCACATTCTTGCGTTGCTTTTTGAATTGTTTTATTTCATTGATAGATAGTCTTCAAAAGCCTGTTTTGATTTTAGTTAGTTTACACTCTGAAAAAAAATCAAGATCTACGTAATTTGGGGGTTTACTTCCAGTTAACATTAAAGTGCTAAGATTTATGTGTGTTATTGTAATTTAATAATGTTTATTCACTTCTGCTTATAACCTCTCATTTGACCATTTTGTCATTGTTTCATCCATTCTCCCATTAATGAAGATTTGGGTAGTGTCAAGTGTTTTCTATGATGAACAGTGATTATATGATTGTTTTAATATATCTCCTCCTGTCCATGCTCAGAAATTTCTCCTGGGTACACAGTTAAGAGTGGAATTGCCGGGTCACAGAATATTAGACATGGTCAAATGTAGCCTGCATAGATTTATTACATCGGTTCTAGCAGCTAGATAATCCTGTGTCTTTCCCTGTACTTCATTTTGTCAGGCTTTTAAATAATATTGCTAGTTAAATAACTATAAAATGTGGTCTTAGTTTAATTTCTGTAATTAAAAACATCTTCTGTTTCTTGGCTGTGCATTTCTTCTCTGAAATGTCTATTTGTCTATTTTCCAGCAAGACCATTTGTGCCTTTCCTATTGATTTGAAAAGGTCCTTACCTATTTCATATGTTACCTGTCTGTTGGAGCTAAGTAATACAAATATCTTTCAATTTTAACTGTATTTTCACTTTCCTTAGTTAATATTTCAAAGGGTAAGACTTATTCTTTATTTTAACATGTTCAAATCTCTCAATCTCTTCATTTGTTTAATTCTTTAAAAATATCTTAATTGCAATCTTTCATGTCTGTGGCTGAATAGATTTTTAACTATTCTTTGATACTATTTTAAATTATGTCTCCTTTTTATATTTTCTCATTATTTTCTAATGCATTATAGATAGATCTTACATCTAGCTATTTGCTAAATTCCCATAATCTAGTAATTTATCTGTGGATTTTTTTTAGGCTTTCTACTTAAAAGATCACATTATCTACAGGGCCTATGGGTCTAATTTTTCTTTCTTGGTTTATTTTGCCATCTATGACTTCCAGTGCAATCTGGGCTATAAGTGGAAATTATAATTATTCTGCAATAATAAGAGTGGTATAATATAGTATTTTCCTTAGAAGTTAGAATAGATATTTTTCATACGATAAATAAGTTTCTGTTATTATTAACTTAATGAGAATTAGATGGTTGTTGAATTTTATCAATTTTTTCCTACATTTACTGACAAATTATATGGTTTTTCCTATTATTTTTTTAATATCATGAATTACATTTCTTGATTTTCAAAGTATTAAATCATCCTTGTATACCTGGATAAAGTTGGTGAAGGTGTGTTATCTTTGTAATGCTTTTAGGTTAGATTTGCTAATATTTGAAAAGATATTTGGACCCAGGCACAAAGCGGAGCAGCAGGGCCGCTGGAAACATGTCCACGTGGGTGGAGCGCGGGGGCCGGGGGCGGGGCGAACCAGCCGGAGAGCGTGCCCCATTTCTGTTTTTCTGCGGTGTTTGCAGAGAACTGGGGTAGTCTATTACTTAAAAGTTTGGGAGAAATATCGCCTGTGAAGTTGAATCAGGTATTTTATTTGTGGGAAGATTTTAAAGCAGTTTCAATTTCTTTAATAGTTATAAGTCTATTTAATGTTTTTATTTCTTCTTGAGTTGCTCTAGTAAGCTATTTTTCTAGGAATTTACCCACTTTACCTAAGTTTTAAATATTATTGACAAGTAGCTGTTGATAGTATTATTTTATTATCACTATTTTGTCTGGAGTTTTTTTAATAGATTGTCCCCCTTTTATTGAAATATTTTACATGTATGTTTCCTCTCTGTGTAGAGTTCATAGGTTTCTCAAGTTTTCTGTGTTTTACACTCAAAGAATCAACTTTAACTCCGTTATATCTTTCCTATTTTGTTAATTTCCTCTCCTATTTTTCATCTCTATTCTTATATTTATTACTTTTGGTTTATTCTTTTGTTCATTAACATGAAAAAAATTAACACAGTAACTTGAGGCTTCACTATTTTCCAATGTAGGTGTTTACAGCAATGAATTTCCCTTGGAGCTGAAACGTACAGGCTTTGATTACCATGATCACATCCCCATGTGTTATCAATAACCCATTTTTAGGTGTTTCATTATCACACAGTTATGAATATTTCAGATTTTTATTAAAACCCATTCTTTAACTTATAAACTAAGTGCAGCAGATTTTTAGATATTCAAATTGTGGGAATTTATACTAATTATTTGTTATTAACTCATAACTTAAATGAACCATGTTTGGAAATCACTGTCTGTATGATGCATGGTTTGAAATTTGTTGAGAATTTCCTTAGGAGCCCAGCGCATAATTAACTGTTGTAACTACTCCACACAGGCTTGAAAAATCTATGTTATAGTTGATGGCTACAGAAATCGATACGTGTGCATCAGGTCAAGTTGATTAACTGTGTTGTTTATATTATCTTTATTTTTGATAGTTTTTCTCTACTTGACCTATCAATAAAGTAGACAGGGATGTGAAAGTCTCCTGCTGTAATAGTGATTTATTATGTTCACTCAGAAGTTCTATCACTTTTTTGTATTATAAGGTTATTTTATTAGATGAATACATTAAAAAATTGCCATATATTTTTGGCGATCCAGGACTTTTGTCATCGTGAAATAGCTCTCTTTATCCCTAATAATATTTTTTCTGGTAGTCCAGCTTAAACCATATTAAAATATCTCTATCATCTGTCTTTGGTTAGAATTTTACCTGGTACGTTTTCTTCCATTATTTTCAACCTTTTTCTTTAGGATTTAGTGTTTTCTCTTTTAGACAGCATATGTCAGAATTTGAAAAATTCAACATGTCAGTTTTTATTTAATAATTGTCTAAAATATTTAATTATTGCCTATTTGGGCCTACTTATAGTATTTTAATGTATTATTTCAATTTTTCAATGTTTTCTTTTTATGAACGTTTTGATCACCCAACTTCATGAATCTCTTGCAGCATCCTTTTGATTTTTCTCTTCTTTATTGACATGCTTTACACTATTTTCAATGGCAGTTCATCTGAGACTTTATATACCTAGAATATCATTTGTCACGCCCTTACATTTGAAACATAGTTTGAACATAACATTCTAAACTTTATGTGTTTTTGCTCAAGACTTTAAAATTACTACTCCATTGTCTTCTTGCATTCAGTATTGTTTTTTAAAAAGTCTGATTTTGACCTCTTTTTAAGTTTTTATAACTTTTCTCTTTTTTAATTATATATACGTAAAAAGGAATAAAGATGAAGAAATAACTGATTGCTAATTTAGATCCACTATTTAAGAAAATCCTAAAATTGGAAGAAACTCTGAAAATTCAACTAGGCACTTCCCTTCATTCATCATGTATAATATAGGGCTTAAATGAGATCTCTGAACCATTTTTTATATAACACTTAAAAAACTCAAATATTTTAAAAGACACTATTTTTTAATCATTACATTACCTCCATTATGGTTTGGGGGAAATGAGAATCCATTGAGTAGAACACAGAGTTGGGCAAACTTTTCCTATAAAAGGCTAAATAGTAAAAATTTTAGGCCTTGTAGACCCCCCAAAATGTATAGATATATCCTTAAATTTATCTGTAGTGTGTCTGGATGTGGTTTTTCCTTATCTTCTCTCTTTGGCATTTTATACACTTTCTTCTATCTGAGATATTCATCTTTTTAAAAAATTCCAGAGACTATATCTCCACTATTCAAATATTCTCTGCTTTCTATTTGTATTTATCTCTCTTTCTGGGATTTAAAAAAAAATCTAAGTATAAGCACTTTAACTTCTATTTTCCATTTCCCTTAGCTTTTCTTTTACATTTTCTATTTGTAATTCTTTATTTTGAGCGATTTCTTCAATCTGATCTTTGAAACCACAGATTCCTTTCTCAGCTGACTTCCATCTGCTATTCAATTTTTTGTATCTGTTTAACAACATTTACAGATTTTATGCCAAGTATTTCTGCCTTTCTATTTTTGCATTTTCTTATTTCTGTTTCGTATGTTTCACACCTTCTCCTATCTCTCTTAAGGACCGTTGCAGGGACGTTGGAAAGAAGGAGAGGACTACGGTGAGCCCTCCCAGGGTCAGACCGAGCAAGGTCAGGCCCCGCCCAGGGATTAGCCAGCTCTCTAGGACAACATGCTTCTCACTTGCTACTTACAGCCCATTAGGGCTTATGTTGTGTGAAGCTACGGATTAATGCGCAAGATGATTGATAAATACAAGCTAATTTCTGTCTGGTAGAAAAAGATAACCTGAAGGGTTATGGTTTTTTTTTTTTTTTTTAAAGATTTTTTATTTATTTATTTTTAGAGAGAGGGAAAGGGAGGGAGACACAGAGGGAGAGAAACAGCAATGTATGGTTGCTCCTCACATGGCCCTCACTGGGGACCCAGCCCGCAACCCAGGCATGTGCCCCGACTGGGAACCGAACCGGGACCCTCTGGTTCCCAGCCCGCGCTCAATCCACTGAGCTACACCAGCCGGGCGGGTTATGGTTTTTTTCTTTTGCTCCGTAAGACCAGTTTTGTGTGGAATTTAGCAATCAGGTTTCATTAATCTTTCTTGCATTGACTATACATAGTCAATCTCTCAAATTCTCCTTTGAACCATCTTTGCCATTCTGCTGGTTTCACTGGGCTAATTAAATCTGAGCTAAAATATTATAGTGTTCACTATAATTTTTCTGTGTGCTATATTCTTAATTTTTGGAAATTATTCTTTGCAATCTCGTTTAATGTTTTTTGACTAACTTGAAATGATTGGTTCCTTTCTTCCAATAATTCTGCTTTCAGTGGACACATAACCCGGCATACAGTTTTTCTTGTGAGAAGGTGGCGCCCCTCACTGTCTTCTTACTTTGGTGTGTGTGCCTCTCCCCTAGAAAATGGATTTCTTGGGGGTCAGGAAATGATTTTTGGAGGAGGCTGCACCGGAGCACCTGTGTGATGTTGTACAGAGATTCGGCCTTCCTACTGGTTTACCTTCTTAGAAGGAACAGGATCAGCAGCAGACACTCAAGGCGACTTAGTGCTGTTCCCTTGCCTTCCTGGGGGGAGGTTCCTGAGGAATCACTGTCCCCTGCATCCTGGGACTTTGTCGCCTCTGCTGATCCCTTTACCTTTGGTGCCCGGTGGACCTCCACTGTGCCTGCTGTCCCCGTAACTCCAGCCACACGAGTGTGGACGCTGCTCTCCATTTGTTTACTTTGTCCCAAAGACGGTGTGATCTCTGGCTTTAATTCTTCACACTGAACTCTAGCAAGTTGAATGTCAAACCCTGAGAAACGAATGAACGAAGAAACGAACGAACACTGGAACCTGTGAATGTGACTTGTTTGGAAAAAGTGCTCTTTGCAAATATAATTAATTAAGGAACTTCAGGTGAGAGCACCCTAGATTATGCAGGTGGGCCATGTACCCAAGTGCTCTTGCAAGAAATAAACGAGGAAAAGAAACATAGGCGAAGGCCACGTGAAGAGAGACAGAGCAGAGTGATGCAGCTACATCCAAGGAGCTGCTGGCGCCAGACCCAGAGATGAAAGTAAGGATTCTCTCTGGTAAGGAAGCGCAGTCCTGCCAACACCAGGGGTGCAGACTTCTGGCCCCCGGCACTGTGAAAGAATTGATCTCTAGGGCTTTAAGCCACCAAGTCTGTGATAATATTTCCCAGAAGCTCTAGGAAACTTATTCAGACACCCAAGACTAGACCGTAACTGTTCCATGTCTTTACTAAAAGTTTGGGGATAGTAGAAGTAAAGAATAACACGTACAATAATTACAACCACTACGTAGGGCCAGAGGTGCTGGAACCTCCTTGGACTGGCTCCTCACCAGGGGCGTTTCCTGTGTCCTGTGGCCAGGAGCAGCGTTGTGAAGGGGTCAGGGGTTGGGACTGGCCCGATCCACACCCAGCCTGCATACAAGGGGAAGTTCTTTCCCTCACAGAAGTCCCAGGCCGTCTGCTGACAGCCTTCTTCCCAGCTCCAGGACTGACTTTCCTCTCTTCCCGCCCGAAGCCAATCGCAGCTGCAGGCCCTGAGCTCCCAAACCACCCTCATCAGGTTCTCCAACAGCAGGTTCCCAGCGTCTGGGTTTTTCAGTCTTGTCCAGGAGGGGCTGCTCTGAGGCCAGCCCCCTGTTTTAGGTTTGAAAAAAAATCTTAGAATTGAAGTCACTCAGGGTTCTCTTGTTACGTTAAGTTCACTTTAGAATGCCTTTCTCAGTCTGGTGGCTTGGAGGGGTGAAGCCCTCCATGAAACCAGTTTTACTAATGATCACAACTAGGCGAAGTCACTGTGCGTGGAGGAAGTTGGGAGGAAGTCCGGACGCTAACAGTTTCATTAGGGTGGTGAGACTTTAATAAAGGTTACAGGTGCAATGATGGGTTTTTTGCTTTTTAAAGTATGTCTTTCAGTGTTTCTTTCAGAGTGCATCATGCTATTTTTACAGTAAATAAGGGTAGTCATAAAGTTTTGATGGTACAAGAAGGGAAATATATTCCCTTGCCTATCTCCTCATCACTTGGAGGGAAAAATTGCCACCGGTGGCTGGGGACTCGTTTCTCTGCTGAGAGAAACTCTTACGGTTTATGTGCATTTCAAACAGTTGAGGACTTACTTGGGAGGAGAAGTGCTTCCCTTTCTTGTTAGTAGGGAGGAAGCATTTTCCCTCATCTTATGAAAGGATGTCAGTCACGAAGCATCACCTGGAGTGAGTGAGGTGAGAGGGACTGAGAGCGAGAGCGAGGGAGGAGAGAGAGAGGTGAGGGCACAGAGGGATGGACACACACACAGATTCAGACAGAGACAGAGAAACAGAGCGCAAAGACAGGGAGGGAGGGGAGAGAGAATGTGAGTGGGCCAGACCCAGGAAGGGGGGTGGGTGGGAGGAAGGAGGAGGGTGGAGACTTCAGAAGAGAGCCAGAGGGAAGTCAAGGCCATCATCCCTTTAATTAGCTGCAAACCCAGGGGGCCGGGGCAGAGGCCAGCTGCCAGCAGGAACCGGGTGAAGCCCAGTTCACAGATTCTGGAGGAGTCCGGAGCCCTCTGCCCAGGCTGCTCTCCATCTGGAATGCATCTCTCCATCTCTACCTGCTGGCACCCAAAGGGTCCTTTAAGGCTCATCCCAAACGGCAGCTTCTGTGAAGTCTTTATGGATCGCTCCCTCCCCCACCACACATTTCGTTTGCAAGTGCCCTAAACTATTTACCGTGTTCTCCCCAGGACTTGCCCCATCTCTTGCCTCAGCCTCTGGCCTTCCCACCCTGCACGTGGCCCGCACGTTCCATTGCGAGGTTCTGAGGGCGGCAAACAGGTGCCTCCCAGCGGCTACGCTGTGTCTTTTGTGTTGTCAGGAAAAATACATTCCTGTACAGTAATTGGAAGCCCCCGTGATAAAATGAAGGTTAGAGTGTTCACAGAAATCAGTGAAAAGGATATCGGACTTTAATTCTCCATTCATTTTTAACACGAGTTTGAGAGTATGCACATGTATTTTAAAAATTAGTTACAATTTACACAAAGCTGTATTTGTATTAAAAACACAACACAACAAAACCAAAAGACTGAAAAGTCTTACTACTGCCTAGGAACCGTGCCTACCGTTGTCGGAATCTGGTGTCTGCAGCGCGTGGCCGACGCAGCCCCCACGAGTGGGGGGTGACGTGACAGCGGCCCGAAGGAGGCCGTGATAAACGGCTGCTGAGAGCTTCGACATTCTGCTGTTGAGCTGGACGCCGATGCCGCCTGCAGGTGCTTTAAGCTCGAAGGGCTCCTGAGTCCATGATTATTACTATGGAGAAAACAGTGATAACTAACATTTATTGTTGCTAACTCAGTGCCAGATACTTTTAAAAATGCTCTGTGTGCTTTCACTGGTTTCGTGTTAATCACCACACGAGACACTCGGGCAAAGGGAGGTTGAGGACGCGGTACCTGCTGGAGCCCAGATCCAAACCCAGAAAACTTCCAGGACCCACACCCTTCCGCGTGATGACCCACTGCCTGGCACGCCTTGCCTCTTTCCCAAAACACTCTGAGGAACATGATTATTAATGACAGAAGGCAATGATAAAAATGTGAAAGCAGTGGCTGCATTAAAACTTGGAAACACCCCCTTTCAGGGAAGCTAGCGGCCGAGGGACAAAGCCCAGTGGTGGACAGTGTGAGGAGGGTGGACCTCGTTCCAGCTGTGTGACCCTGAGCAAGGCCCTTAACCTCTCTGCGCTTATTCTCTCCATCTGTGAGTGGGATGGTTGTCAGGATTGAATGGGTTGACATGTGTGAAGCACCTGGCAGAGGACTGAGCACAAAGAGAGCGCTATAGAAGTGTCTGCTGCTGTCCATTGAGCTCACTGGGCTCCACCGTGTCCCGGGCATCGAGCTGGGCTGCGGGGAGGGAGAGATGGAGAGATGGAGAGCAGCCGTTGTCCTTAAGGGTGCACTTGACCTGGTGGTTGGGAAAGGGATTCGCTCCAATCATTTTAACAGAAGGCAATAGAAAGCAGTATGGAAGAACTGGAGAAAGTACACCTGATTTGGTCTAGGTGGAAAGAAAAATATTTGGCTGTGCTTATTCTTAGAAAGAAGCAGATTTTATCTGTTTTATCTATCTCATGTCTGGTTTTCTCCACTCCTAAGTCATAGTGCCTGAGATTTCAAAATCAGATTTATTTATTTGGGTCAAGCACTGCCCTTTTCTCACGGGCTTCAGTAAAACTGCAAATTAACATGGGGTTTGCATTAGTGTCCTAGTGACATTTTGGTGGCACCTTGCATGACAAATTGCAAAGAATCACATCCAGAGCTTCTACTCAATAAGTCTGGATGGGACCTGGACACAGCTCGGCCGGCTCTGAGCCTGGTGCACCCACGTGCTTCGTCCTGGGCACAGACTGAGGCCCTGGGACATGCTGGTCGTCCTTCCACCTGCGGGGCAGGCGCCCCCGAGGGAAGTAGGGTACGCACCTAAGTGAAGGGGCGAGGGCAGAACACTCATCCAGCCTCTGTCGCTTCAGGCGGCTTCTGTATTCCTGTCAGGACGAAGCTCACTTCGAGACTCCGGGACCGGGGACACCTGGGCCCCCCATGCGTCTGCCAGCCTGCTCCGCCCCCCACCCCGTGCTTTCCCCGAGCTCCACCACCTCCTGTCAGTCCCAGACGCGTGGCTAATGAGAGGCCTATTCCAACCTCATTAGGGCACCAACTTGGTTTCTTCCGCTTGCCAAGGCTAATTATGCCTCTTTCGTTAGTTCAATTTTGGCAATTAATGTATCTCCGTATACACAAACGACTGTTTGTTTTTAATCTAAGTGACATGTGTGCGGCTGTCCTTTCCTGCCTTGGCCCATGTTAGTCTCTGTCTTGTCTCCCTTTCCTGCTGATCCGTGCTGTTGGCCAGGTTCTAGTTTTGAGTGACAGAAACCAACGGGACAAACTTCAAAGCTCAGAGGGGCTCATGATAGAGAACTGGGCAGGTTGTGGGAGAAAAGGAAGCACCGAACAACTGATCCTGAGAAACCAGAGGAGCCAGGGAACCCCAGGGGGCCCGAAGTCCTTAAGCAACAGGACATTTTCATCTCCCATTTAAGACTCACCCGGCTCAAGAGCTGTTGCATTCAGCGGCTCCACGAGGTCTTCAGAGACCACCTTGGCCCTGGGCTTGTCGTCTCGGCTCTGCCCACGTGGTTCTCAGGTGACTAAGGCAGGTTCACGCGGCGTGCAGACGACCACCCTGAAGCTGCAAAGAAAGTATTGCTCTCTCCCCTACCCCGTTCCCGGCCCCTCCCCCCTCCCCTCCTCGCTGTCTCTCACTTCTGTGAAGGAGGCTGTAAGGTGACCACTGTCTTTCTTTTGACTTGCACACATGTGCCAAACCAACCCATCTTCAAGCCAAGCTCAGGCTTTCTGTTCTCTGTCAGCCGGTCACTCTGGATCTCACGTGGCTGAAGGTGCCACTGCGGTTGTTGACGCGCGGTTCTGGGCCACGGTCTCGCACAGCTTCACTTGTGCCCTTCGACCCCGCTCAGACTCCGTCTGATGCGTCACTGCCAGCATAGGACGGCTCTGCGCGCATCTCACCTCATGACTTGGTGTGTCTGACGGGCCCCAGCCCCTGGTGGGCAGTTCCAGAGGATACGTGGTCACCTGCGCCCCATGGTCAAGTGTTCTGTCTTGACCAAGGCCTGGTATCAGTTCAGGAGCTATTTCTCAAAAAGATGTATAAACCTCTGCTGTGGGTACCTATGAGTTCCAGACTCCAAGGAGCCTGTGATGTGGTTTTCTCACGGGGGCTTCCAAATCTCCACCCTGTGACTTTCCGCAGCACCCCTACCTCCAGCACCACAGGACTTGCCAGACTGCACGGCCTGAGGGTCAGAGCGTCTCGACTGCAGGCTGCAGCCACCACAGAGCCTTAGCTGTTCCTGGCCTCAGTCGCAGCTGGTCACCACCCATATTACCCAGGATACTGGTTGGCTATGTGAGGAATGTGTTGCTCATTGAGATGTAAGATTCGGTAACTTGTCTGTTACTTTGGAGGGGATCCCATGGCACACCCCGACCATCGGGTACCCCTCTGTGAAGTTGAAGGCCATGTACGATGAAGCCTTATTAAGCTGCTTTAACAAAAATACTACATCCAGCAGAGCAGCTATGATTAAGGCATAAATGGGATAAGCCCACATTAGTTTGCAGTCATTCTCCAGTGTTCATCCAGTTTCTGCAGAGTTTCATCTGGTTTCTGGCCGATGGAAGTGAAGTATGCTAGTCAGGGCCACCCCACCTTCATTCTTCATGTCTTTAAGAATGGCTCCAATTTTTAACTGCATTGAGTCTGCAACATTTTAAGTTAATTAACCAATTAATTATTTTGGTAAGGACATTTGATCTGAGAGTTACTCTCAGCAGAGTATAAAGTGTACAGCACAGTACTGGTGTCTATAGGTGTCCCACTGTAAATCCGACCTCTACGTAACTGAAGTTTTATACAAGTCTGTTGCCCCTCCCTCGGCCCCCGGAAATGACCATTCTGCTCTTTGTTTCTGTGAGTTTGACTATTTCAGATATCTCATGTGAGCGGAATAATGCGGTGTTTGTCTTGTGACTTATTCATTTCACTTGGGGAATGGATGCCCTCAAGCCCATCTGTGTTATTGCATATTACAGAACTTCCTTTGTTTTAAAGGCTTATCAATATTCCATTGTATGTATATACCAAATTTTCTTTATCCATTCATCTTTTTTTTTTAAAGATTTTATTTATTTATTTTCAGAGAGAGGAAAAGGGAGGGAGAAAGAGCAATGTATGGTTGCCTCTCACATGGCCCTCACTGGGGACCTGGCCCGCAACCCAGGCATGTGCCCCGACTGGGAATCGAACCGGGACCCTCTGGTTCCCAGCCCGCGCTCAATCCACTGAGCTACACCAGCGGGGCTTATCCATTCATCTTTTCATAGACACTCGTGTTGGCCCCACATCTGCGCTGTTACAAGTAGCGTGGTGATGAACGTGGGTGTGCTTTGATATCCTGAGATCAAATATTTTGGATGAATGCCAGAAAGTAGAATTGCCAAGTGATATTGTAGCTGGATGTGCAATGTTTTGAGGAATCTCCGTTCTGTTTTCCAGCATGCAGCTGCACCACCTTGCATTCCCACCAACAGTGTATAAGGGTTCCACCTTCTCCACATCCTGGCCAACACTATGGTCTTAAAAAATTTTAATAGCCATTCTAATAGGTGTGATGTCATATCTCATTATGGTTTCGACTGGAATGTCTTGATGATTACGGAAGTTGAGCAACTTTTTCTGCAGTTTTTGGCCATTTATATGACTTCTCTCAAGACTGTTTATTCAGATCTTTTGCCTATTTTGTCATTGGGCTCTCTCTGTCTCTGTCTGCCTCTCTCTCCCTCTCCTATTGGGTAGTAGCACTCCTCACACATTTTTGAAAATAACCCCTTATCACACAAATGCGTTCTCCCATTCTGTAGGTTGCCTTTGCACTTTATTTGTTGTTTTCTTTGCCACGTAGAAGCCTTTCACTTGATGCAGTCCCACTGGCATCATTTTGCTTTTGTTGCCTGTGCTTTTGCTGTAGTATCCATTAGGTCATTTCCAAGACCAATGCGATGAAGTTTTTCCTGTTTTCTTCCAGGAGTTTTACAGCTTCACATCACATTAAGTCCTTGTTTCACTGTGAGTTGATTTCTTGCGGATGGGGAAAGATAAGGGTCCAGTTTCACTCCCGTGCGTGTGGACACCCGTGTTTCCAGCACCCTTTGGGGAAGAGGCCATCCTTCCCCTGTAGTGTATTCTTGACGCCCTTGTTGAAGGTCAGTTCATCATCCATGTGTGGGTTTATCTCTGAGCTTCCTGTTCTGTCCCTTGGACAATATGTCCCTTTATGCCAGTATCATACTTTTTAATTACTGTACCTTTGTAATTATGTTTTGAAATAAAGAAGTGTGATGCCTTCAACTTAGTTTTTGTTTTCCATGCAATATTGTTTTTGATTTACAATTGTGGCTAGTGGTGGGCAGTTCCAGAGGTTTCCACTTGGCCTTCCCTAGTAGAAATGTTGCTTCAAATACCAAGCATATCAACTCTCCTTACTCACCCTGGGCAGAGAACTACTGGGTAGGTACCTGGACTAGGCAACACTCAGAGTCAAACTTGAACTAGAACTCTGTCTACTACCTGGTCCCTCTAAGCCCTCACTCTAACAGGAGGAACAGGTTGATGCTTTGAGTCTTTGAATATCAATATCAACGCTGACCCTGTGTCTGATACTCCTCAGAATATCTTGGATTTCCCCTTTCCCCAGTGCACAGTCAGCCAGGTAAGTGGCCACAGGCCCCTTTGGGAAGGAGCTGAGGCGACCCTCACAGTGCACACTTGTCCGGGTACTGTAGGGTCTTTTCTCCTTAGTCAGTGGGTTTTCGGTCTCAGATTTGAGATCTGAATAAGGGCTTGTGATTTCTTTTTATTTTTTATTTAAACATTTTTTGACTTTAGAGAGAGGGGAAGGGAGGGAGAAAAGAAGGAGAGAAACATCAATGTGAGAGAGACATCGATTTGTTGCCTCTCATTCGTGCCCCAACCAGGGTCTAAACCTGCAACCCAGGCCTGTGCCCTGAGCCGTTGAACCAGAAACCTTTTGGCCTGCAGGATGACGCCCGACCAACTGAGCCACACTTATTAGGGCTTGTGACTTCTTATTAGGATGACCCCCTTGGGCCTCCTGTTCCTCCACTGTTGCTATTTGGTGGCTGTTCATGCTATCTACCCAGCATCTTTGGTGGCTGCCTCTTGCGTTCCTATGGAAACCGTGCTGTTAGCCATCTGGGCAGTTCGCTGTGGGTCAGGCTTTCTTGGCTGCCCTTTAGGCCCTTCCGTGAACTCCGGTCCTCTTTATTTCTTCCTCTATCTTCTGCTGGGACAACTCGGGCATCTTCACTTTGCCTCTGTTGGTTTTCTCTTTTCCCAGGATCCTAAGGGCTTTCTACTCAGCAGCAAGTTTGCCTCATCTTATGGGTCCTTTCTAGGATGTTAAATCTTGTCTCCCAAGAAAGCACCCTCAAGTCAGTGAATTCCTCCTTATACAATCTTACACAAAGCGCCCCCAAAATTTAATCCTAGTTGTACTCCCCTGGTCCCTGCTGGTATCTGTAAGCTAAGTCTTGGAACTTTGGTATATAGTCTTTTTCCTCCCTGTTGGGCTCAGCATGCCTGTAATCTAGAAGCCAGGAGAGGATGTGGGAGTAGCTCCTGAGGGAGGAACCTGCTGCATTATGGGAGGGAGTCCTGCAGAGCATCTTGCATCACAGTGAATGGGAAGGGTGGGCCTTCTGCAGCTTCCGAAGGGTCAGGGGAGCCCACAGAGCAGCCATCTATCCAGACGTTTCGGGGCCCCAGGTTTTGTCCACCTGTGTCCCGATCTCGGTGTAACAGACCTGCCTTGTCTGAGGGTTCGGATGTTGTGGAGCCCGTTGCTCAGCCTGGTCTGCTGCCGCACTGCAGAGCATTGGGTGTTTTGGTGAGCTTGCACACACGGCCACAGACTGCTTGCTTCTCCTTTCCCCTTTGCAGACAGCGACATAGCTGATCAGTCATCAGCCGACTCCATTTTCTCTGCAGGCAGCATTTCCCTGCAGTTCCAACGCCTGTGCCATTGTGTGTACTGTGGTGCTCTCTCCATGAGGACGCTTTTCTGCCTGCACGAGTGCCCCCTGCACTGAGGCGTTGTCCCAGCTCCACACCAGCGAGACCGTTAGCAACCGGGCCACCCCTTTGACTGCAGCCTGTTCCCGAACTGATCACCACTCAGGGCGGAGGAGAGGGCCAGTCCAAAGTCCCCAGCTCACTGCCTGTTTCCTCAACCCCGCTCTTGGCACTGTCATGTTAGTTTGGATCCCCGAAAAGCAGATGCCAAAGCCAGACTAGGGGTACGAGAGCTTCACTGAGGGGAACACCTGTCAGGGAAAAAGAGGAGGAAGCCGGGGGGGCGGGAGAGTCATCCACTGTACGCAGGTCCACATCAGTTCTCGTTCCCGCTGTCATGAACTGCCACACACTCATGGCTTGAAACAACACGAACTGACCCTATTACAGTTCAGTCTCACTGGCTGAGGTCAAGGTGTCGCAGGGCTGTGTTCCTTCCAGGGGCTCCGAGGGAGAATCTGCCCCTTACCTTTTCCAGCTTCCAGAGGTACTTTTTCCTGCTGGCTTTCTTCATTCATGGCCCTCTTCTGTCTTCTGCCACACCGTGTCACTCTGGCTTCTGCTCTCGTGGCCACGCCCCTTCTCTGGCCCTCCTGCCTCTCTTACCAGGGCAATGTGCAGCGCTCTGGGCGCGGTCCAGGATAATCTCCCATCTCAGCATCCTTGACTTAATATCACATGCACCATTTCGTTAACCACGTAAGGTAACTCGGTCACAGGTTCTGGGGACTCGGAATTCTGGGGACCCAGGTATTCTCAGGGGGCATTCTTCAGCCCACAGCAAGCCCTTCTCCTCGAAAGCAGAGGGAAGGAAGGAGAACTGAACACTAAGAATCTCAGACTGGAGCACACTTCTAACTGCCTTTTGGCTGGGCTGAGAGGGTTGGGGTTCTCTGAGCCCCAGACAGTCCCAGCTGTGGGTCTCTGCCTCCCTCTGTAACTGGGTGGGAGACACCGAGTCTCCCATCGGTCTGCTCTGTGCCGCCGGAGCTGCCGTGAACCAGCCCACCTGGCTCTGCATTGTGGCTCCACAGCCTAGTTAACCACTGGGGCTTGGGCAAGTGACTTTCCCTTTCCATGCCTCAGTTTCCCAATCTGTAAAGTGTGGGTGATAATGGTGCCAGATTAACCAATAGATATCAATACGGTTATTGGATGGGGAAGTTAAAACAGAGCTCTTTGTGGCGTTATCTGTGATGGCAGAACTGCGGCTCATACAGTCCCTGTGACTACATTTTCTCTGCCCATTCTGCCTCAGCCCATTACGATGCGGGAAAGGCTCCCTGGAGGGGTGGTTAGGCCCCTGTCTCTGTTGCTTTCCGAGTAAAGGCTTGTGGACCAGCTGGCAGAAACGGCGGTGTAGGGGAGATGCCCCTCCGGTTCCTCCTGTGCTTGGGTGCTTGGAGCCCACGACGTCTGCTGAGAGCGGGGCCTGCGCCATGCCGGTGGCGGGTCGTCCCGGGAGTCCTGCCCCTGGTTGACAAGCCTGCTCTCGTCATGCCATCTTGGACTTGTCCCTCGACCTCTGGACAGCAGTTTCAGTCAATTGAGATGATCCTATCTGACCTGCTCACTCTCCTTTTAGAGCTCTGGTGATGAGCAAGGGGTCTCCTTGTTCATTCCCTCCAAAATGTCATAATATATATCAGGTTTTAAAAAACCTTATGTACTCTCTCCATTGTTGAGTTAAAATATTTTTATTATATCATTACTCATATATTTAACAACATAAAAGTAGGCATATTCTCCTTATGCTTATACTTATATCGCTATAAAAGCAAATCAAATGTACAATTTAAATACAAATAAAACCACAGAACTAATAACATTCAAATAACCAAAACTAACTGAATGGGATGGTTTTTATTTAAAAGTGAAAATTCCTTGCTGCCTGCAATGGCACTGGCTGCCTCAACGTCACTTCTTCTGAGTGGCAGCCATTGGCCTCCGCTTGGTAATGAAACACAATGCATTCTTCTCATTAGTGCGACACAATCAGCGCAGTATTTCTTATCTGTTATTATTAACACAATTCAACATTGGGCATCAAAAAGATATTCCAGTTGTGTTTATAAGGGATTATCTGTTTATATGAGATATATTTTTATTGTTTTAGAGTGTAAAGATAAAAGCTCAGATAATCAAAATGAAGTTTTTGGAGAAAACATGGGCTCTCTGGGAATGTTATCCGTGATCAAACATGGAGATAACGAATGTGAACATGCTCCCTGGAAGTTAAAAGGAGTCTATGGTTGCTAGGAGCAATTACCAAGACAAGATTGCAAGCTAAAAACAGCTTCCTCAAATCACACGAAGCCCCCCTTTCTTAGCTCGCCCCCCTCCTGACGGTGACCCCATTTTGCAGCATCCTACCAGGTGAAGAGGCTGTTCCATCTTAGTTGTCCTTGGATCCCTGGTCAGACTATGCTCCCTGCAGCCGCTGCGAGGCCACCAGAGTCCGCAGGGGTGAGGCAGGGTGAGGCGGGGTGAGGCGGGTGTCTGTCAGGGAACACGGGTGGCAGAGGGAGCGACCTGTGCTGAGCAGACCAATGCTCTGCATGTGCCCCGCTTCATGGTGGCTGGCGAGCAGGAAAGTGGTTTCTCCTCTCTGTGCCAGGTACTGGTCTGGCCTCTCAGGAAGGGGCTGTGGGGTGGAGTGGGGCTCAGATTTATGGAACTAGAATAAATAAATTACAGGGCCCCGTGGTACCTTTAAAACTTCCACTGCAAGGTTAACAACACTATAACGGCTTTAATGCTTTGTTCTGGTTAGATGGATTGTGAAGACTGCTCTCCTTTCTCTTTCTTTCTCCTCTTTTTGTTTTTAATTTTTTTCATTCTCACCTGATGATTTCTTTTTTTACTGATTTTTAGGTGTGTGTGTATGTGTGTGTGTGTGTGTGTGTGTGTGTGTGAGGGTGTGTTAGGTGAGGGGGGTGGAGATCGAGAGATTGATTGGTTGCCCTCACCAGAGATCGAACCCGCAACCTTTCGGTGTACGGGATGATGCTCAAACCAAATGAGTCACCTGGCCAGGACCTTTCCTCTGTTTTTTTCCTCTTTTTCTCTTGCTTCCCGTGACTTTCTCTTTGTCAAGGACATAGTTCTTCTAGGTGTTTTCTCCTGATATTTTTTTATCCCTGCCTTTTCCCCCAGACATTGCATTTGAGATTAATTATCTGCTAAAGGAAGAAAACAATGATAAAGGAATATTAATATCAGTACTATGCTCTCATGTGTGTGTAATGTTTTAGAATTTATAAGTTGTCGTGTATATCACTTTGTTTGATCGCCACAACAGCCTGTGGCGGAGTGACTGTTTTCTGCTACACAAATGTGAAATTAATGTTCAAAGAAGTGAAGAGGGGCTTCACATTTCTCTCCTCCTTTCTTATTTTTTCTAATCCCCTTCTTTCTTGAAGAACTCAGTCCTAATTCCATAGGCAGAGCTAGTGGGGTGAGGGGATGTGCCAGGCTGGGTGGGGGGTCGCAGGTGTGAATATATTCACAGAACGTATCCAGTGTTCAGCAGTAGGAAAACGAAGCCAGAAAAACAGAGCAAAACAGTTCATAGAAACAAACTCTAAGTGGGCTCGGATAAAATATTTAACGAGTACTTAAAAGCAGCTCTTATAAATGTTTTTAAAAATAAATGGTGTCAATGATTCAATAATCAAAGAATCTCAAAATGTTTAAAAAATGCTTTAAAAAGAACAAGTGAAAATTTTGGAGTTGAAAAGTGTAATTGTATAAAAACTTGTTCCATGGGCTCAATAGCAGACTTGAGAGAGCAGGGGGTGAACATCCATGGGCTTGAAGATAGGGCAGGCAAACATAGTCCAATCGAAAGATTTAGAGAGGAAAAAACCAGAAGAATGCGCGCAGAGCCTTGGAGACCAGCAAGGCAACATCAAACCTACCAAGATACATGTAATGGGAGTCCCAGGAGGAGAGGGGGGTGAAAGAACAAAACATATTTAAAGAAATAACGACAAGAATTCTCCCAACTTGGTGAAAGGCATTTCATATACAGATCAGAAAAATTCAGTGAACTCCAGGTAGGATTAGCCCGAAGAGAGAAACACCTGAACACGTCTAGTCAAATTATTGAAAACCAAAGCCCAAGAGGAAATCTTAAAAGCCACAGGAGAAAGGTGACTCACCACATGCAGGGGAACAACAATATGCTTTACTTGTGACTTTTCTGTCGAAACAACATAGGCCAGAGGCAGTGCAGGGACATAATCAAGAGCTCTGTACTCAGCAAAAGCATGCTTCAGGACTGAATGTAAAATAAAAACATTCCAAAGGACTGAGAGTATTATATGAGGTGCTGAAAGAAGTTACTCTGAACGTAAGAAAATGGTACTGATGGCCCCTGTAATCATAAATTATGTGACTACAAACAGGGGTAAGCAAAAGTAGGCTTATAGCTGTGAGTATACAAAACAGTTTATTCTTGTGCTGTTATTTATTATTGTATTATTTGTATTGTAACTATAAATCTACTTTTGCCCAACCTTGAATAAAAGAAAATTTACATATATTTTCCTTACCTTTTTTGCTGTTAATTTCCTTAACAGACAGAAGATCTCATAAAGTGATCCTTGCAATACTGTATTTTGGGCGTATACCATATAGATGTGATGTACGTGAAAATAACGGCACAGAAGAGCGGAGGACGTGGTGCTACCCTGGAGCCCAGTCGCTATATTTTACCAGGATTTAGTGAGTGTAACCTGAGATATGCTGTGTTAAGAGGCACATTATAATTCATAGATCAAGCACTGAGAAAATAAATGAAAAGTATAATTCAACATAGGATTTAAAGTGGGGAATTAAAAGCAAAAGAGGAACTAAGCAAAAAAAAATAGTTTAAAACTAACACAAAGGTGCAAATGGAAAATCGAGGGAGAAAAAGGAGATGCATAGAAAACAAAGACCTCCCTGTCCTTCCCCTGCGTGTGGCAAGTCACCTTTCTCCTGTGGCTCTTAAGATTTCCTCTTGGGCTTTGGTTTTCAATAATTTGACTAGACGTGTTCAGGTGTTTCTCTCTTTGGGCTAACCCTACCTGAAGTTCATTGAATTTTTCTGACCTGTACATTAAATGCCTCTCATCAAATTGGGGGAATTCTCGTCATTATTTCTTTAAACATTTCTTGTCCTTTTATCTCCCTCTCCTTCTGGGACTCCCATAAAGATGACAGGTGTGCAACCAGATGTAATAGTTATCTCAGGTTTGAATACACGATACTGTCCAATAACAAGGAAAATTTGTCAGACTGGATAAAAACAAGATGCAACTGTGTCCTGTCTATGAGACACGTATTTCCGATTCAAAACCCAACAGTCCAAAATCCATAGGATGGAAAAGATACAACACGACAGCAGTAGCCCTGTGGGAGCTGAAGTGGCTATATTATTACCAGGAAACATAGATTTTATTAAATATTAGAGAAGAAGAGGGATACTTCATAATAACATCAAATAAAAGGGCCAATGTATCAGGAGGCTATGATAGTTAAAATGTATCTCTATGAACCTAACAAGGTAACTCAAAATATATTGATATCACACTGACAGTTCATAGGAGAAGTAGATGATTCAACAATTATAGTTGGAGATTTCAATACTGTACTTACAATATTTGTAAAAACAGCTAGGTAGAAAGTCAGCCAGGATATGTGATACTCCAACAACGCTATTGACCAGCATGCCCTAATTAATATTTACGGGAATACCACCCCCTAAAAGAATTCGGCATTTTCTACTGGGGCATATGGGACATGTTCCAGAAAGGTCACATGCCGTGCCTTAATAGAAGTCGCAATCAATATAAAAAGGTTAAAATTATTCAAAGTATGTTCTCTGTCTATAACATAATTAAATTAAAAATAAAAACATCAAAAGAGATTTTGTATATCAGCAAATATTTTAGAAATTAAACAAAGTAGCTTCTTAATAACTTATGGGTGAAGGAAGGAATCCACGGGGAAATTAGAAAAAATTTGAACGGATGAAAAAGAGAGCATGACATGTTGAAATTTATGGGTGCAGCCAAAACAGTGCTTAGAGGACAATGTATATGCTCACTTGCCTATACTAGAAAAAATCAAACAAGAGTCTCAACTCAATAATCTAAGTACTCACCTTACAGACAGAAAACTAAGAGCAAATCAAACTTCTTTTGACCTTTTGGAGGAATTGCCCGAACGGAGTCTATATTTCCTCATGAGAACACTTACTGGAGCGGGTAGCAGCTGCCTCCCTGGACGGCAGGATGTCTCAGGGGAGTCTGCAGCCCCGGACTCCCTCACGCCAACCCAGCAGCCACGTGACCCTTCTGTGCACTTGAATTCAAGGCTCCCGGCTCTGCATGCAGTTCTGGGAGCTGCCCCCAAGGTGTGCTGACTTTAGTTCTAAAGTAAAAAGTGGTAATCAGTAGCAATGAAAAATGATTGTTTTTACCTGTGAAAATAAGTTATAATACTTATGTATGGATTTGCCATGGTTTAGTTAGGTTTCCTCTATGTAAGAGAAATAAACACAAATGCTTCATGATAAATATAATTTTAAAAAAGAAGAAATCCTTAGGAACAACGCCTCCCCATGCTAGTTGTCAATCATTTTCCTTAATGAACCTCGGAGGTTTTCCAGGAGCTAATGGCTCACCAGGCTGTCATCAGAAGCAGGCCCTGGCAGATGAGCAGTGGCTGACAGGTCACAGGAGTCGGAAAGGCCAAGAGTCCAGCCCAGGAAAGAGTGGAAAAAAGCAGGTCAGTAACTAGCCTCACACCTGGCCTCCCAGCGGACAGGAGAGGGAGCATTCTAGAAGGAGATCTTGGAGACATGAAATTGCCTAGTGTGTTGGGGGATTTAAAGTCATTGCACAGTGTTGGGGGAGGAATGGCCCAGATTTTGAAAAGCCTGACATGGCAGGACAGGCCATCGATTGGCATTTGTCTTGCAGGCGAGGGAAGTCAATGAAGGACTTGCTGCATGGAAAAAGATATGATTAGACACCGAGCAATCTCCTCTGTGCTGCTGAGGCAGGGGGGTTGGAGGAATGGAGACCGTGGGGCCCATTAGGAGACTATCGACACCTCCCGGCGAGGGATTTGCCAGCCCTACTGCAGTGGCTGTGGGTATGGACTGGGGAGAGGGAGGACTGACAGATGGGGCGTGTTGGAGGTCAAGTCCGCAGGGCTTGCAGACTACTGGAGAGAAGGTGGATGAGGGCTGGGTGATGCACAGCTCTGCGGGTACGCCGCCAGACACAGGGAGCACGGGAGGAAGAGAAGTTGAGTGTGGGGCGGGGCAGTGTTGTCAAGATGATGTTCTAGCACATACTGTGTTTGAGATACCTACAGAGAATTCATTGAAAGACATGGAGTACATGAATTTATAACTGACTTTATCCTGTGTGGGTTTTATACATTAGGAGAGCGGTCTTGATGGAAAGAAAGATCCGGAAATCCTAAGTAGCTCAGTGTTAGTTAAGACCATGGGGATGAATGCTATCTTGTATGAAAAGGATACAAAACAAGGGGAGAAGGTGAACTAATGCAGCATCCTTGACAATGAAGGTGTGGGTACAGGAGGAAGTCTGGCCCTCACGAACCGTCGGAGAGGCAGGGAGAGAGCCAGGGGAGCCCGGCCCCATGGAAACCAAAGGAGGTGCGCTCTAAAGAGAGGGGAGTGGCCAGCCCTTTCAGCCCCCCGAGTGTGAAGATCAGTAACGGAAATGCTCCTTGGACTTGGCTGCGGGGAAGCTGATGATGGATGTGGTCAGAGTGGTTTCCATGGGATGGCAGTGATGGAAGCCAGAGCAATGCCTCTAGAATTGGTTGGGAAAGGAGGAATGGAGACAGCTAGTGCAGATTATTTTTCAAGATGCTTGCCGGCTCGGGAAAGGGAGCCAGGGGTAGCAACACAAGAAGCACTGTTTCTCTCTTCGTTTGCTTGAGGACAAGGCAGACTTGAGCGTGCTGACAAGCTGAGGGGAAGGAGCCAGGAAGAAGGCTGGTGATGTGGAAGAGACACGTGAACACGAATGAGGAGGAGCCTCAACTGGGTACGATGTAGGACCACACGGGCCCCTGGATTAAGCTTGGGGAAGGCAGGAGGTCGGCCTGGGACTTCACCTCTGGGACTTTCTGGGAGGGCAGCTGAGGAGCAGGGCGGAGGCACAGTCTGTCTCCAGACGTCATGGCCATGCCTCCGCCTCAAAAGCGAGCACCTGTCCACAGTCAGCGTCAGCCGGGAGGACATAGAAACTGGTGTACGGGCTCGACGTCCCCTGGCCTTGTCCTCCAAATTTATTCGGCCTGTGTGTTCTGTCCCTGTTTACCCATAGAACTTTTTAAAAAGTTATACTACAAGGGCCCCCACAAACTGTCCGATGGTTGTTTTCCCAGAGGAGGAGATGCTTGTCCGAAGTGCAGTTAGCCCAAGGCTGCCAGCTCGTCCAGGAGGGCTCAGCCTGGGCACCCGGCTTCCTGCTCTTTCCGCTTCCCCGGTTCAGCCTTCACGGCTCACCATCGCTGGCCGGGGATGGCACGGATTCTGTTTCCCTGATTCGTGTAGTGTTAGTAATTTTGTCACCGAAGCCCATTTTTGCGCTCGGTGCAACATGGTCCATTGCTGCTTTGCTCTGTCACAACGCTCTCTCACTCAGCAAGTTGGGCGCATAGCTTAGCAAAACATTTCTACAGAAAACATACGCCATGCTGCTATTATCATGCCCATTCATGAACAGATGGAATCTGCCAGTGATGATAACAACGATTTATTTAGCACTTACTATAGACCAGACACTGTGCTAAAAATCTTCAGTTAATTCTATGCATTGGTACAATTATTAAGATGTTTGTTACAGATGAGCAAACTGAGGCACAGAGATATCAAGCAACTTGGCCAAGGTCACCCAGCAGAGCAGAAAGAGGCCATCTGGCTGCACAGCCCCCACACACAACCTCTGTGACCGTGGTGTCCAGATGGGATGGCCAGAAGGCAGTCGCCTCTCCTCAGTGTCCTGGCAGATCAACAGGGCTTCTTGGCCCAGCCCCTGCAGGCCTCCAGCACCCCACATCTGGCACCCCATCTCCGATACCCCTGGGAACCCACCCCGAGCCTCCTTCCCCTCCACTTCCTGCTCCGCCTGAACCTTCCTCCAGATGAAAATCATTCCAGCAATTCAAGCCTGGCGTCTGGTGAATTATGTTTCTCCAAATTGCTACATTAATAAGGACTGTGTGTTCCTAGAGGATCATTAATTATAGACACATTTTTACTTTACACTGAAATACGGCTGCGTTTCCGCTCCACGCAGCTTGGGTACACTCTTGCCAAAGTGCCCATGTGTTGCTTTCGACATCTGTCTCTGGCTTTCCAGCAAGCAGCCCTGGCAATTCCCTACTCTTCACACCTTTCTCTCCCCTGGTGTGCATGTGTGTCTTTCCCCAAATGCTGAGAGCCCCCATGCAGACCTGGATGATGTGAAGGCCCCTGTCCTTCAACCTTCTCCAATCAAAGCTGATTGCCGTCACAGCTGGGAACACGAAGGGGCGAGGGCGAAGACGCCCAAGAGGTGACACCCTGCAGATGTGACCTTTCCAAGGCCTCCCTGGCCATGTGATGCCTTGGATTTAAGGTAACTCCAGTAATTGGGACATTCTGGGTGAGGGAGGAGGCACAAAGCTCCCTGTCACTGGACCTCCTGACGGAGTCTACTGTCTGGCCCAGGCTCAGAGCCACAGAGGACAGAGGCAGGAGACTGCTCCTCGTCAGCTAGGCGTGGGTTGGCCATTCCAACACCACGTTTGCTTCCTTGGGCTCTGGGGCACGGACACAGGCAGCCCCTGCGTGCACAGACAGAAGCCGAAGCAGTTCATGCCCCCTCTGCCCCTCTGCATGGCCCCGTCCCTAGACATTGGCTGCCCCTGGATCGGCTTTCCGGCATCTACTGAGACACCCACTTAGAACGCCAGTCTCCCTCTGCCACCGGAGTTTGCAACCACGGCTGTGTTTTAGAATCACTGGGGAAAGTTTTAAAAACTCTGATGCCTAGAGCACCCCAAAGATCGACTTGGAGTCTCAGAGAGGGAGCTCCTGGCCTCAGTTTTTTTTAAAGCTTCTTGGGTGATGGCCCTGTGTAGCCAAATTTAAGAAACTGTTCTAATCCTTGCTATTCAGAGCAGAACCCAGGGACCAGCAACATGGGCAGACCTGGGAGCTTATGAGGAGCTTATGAAGAATGCAGAATCTCAGGCCCCACCCCAGACACTCTGCATCAGAACCATCTACATTTTAATAAGATCTCTAGGTGATTTGTGCACCCTTTAGAGTTTGAAAAGCACTCTAGCTCGAAATGTATTTCAAACTGGAGTGTGCAAAAGCATTGCCCAGAGAGCTGGTTAGAGATGAAAATGCAGTTCAGGCCATCAGGGGCTGGCTGGGGTCTGCTTTACGAACAGGCCCCCAGTTTGTCCTGACGCAGAGGGTCATTCCCTGGGAAGTTCCGTGCCTAGGATTTGGTTTGGGCTCGTTGGGCCGAGGGCCTGATACTCGTGCCGGGGGCCTCGCTGGGAGAGGAGAGGCGGCCGGGTCGGGAGGCCGCCTGGCCGCCCACCCTGTCTGGAGCCCCTGCCTTCCCTGGGCGGGGTGAGCTGTCCCCGGGCCGCTGAGCCGGTCCTCTGCCCACAACGCTCAGGCAGCGCCCTGACTTGCCAGGGTCTGCAGTGAAGAGCTGTATATTTTTAAATGGAAACGTAATGCACAAAACATACAATTCATCATTTCAAAGTGTGCAGTTCAGTGGTTTTCAGCATATTTACTATGTTTTGCAACTATTACTGCTATCTAACTTCAAAAATTTCTATCACCCCACATAGAATGGGTCCCGTTAACAGTCAGTCGGTCCCAGTTTCCTGCCCTCCCTCACACCCGGCGATCACGAACGCTCTTTCTGTCTGTGTGGGCTTGTCTGTTCTGAACTCCCCTCCAAATGGAACCACACAGCATGGGGCCCTACCTTCTTTCACCTGGCGAAGGTTACAAGGTCCATCACGTGGCAGGTAACAACAGGTCTGGGGTCTTGCGTTCCCTGCCTACCCGCCATGGGCAGGACTGACCTTGCACTGTCCTCAGGAAAGCTCCTTCCTCACGTCCTTATCTGACCTTGACTTCCTAGCCTCTTAGCCCCATCCAACAAGCCTCCGCAGACAGCAGGGGTGGCTGCAGGCTGTGTCCCACCAGGGGCCACTGGAACAGGGGGCCCCTCCAGGTCCTCTGGCTCAACCTCCCTACTTCCCAGATGAGGAAACTAGGGAGTCTCTAGAATACTGTGGGGATCCCCAGGATGACAAGAAGCAGAAGCTGAGGGAGTGGGGAGGACGGGCTGACGAGGAATGACAAGAGACCCTGGGGACAGAGCAGGGGTGTGTGGGGGGGTGGCCATATCAGCCTCTGAGCTGCCACTGCTCTGAGGAGACAATCACGAAGCCTGACCCTGAGAGGGGTATTTGGAGTTCTCAACTTTTCTGAAGATAGTGCTGAATTTATTGAGAGATGATAAATTCCCTCTCCTTAGATTTATTAGAACTTGTGTAGAGTTGGATCATAGATTTTTTTTTTTTTTGGCAAAAGCCCTTAAAATTTTATGTCCCATCATAATGGTAGATGAGGTCCAGCCACCAGTTTAAATGATTCTTGATTAAATGCTCCTCCCCCACTGCCTGTTCCAAGTCCCCGTCCCTCCACCCAGGCCAGGCCTGCAGGGGAGGCGTCTGCGGCCCCCGGGAGGCACGTATGAGGGCACAAGGCCCCTAGGATGGAAAAGAGTCGCTTCAAGTGAGGCCCCAGGAGCTGAGCCTGGAGAAGACAGAGAGCGCACAGTCTGGGGGCAAACACTCGGGTTGCACTGGCTTTTCAGACTGAGTGTCTACTATGTGGTAGGTCCTTTAGGATTTGGTGTCTACCGTTCTGCAAAGTAGATTTTCCCCTATAAATCTCCTTTCTCTCTCCCTTCCCCCTGCCCCCTCCTATTTCAGCTCCCCACTGGCCTCCTTGCTGGTCCTCATGTACCACAAGCACTGCACTGCCCCAGTGCCTTTGCACCTTCTGTATTCCTGCCAGGAGAGCTCCTCTCTCAGGGATACTTATGGTTTGCTTCCTTACTTCCCTCAGGCTTCTGCTTAAATATCACTTCCCTGGAGATACCTCCTCTCTAGTCATCCTATCAAAAACAGCCCTCTTGGGTACTCTTTTCCCCCCTTACCCTGCTCTGCAACTCAATCGCAACACAGAATCCAGTGAAAAAATGGGCAAAAGAATTGTAAAGCACTTCACAAAAGACTAGGTATGAGTGGCAAACAAGCACATGAAAAGGGGCCCAACGTCGTGAACTGTTAAGGAAACGCCCGTTCAAAGCCCGTGAGGCCGCTCTACACGTCCACAAGGATGGCTCCGGGCTTGGAAACGCTGACCGTGGCAGGTGTTAGTGAAGACACGGTGAGCCAGGACTTTGCACACTGCTGGTGGAAATGGAGCGGATGTGACTGCTTGGGAAACGGCTTAAAAAGTGAGAGACACCCCCAGCCATTCCACTTCCAATGTACCCCAGAGAAATAAAAGCCCGTGCCCCAGAAAGACACACACTGAGGTGTCCACAGCAGCTCTATTTGGTGTGCACAGCCCGGGACCGAAAATCCCAGATGTCCATGAATAAGTGAATTGGTAAATAAATGGTGTTAGATGTATCTGATGAAATATTACTCCGTAATAAAAGAGAATTGATTGTCAATACACAAAGCGATATTAATGAATCTCAAAAAATTATACTGAGTTATGGAAGCCAGACAAAAATGATTATGTACTATATAAATACGCTCATATAAAATCCCAGAGAATGCAAAACGAATCTGTGATGACCGAGAGCAGACTCACGATGGCCTGTTGTTGGGCGTGGGGGCAGGAAGGGTTGGGGGGGGCTTACGGAAGGGACAGCGGGAACTTCCGGAGACGATGGGTGTATTCAGTGTCATGGTTGTGGGGATGGCTCGTGGGCATGTAAAAAGTGTATTAAACTTTAGAATTTGAATACAGCCACACCTCAGTACTCGTCGGCCTCGGAACTCATCAAACCCTGTACTGGTCGCACTTTGATGAGAAGAAAATGTTTCAGCACTTGGCACTTGCTCGGGACTCATCGCACTTGCTGGAACTCGTGTGAGTCACGACCTGCCCAGGCAGAGAAAACGCTCTGTCGTTTGGTACTAGTCAGTTTTGGCACTTGTCACGAGTTCCAGGATGAATTAATGATGAGTACCGAGGAACCACGCTTAGGGCCGTTTGTATAGGGCAGTTATACCTCAAGAACGTTGCGAAAGAAACTGTGTTTCCATCTCAGGGAGCCATCGGCCATGGGGCAGGAGGGCCTCACAGGAGGGCAGCAGAGCCACTGTCCAGAATGACAGCCCCTGCTGGGCCTCCCTGCCCTGAGAGACTTCCAGAAGCCAGGGCCTTCAAGGACGAGAGAAGGGCAGAGGGTGTGTCCTCCGTCTCCCGCGCTCTCCTTCCACAGCCGTCGCAGAGCTGCGTCTCCCCTCTCGGAGCAGAGCGCTCTGGTGGACTTTACGCCCCTTTCCTGTAGCCAGGCCTCGGGGGCTCCACACGTGCCCCCACCTCCGCCCAGATCACTGGGCCGCAGCCTCTGACCAGAGTCGTGGATCCGTCTGCTTCTCGCGGTTCTGCACGTTTCTGCTTCATGCATTTCGAAGCTCTGTTTTCAGGTGCACACGTTTGTGAGTCGTCCTCACAAACCGACTCTTCTGCCACGATGAACTGGCTTTCTGTAGCCCCGGTATTTCCTCTCCTCCGAGATCACTTTGTCAGATGTCGATAGGGTCCCTCCATTCCAGCCTTCTTTTGGGAGATATCAGCATGGTATTTTTACCCCCAAATGTTTGCTTTTAAACTAGTGTCTCGTTGTACGTAAACTGAATTTCTTACAGGCAGCGTCACATAGTTGTCTTGCTTGTTTATGCAACCTGGTGATGTGCCTTTTGGTTGGGATATTTGTATCATTTACATTTAGTCCAATTATTGATATGGCTGGGTTGAGTCTACCTTAAATTTTTTTTATTTGTTTCACCTTTTTTTTGTTCCCCTTTTTCCTGCCTTCTTTTGGGTTGCTTCCTATCTTTGCATTTTATCTCCTTTGTTGATGTATTGGCTACATTCTCCCTTTCCAGTAATTGCCTTAATGTGATAGTGACATTTTTAGCATCTCACAGCCTGTCGTCCAATAACATGGTGCCTGAGCCTTGTAACAGTGCGCCCCGCCTCCCTCTCCGGCCTCCGTGCTGTCGTGGTCCTCTGCTTACTTCTACGTGTATCGGAAAACAATCTTACGTTATTATGCTTGAGTTAGCAGTTTGTTATATTTAAAATAGAGCTATAAAGTAAAGATGAAAGTGTTTCATATTTACCTACCTACTGACTATTTTGGTTGCCCTTCCTCCACCTGCGTAGATTTCTGAGGCCATCATTGAAACCGCAAATCTCTCCTATGGTTCCTACGGATTAGCAGCCATGCTGCGTGGCCCTGACTCAGGGTCTCTCATGAGGAGTGGCCAGGATGTGGACCAGGGCAGCGGTCACCTAAAGTGCTAGAAAATCGCTCCCAAGCTCGCTTGCGGTTTGGGCAGGAGCTTCCGTTTCTCACTTTGCTGCTGCTCCGACCTGAACCCATGTCACAGCCCCCAACTTCCCCCAGAGCAAGTGATGAGAGAGCAAGACTGAGAAAGAGAGTGAGAGAGAGGGAAAGGTGACAGATAGATAGATGGACAGAAAGATAGACAGGTAGACAGACACTCCCAGAGGAAAGCCCCCCTCCTACTACCTGCCATCCTCACAGCCATCGCTGTGCCCTGTGCTGCCGGGCACAGAGACCAGCCTGGGAGCAAGGTGGGCGGGGCTCGGGGGGGGGTGAGTCCAGGAGGCGGCGGTCACATGAGCCATCCTAGGCCTGTCAAGGCTGCCCCAACACTGGGGTCTCCCTGGGCTCCCAGCTTTGTCTCCTCCTCCCTGGGAGACGATTGGCTCCGTCTGGGCTGCCCTCCCTGCTCTGCTCGCTGTGTGGGAGCGCTGGCCAGGCTGGAAGGTTGAGCGTCGCAGGGCTCCCTCCCCACCCTGCCCCCGGCCCCAGCTTGTGGCCCTCCTTCAGAGATCGTTGTCCTTGCTACCCAATGTCCAGTGTCCAAGATGCATCATTTTTTATATTTTGTCAGGGTTTGTTTGTTTCAGGAGGGAATGTAATTCTGGTTCCTTTTACTCCATATTTTCTGAAAGTGGAAATCTTGACATTTTTAATATAAACTCAGTTGCTGGCTAAGCCTTTAATCTGAGAACAGATGTTTTATGGGCGAGAGATGAAATGGATGGAGGGCCCGAGAGGGCCTGCGGAAGCTGTGGTGGAAAGACGGTGGGCTGAGGCCGCGCGAGGGAAAGAGCAGGGCACGGAGCACTGTGGGGTGTTGGGATGTGGATCGGGACCCATCAGGGATTTTACCTCCATCTACTCTGATGATATGCCCTCCCGCATGCCGTCCCTTTGACAGGCTTTTCTCAGAATTGACATAGTTGACATATAATCTTGTGGGTTTCTCTGAGTGGCTCAGAGACTTGGGTGAGCCCTGCTTGAGTGGGTGAAGGGTGACAAGAAAGACAAGTAGGGCCAGCACTCCAAAGGGCACCTGAGTGTCCACAGGTGACGGCAGGAACCCCCCAACTGAGGAGCATGTTCACTACTGTCCTTGGCACCCAGCGGCCTTCACTGACTCCAGCACTGTTATTATCCATTTCTAATTTTCTCTGTTTATTGAGCATCTACTATACACTAGAAACTTGGAGTGCAGCAGTGAGCAAAACATGTATAGCCATGTCCTCCTGGAGTTTGCCTGCAGGCAGGGGGGAGAGATTAAAGCCTAATCACCCTGTCACTTTATTGCAATTGTGGTCACGGCCAAGGAGCAGCCCTGGGTCCAGGCAAGCACACATGACAGGGGAGGGAGACTGAAAAGATGTGTCCAGCTTGTTGTGTGCCACCCTGCATGGCTCCTGATGTTCTCCTGTCCTCCACCAAGGTCTCTGTCTCCCTGGAGGGGTCCTTCCATCCAGACACTGAGGTAAGCCAGCACCACCTGGGTCCCGGGCACCAGGTGCTGCCTGGGTGGGTCCGCGGCTCCACAGAGTCTGTTTCCTGGCAGAGTCGATACGCACAGGAGGAAGGCACACACGCAGCCTTGCCTGACGGTCTCCTGGGCGTCCGGGAGGCCCCTGGTGTTCTCTGTAAATATGGAGTCAGTTGCTCCTTCCTGATCCCAGGTTTTATCAACAGAACTACCCCATCTCCTTACAGCAGACATCTTCTGCTGTGGGGACAATCAGGCCAGAGAGACCTGGGGATGCTGTGCTCAAGCATAGTATGTCTGTGTGCATCTGTGGCTGTTTGTCTGTGTGTCTCTGTGTGTGCATCCGTCTGTCTGTGAGTGCCTGCGTGCCTGTATGTATGCGCATGTTCATATCTCTGTGTGTGTCTGTGTCTCTATGTTAATGTCTGTGTGTCTGTGATTTTCTGTGCATGTGTATCTCTTTGTGTCTCTGCATCTGTGTCTCTGTTTATGCCTGTGACTTTCTGCATGTGTGTTTTGTGTGTGTCTGTTAACCTGTGTTTGTGTCTGTGTGTGTCCGTGTCTGTGTCTCTTTCTGTGTGTATGTGTGTGTCTGTGACTTTCTGCATGTGTCCCTGTGTGTACATGCACATATGGAGACTACTCAGATGTGGCCATTGGGGTGCAGGTGTTGGGATGCAGTTACGGGCTTATTTTCAGCTTCCCTGGATCCCAGTCCTCACCCAGCCTGACATCGCGCGTCCCTCGTGCCTCTCATTGGCACGTGTGGGCCCTTCCTCACACCTGCTCCACCCGCCGGCTTTGCCCACCAGCTCCGTCCTGCTCCACGCACTCAGTCTGAGCTGACTCACCAATTCTGTGGCCCTGCTCTTTCCTGCTCCTGGTGTCTGCCCCCTCTTCTGGGGACCAGCCCTCTTGGCCACACCCGCTCCCTCTGACATTGGCCAACCCAGAGGAAGCTGCGTGTGTGTGTGTGTGTGTGAGCTCACATCCATGTGTAGGTGCTTTTCCCATCTCGGGACTGAAAACTAAGATACTCGAGTTCCCATGGCCCAGTCTTGGTCTGTCTTCCAAATCAGGTAACGTAGATGCGTCCTTCCCACTGCCACCCTGCACACAGTAGGACAGCACAGCACCGCTGAAGGGCGTGCAGAAGAGAGAATAACGAGCGTTTTTGAAGTGCTAAAGTGAGCTCTGCGTATTTGAGCTCATGGAAACCAGAAGGCCACCCGGTGGGGTAGGTACAAGGATGATCTTCATTGGCAGATGAGGAACAAAGGCCAAGAGAGGGTCGGCAATGTGCCTACTGTCACCCAGCCAGAAAGCAGCAGAGCTGAGCTTTGAACCAAGTAGTCTGGCTCCAGACCCAAGAGAGCCAGTGTGGTGTGTTGTTCAAAGGGGGAAGTGGCTTCCTGGGAAAGGAGTTGTCAGATCCCCGTCACTGGGAAGCAGGGGAGGGCGGCACTTGCCTGCTGCTCCCTGAGGAGCAATGGGCAGTCTGTGCCTGGCACGGGGGATGGCAAGGGGGTGCTGGGGGTCTGGAAAGAGGGCAGGATTTGCAGCTGGACAGACCTGCCTCATGTCCAGTGCGGCCCTGGCCAGCTGTGTGCCCTGGGCCCAGGAAGGGAAACTGCCTGCGGGACCTCAGTGCACATCCTACATGCTCAGGAGGTGACATCTCTGATCATCGTCACCGAGGAGGGGTCTTCAGAGTGGTCAGGGTGGGGGGCACCCCCCCCCACCCGGTGACGTTTAAATTGAACAGTTGCTGATTGTTTTCTGGCCTTCACACCTCCCATGGTGCCTCCTCAGAAGAAATGCCATTCTGCCCAGGCTTAGAAAGAGCTGATTCATCTGAGCAGCGACAGTCGGGGTGGGGTGCGGTCAGTGGGTTTGAATCACTTTGTGCAGGGTCCTGGTCCCCTCAGACCTGCTGAATCACACAGTGGGATCAGGTCCCACCTGAGAATCTGCACTCTACCCTGACACCCAGACGAGTTTGGAGGGCCATGCCCCGCTCCACAGGGGCTCCTTTAACACTGTTTCCGGTGGCACGTGGGGGAAGGGCCACATTCATCACACTATTTCCCGACCGGGGGCGCCTGCTCTGGCTGAGCACCGCTGCTCTCCAGGCCCCTGGGGACGGGGCAGGGACTGGGCTCAGCTGCAGGGAATGACAAGGAGCGTTCTTGTCCCCCTTGGGCCTTGTGCTGGCTTGCAGCCCCTTGACCCACAGGGAGGCGGCTGCCACCTGCAGCCTCGCCTCTCCGTCCCCCTCACTCCCCCGCAACTGCGCCTGCGCAAGGGACGCTGCGCAGGAGGAGCGTGCTGGGCTCAGAGCGCCGGAAGGCTTTTCAGCGTGCTGAATGATTTTTTCCAAGTTGAGGTGGAACCAGCCCACTCCACGAGCAAAATCTATAGCGCTGAGCAGCGGCAGCAAATTGGCAAGGCTTAATAAACCTCACGCCTGCCGCGCTCCTGCGGCTATATATCAAAGGGAAAACAAATATATTGACTAATTCCTCTCGGAAGAACATCCATAAATTACAGCTGTTTGAAACCCGCCCGTTGTGAAAAAAGGTTACAGATGATGTAATTTGCTCCATTATAGGTATAACTGCGGCGCACCCAGGTTTAACTACTGCAGCCTCTTAGCTTGATTGCAGGAGGGCCCCGCGTCCTGAGGACAAGTGGTTTGGGAAGGAGGGTGACAATACCTTACATTTGCCTCCTCGGGGTTCCCTCCCGTGGAGGACTCTGTGTGACTGCCCCGCTGCCCCGCAGTGAAGGGTTGGCTTCCCTGAGGTGGAAGGAAGACCCTGCCTGCCGACTGGGAAAATCAAACTGAGGCTGGCTTCTGGGCCCCGATGGGGTCCTGTGCTGTGGGCAGAGGGCCTTAGACCTGCCTGCGCCCCGTGTGCTGGGCCCCTGCTGCTGTCACAGGGCCACTGCAAGCCCTGCTCCTTCGTTCCCTGGCCCACACAGTTCCGAGGGGCCTTGTCTCTCCAGACCCCCGTGTCTCCTAAGCTCATCCCAGGTGTGGACGACAGCGGCTGTCCACCAGTGTCTCCTCTGGCTTGGAGCAGAGCCATGTTTCTCTCTGAAAGTGCCCGCCGCAGAGCCTGGGGGCCGTCCAGCATGCTCTCCGTAGGTCAGTCAACATGTGAGCCTTGAACGCAGCGGCAGGACACCTGCAGACCCCGCCCTGCGTCCTGTGGTCATGTGAGGCTGACATGACCCGTGTGACAGGTGAGAAAGCCGGGCCCAGCAGGAATCGAGCTGTCCCTGCAGCCTGTGACCCCAGTGGGCCTGGTGCTGCAGTGTCCTGTCTGCTAGGCTTACATCCCTTCTTCGTAGATTGTTGGTTTCCAAGCTTAGGGGACACAGACTGCCTGGGAGCTTCAGATGCAGATTCCAGAGCTCCCGTCCCAAGCAGGCAACAGGTAGCCTGGTTAAGGAGCCTTGGAAGTGGCCAAAGGGCCTTTTGGTGAAAACCGGCTCACGGTGTCCTTCCCTGGCACCCCTTACTGACCAGGCACACAGGGCCACAGCGGCTCTGGCACTGGTTCTGCTGCACCCTGACTTGCTGATTCCCTGGGTTGGGCAGAACGAGCCCTGTTCCGGGAGCTCTCACTACCGACTCAGAAGCATGGGAAACCAGAGACCCTTCCACTGTTCACGCTCTGAGAAAGGGAGGGGACAGGAAGGGTGTGGGGCCAGGGCCTGTGTCAGACAACGGGCTCCAACAAGCTTCACTCTGTGGCTCGATTTGCCTATTGGACAAGGGCAGCCACATGCGGAGTTTCCAGGTGTTGCATGTGTCCGATGTCAGGAGGGGCTGCGACCCCCAAGGAGCCTAAGGAAGCCCCTCCTGGCCCAGCTCAAACCCCTTCCGGCGCAGAGCGGCCAGCGTTGGGGAGCAGAGAGAAGGCCGCTGACGCTGGCAGACGCCCTCTGTGTCTGATTACAGTAATTGCTTGCTCGGTGTTTTGTATTTGGCTGCGCACACCCGGCAGCGGCAGCCACCCACTCAGTTTCTCTCGGAAAGCCTCTCGCTCGCCCCTTTCTCATGCATATGTGTTCGCACAGACACTCAAATACACATGGCTAACTGCCTGGCTTGGCCCACTCCCTGCTGTGTATTCACAAGGCGAAAATAGCCACAGACGTCCGGGACGAGTCTGAGTAGACTGTCGGTTGCTCTCCTCCTCCTCCGACAGCTCTGAAAGCCACCCACCTCTCCTGGTTTCCTTAGAATATCCAGCTGAGAGGTGGCGTGGGATGGGAGAGGGGGAAGCATGGGTGGGCTCCTGCTTCCTTCTCCCCTGCCTGCTTCCTGGAAACTTCAGGGCACATAGGAGCAGGGGCCGGAAGAGGACTTTTCTGAATTGTATTTTGAGAAGGGAGGCTGGGGCGAGTGTGACTGGCTCCGTGCAAGGTAGAAGGAGGGTCTGGAGACCACCCACACGGCATGGTCGTGCGCTGAACCTGGGCTCGCAGAAGCGGGAGCTGTCTTCGCTGCAGCCCTGCCGGGAGAGTTTAGCCATGACCAACTCCCAGGCACCATGAGCTTGCTGTTTAGTTTTAACTTTAGTTTTTGAAATCATGGCACAGTAACACTGAGTGTGTCAGGGATATACAGTACTGTGAGTTTTCACACATGACTGTATGTGTGTAGCCAACACCACAGTCAGGGTACAGAACAGTCTCATCCCAGAACAGTTCATATCACTACCAGTTTGTCTTTGATCTGGTCATATGAACGGATCAAATTATACAGGATGTGACTTTTTGAGACTAGTTTCTTTCATTCAGCATAATGCCTTTGCAATTCATCCTAGGCATCCCATGCATCAATAATTTGTTCTTTTTTACTGTCGATACTGTTCCATTGTGTAGCTGTACCATAATTTATGTATCCATTCATTCATTGAAGGATGTTGGGCCAGTTCCAGTTTTTGATCATTATGAGTGCAACTTCTGTAAATACTCATGCACAGATTTTTTTGTGAACCTAAAATTTTTATTTCTCTAGGGTCAGTTTCTTTAGAGAATGATATTTCTCAAATGGATCATCTCTCTGTTGTGGATTTTCTCAATTTTTTTTTCTAAAAGCTTTATAATTTTATTTTTTGCATTTAGGTTTATGGTATGTTTTGAGTTAATTTTTATGTAATGATGTGATGTTTAGGTTGAGGTTTATTATTATTATTTTGTAAAGATTTCTAGTGATTCCAACAAATTTGTTGAAAAACTATTCTTTCTCCATTGAATAGCTTTTGCATCCTTATGGAAAATCAATTGTCTGCACTGGTGGGGTCTGTTTCTTCTGTGTTCCGCTGGTCGGCGCACCAAACCCCTTCTCAGCGCCGCACTGCCACGACTGCGCCCGCGGTGTGGTGGGCTGCGACACCGTGGAGTGTGGCTTGTCTGATTGTGTTCTTCTCTCTCAAACCGTGTTATCTGCTCTAGTGTCCTACATATTTTAGGGTTAGCCTGTCCATTCTATAAAATAGCTGCAATTTTTTGTGTGAGTATTTTAATAGAATTATTTACATTGAACACCAATCTGGGGAAAATAAGCATCTTTACTATGCTGAACCTTTCAATTCATGAACAGAATATGTTTAATGATTTATTTAGGTCATCTTGGATTTCTTTAATCAGCATTTTATAATTTTCAGCATCAGATTCTGTGCATGTCATATTAGGTTTGTACCGAAGTATTTCATGCTCTGGAGCTCCCCTCAACGGCATCGCTCTGGCTCCGAGCTGTAGTACATCGTCAGCGCACAGAGGCGCGGGGCGCTTTGTGTGTGGGCGGCATGCTCCGCAGCCTCGCGGAGCTCTGCCATCAGTTCGAGGAGGGTCGTGGTCGTGGCCGTGGCCGTGGTTGTTGCAGTTTCCTTGGAACTTTCTACCTAGACAGTAGTGTTGTCTGCAAGTAGGGGCAGTTGTAGTTCTTTATTTTTTTCATCTTTATGCCCTAACTTTATTTTTCCTCTCTTATTACGCTTGCGAGGACTACCACCATACTGAACAGGAGTGGTGAGAGTGGGTGTCATTTTCATTCCTGATTTAGGAGAAACAATCTTTTACCAGCAAACATGTTAGTTGTAGGTTTTTATAGATGTCCTTTGTCAGGTGGTGGGGGTTCCCTTCTATTCTTGATTGGTTGGGAATTTTTGTCATGAATGCATGTTAAAATTTTCAAATGTTTTTTTCTGTACCAATTGATATGATCATATAGTTTTTCTTCTTTAGATGGTTTATGTGGTGGGTTAAATTGATTGATTTTCAAATATTAAACCATCCTTGCATTTCAGGGGTAGACCCCATTTAGCTATAGCATATTCTTTTTATATATTGGTAGATTTTATTTTGGGATTACTTTGTTGATAATTTTTGTGTCTCTACTCATGAGGGATATTGATCTATAATTTTATTTATATTATCTTTGTTTGATTTTGGTATCAGGATAATGGTGACCTCATAAAGTAATTTTGAAGTATCTCTTTTTTAAATTTTTTTGGAAGGGATTGTATAGAATCCTTAAATGTCGGTAGACTTTGCCAGTGAAACCATCTAGGCCTGGGATTTTCTATTTCAGGAGGTTTTTAAACTATAGATTACATTTCTTTAATAGTTACTATTTCGATTATCTCCCTCATGTGGGTGAATTTGGGTAGTCTGTGGTTTTTGAGAAATTAGCTCATTCATTCAAGTTGTCTGATATGCACAGGGCTGTGCATGGTAGGCCCTTCCTATGCCTCAGCATCGGTGTGGTCTGATGCTCGCAGTAGGTGTTTTATTGATCTGACACCTTCTTTTCTAACAGAAGCACTTAATGTGGAAACCTTGTTTCTGTCAAAGCATGACTTCCGCTGCATCTGGCACATTTTGATAAATTATGTTTTTCATATATTTCAGTTTAATTCCAACTATATTATAATACCCTTTGAGACTCCTTCTTTGACCCCTGGATTATTTAGAAGCATATTGGGAAATTTCCAAGTGTCTGATAAAGTTCTTATTACCTTTCTGTTATTTATTTCCAGTTTAATTTTATTATATTAAGACAATTAAATTTGTGTGATTTCAGTAATCGTATTTGTCAAGATTTGCTTTATGATCCAGGATATGGTCCATCTTAACAAATTTTTCATGTGCATTAGAAAAGAATATAAATATCAATTAGGCTCCATTGATTCACAGTCTGTTTACCTCTTCTGTATCTTTGCTGGTTTTCTGTCTATTGGTTCTATTTACAACAAGAGAAGAGTGTTAAAGTCTTGTACTATATTTGGGAATTTGATTACTTTTCTTTTAGTTCTGTGAGTCTTTGCTTCAAGTATTTTGAAGTCCTGTTGTTAGGTTCGTGCACATTTAGGATTGCAATATCTTCTTTGTGAATTGGTGCTTTTATCACTGTGTAATGTCTTTCTTAATCCCTTGTAATTTTCTTTGCTCTGAAGTCTACTTTGATGTTAAAATAACCACTCCATGTTTCTTATTAGTATTTTTAAATCACATATCTGTTCCCATTGTTTTATTGACTTTCTTATGTAATTATATTTGAAATGAGTTTCTTATAGACAATACATAGTTAAGGAATACTTTAAATCTATTTTGACAATATCTGCCTTCTAATTTATGGGTTTACACCTTTTATACTTAATGTAATTATTGCTATGTTTGGACTTAGGACTAAGATGTTATTAATTTTTCTTGTTCTCTCTATTTTCCTTTCTTTGACTCCTCTTTCTTATCTTCTTTTGGGTTATATAAACTAGATGTATTCCCATCCATTTGCACTTACTTTTTAGATATTTCGGTATCATTTTTATTTCAACAACTATATTATAATGCCCTTGAACTCAGGGATGGATTGTATTCTAGTCTACTTCTGTTTGTTCTTTCCCCTCTGCCACTGTCGAGCCAGGACAGTACATTCCGTGTAGTGGCTGCCCGGTAACTTCTCATGAAAGTGAACCCATGGAGATTGAGGGACTTGAATTTATGTTTGATATATGTGATGTTTCCTGCTCAGAGTGTTTTTTCCTCTTTGTGAGGGTTAGAATATCTTCCTTTCCTCCAGGTATATGGGTTACCTTTAAAATCTGCTGGCGTGGTATTTTGGATTTATATTTAATGGCATCTGCGGATATATAGACGGAGAAGATGGTGTTTCATTTATCTCTAAAAAAAGTGTCTTCATGAAAAGTCTTAGAAATGAGTCTTCCCTCCGTGTGTCGCACACGGCAGCAACTTATGATGGGTTTCAGTAACGTTACACGAAGTCCTCCCAGGTCAGGCAGACTTGTCTATTACTTGACGGAAAACATTAGCATGTTGAAAGAAAGGCACTAGTCACAAAGGGCTGGTGTAAAGAGGGAGTTTAGGAATAGAAGACTCACAGGGAAGGACGCTGGCAGCGTCCGTCAGCGTACTGTCCAGGGGACACATAGACTTTCCTTATCAGCTTCCTATTGGCTGGACCACCCATCCCTAGAGACAGTGGTTCAGACAGGTGCCTGAGGCAGATTCCATTAAATGCTTCATTTGCTCACCTCTGCTTGTTCTAGCTTCGGTATCACCAAGAATACTTCTCATAAGCGATTTTCTCTGAGTTATGCAAACAAGAACTAGAGGATAACAATGGAACATTAAACACATGCATCTACTTTGGCCTCGTTCTGAATCTCTATTGAATTATTAGTAAAGGGATTTTTCAAAAAGCATAAACCTAAAAGAAAAGTGAAGTGAAGTGAGGAAATAACAGCAACAGAACTTTGAAGGTGGAAAGTCTATGGGAGAGTAATCAATGAGCAGATCTAAGGAAACGGAATCTTCTAGAGGCAGTGAGAAACAGAGAGAGGCAACCAGAGTTACTTTTTTTCTTTTTTCTTCTTGCCCAAGGGCATTTCTCTTTGCTTTGAGTAAGACAGAGAGAGAGAGAGGTTGTTTGCCTCTTGTATATGCTTCGACTGAGGATCGAACCCACAGCGTGGGTTTGTACCCTGACAGGGAATCCAACCTGTAAACTCTTGGTCTACGGGATGATACGCCAACCATCTGAACCACACTGGCTAGGGCCAGATTCACTTTCACGAATCCTCAAACAGCTCAAGGATTGGCTGCAGTGGCATGCCTTAAACCAGGGGTGAAGAGGGGCTCTGAAATCAAGAAGACTGGTTAAAGTTTCCTTATAAATATTTAGACCCTCAAATTCTCTTTCCTACTCTGTCCAGTGCTCCGCCCCTGTAGAAGACCAGCAGGTTGCTCCCCGGGAGGATAAAACAGCGGATCTTTGGATTTGGGAAGCCCCAGCACAACCGATGGCGCGGGCACATGTGAAAACAAGGGGACCAGATGGGGCCCCTACTCCTGGTTTGCTTCCCCACTTGGCTCCAGTGCACTGACAGCTGCAACTTTATCTTTCAAGCAAGAAGCCAGAAAAGCCTTTTCTGAAGATCTGATCAGCTCAAGAAGAATGATATAAATTTACTGAATCGGAGTTTCCCAGTGAACCATGCCAGCCAGACTATCCTAGCGTGAAAGGACCTGCCAGCCAGGGCCTCCACACCTCAGTGCTTGTGGACTCCCAGACTTAGAGATTATCAGAGGTCTGAGGTAAACCTCCAAAGGAAAAATAGATGCCAGAACAAAGAAATAGAGCCAGGCAACCTGACGGAACAGAGACTACGCAGAGAGCACAAAAGTAAAATTAAAACCATCCGTAATGTCTTTAGAGAAAGAAGAGAATATGTTGCAGTCCTGAAACAAGAACATGGTATTTTAAAAAGGAACATTTGGAAGACAAAATTGTTTAGAAGTAAAAACTGGAACGGCAAAAAGTGAAAACTTAACAGAAGGGTTGGGAGATAAAGTTGAGGAATTCTCAGAGAAAGTGGAGCTGAAAGTGAGAGAGATAGAAAACAAGAGGGAAAAAAAGTTTCAAAATTAGAGGACCTTTTGCTGGAAGACCAATATCTGAATAACAGGTCCAGAGAGAATAGACAGAGGAAGTAGAAGGGATAAAATCATCAAAAAACAAAATTATGGAATGCCGCACAGTTGAATATATATGTTTCCAGATTTAAAGGGCCAACAAATGCTTAGCCAGTGAGTGGCAATGCACCCATGCCGTGGTACACACACCATCGAGAGAGTCTGCAATGCTGGGGCTAACAGCGGAGCCTGCACGCTTCCAGGGTCACGTGCAAAGGGCAAGCAACCAGAATTATACTGACTTCTCAACAGCAGCACCAGAAGCTGAGACGACTCAAACTTTGATGCAGCATGATCTGTACCCTGGAATACTATATTCTTTCAGACAATCAATTATGGGTATGAGTGAAATAAAGACATTTTCAGGCATAAAATGTCAGAAGGTACTTACTTCCACGGCACCCCTTCTTGGGAAACTGTTGGAAGCCATGCTCCACCAAGATGAGGCTCTGAAAGGGAGAGAAAGGCAGGACTCAGGAAACAGCGTTCATGCACAGCAGATAGGCCTGGGGAGTCCTGGGTTGGTGGTGGTTTAAGACCCCAGGATACGTCGAGGACAAGCAGCCCCCCACTGGAGTCGCTCAGGAATCTCTGAGAGATTTCTCTAAGAAAATGAAACTAACAGAGTACTCGGCAGATCCAAATACACAGAGAGGAGATTTAGACACTGGGCTGAGAGTTAGGGTTTGAATCGCTGAGTGTCTCCATAGCGGCGATGGCAACAGACACTCAGGGACTACACCAGCCAAAGTCACTGTATGTGTACGTGTCTCCACGCTGCAGGGCGTGGGGACTGGCGGGGCACGCATGCGCGTGGTGAGCTTCAGGGGCTGGAACCCCGAGTCAGGAGCCAGGCCTCATGCTCTGCACAGAGACCCCCCTTGATGGCTCTGTCCGACTGGGATCTTCCCAGTCTGATGCCCTGCCCTTCGGGAGACTTACCACTGTTCACAACGCCTCCCCCGATGGTGGCCCTGACCTTCAGGTCCACCTTGCTCACTGTCGTGGAAGCTCTGGGCGGGGGGCTCCCCCAGCGTCTTCTCCAGGCCTCTGTCCTGAGCCTCTAGCCCCTCCTTTCTTTTGAGTTTATTGTTTCCTCTTCGTTTTCTTTGTGATATCTTTTGATCCTCAGAAATATTTCAGTCTTTAGTCAGGCTTATGATTTTTTTCCTTTATAATTTCTTCCTTTATTTTTATGCTTAGAAAGGCCTTTTGTACATAAGAACAGACATTCACTTAAATTTTCTTCTAGCTGTATGTTTTTTTTTAATAAAAAATGTAGTGCTTTTTTCCATTTGGAGTTTATATTGGTTTATAGTGTGAAGAGTACAGTAAAGCAACTGTATTTTTGCAGTTAATAAATTACCCTAACTCCATTTATGAAATAAATCCCTCGTCTCCTTGCTGGTCAGAAATGCCGCCTTCTTTGGATACTACCTTCCGTGGACGTTAGGTTCTGTTTCAGGCATGCTAGCGTCAATATGTTTATTTCAGCGCTGGTAGTTTGTACACCGAAGAACCTCTAATTGCAGCGATGCTGTGTATGTAGCTCATTGTCATTGTAGAAATAGTGGCAAGAGTGTTCCAGTCCTCAGTCCTCTTTCTTTGTCATTGCAAAGCCCTGAGCAGCTGCTGTGCCATGCTGCACCCCCGTCCCCAGGCTGGTGAGTCAGAGGCTGCCTGTGATGGAAACGCTTTCCCTGGACGGGCTTCAGGCCTGCGCTGCAATATGAATGCAGCTTGCCTTTCAAGCTCCGTGGCACAGTCTCACATTCAAAGCTGGTAGCAGGAGTGGGTGAAGTGGACTGGGTGCAAGATGCATGGAGAAGTGGGCTCTCTGGAGAATGCGCCCCTGTTTAGAGGCATTCAGAGGGTTTCCGATCAAGGCATGGCATGCCTGGATGTGGCAGGAGGGCCACGGGCACTGAACCCTGGTGTGGGGAACAACTGTGTGGCGCTGGAGAGTGTATTTACAGAGCGTTTCACGTGACCGCTGTAATACCCCTTCAGGTAGATGTCCACCAACAGGCCCACTTGGAGGACACACACTATGTCCTCGAAGAACAGAACAATGTGCAGCAGGCCTTAGAGCCAGCACTTCCGGTGAGGGGCCCAGGACTCTGACCTGCCCCCGACCCTGTTCTCTCCCCTCTGCACCACGTGACGGTGCCACCCACTGTGAGTGTGGGGGACAGGTGAGAGGCTTTCATGAGAGAAGAATGAGTGATTTTTTGGTATTGAATCTAAAAATACCAGAATCTAAGTGACCTATAAAGCCTGCCTCTGGCTGAATTCCAAATGTCAGGGCACAGAACAGGGAGAGGTGGCACCAGGCAGTTAGGGCTCCTGCTGACAGGCACGCCCTGTGCACATCTGTCTGAAACATCTGGAGTCGGCCTGGCCGGAGAGGCTGTGGGCTAAATGGCCCGAGAGCTCCTCACCCACATTGTCGCAGCCATTCAGGCAACTCCCAGAGAGAGCCTGACAGGGAGGCTGCAGGGACCTTTAAAGGACCAGATCTTCTCCCGTGCCAAGGCAGGCTGTCTCTCTCTCTCTCTCTCTCTCTCTCCTTTCTCTCCCTCCCTCTTCTTCTCTCACTGCACACCCCCTTTTCCTGTCCTGATACCCAAGTGCCCTAAGGGTGGACCACTACTGCATGTCAGCTACTCAGAATGGGAAGACTCTTCTGTTTGTAACTCCAAGGTCCAGCAGCTACAAGTCTTTCTGAGTAGCTTGCTCAAGGTGGTGGGGAAAGCTATAAAAAGACTGTTCTTTCCTGAGCCTGCTCTGGGCCTCCCCACTCCCAGGGCCCCATGCCCCATCATTTAGGCTGGGACAGAGGCTCCCAGCCCAGAGAGCTCCTCAGCTCCATTGGAAAGGAAAGGTTAAGGGCAGCTGGAGAATGAGAAATTCTTCGGTAGAGACCCCCTGCCTTTGGCTGGATTTGAGAGCCAGGGCCCTAATGAACTTGAGTCTGGAGGGAGACCATCCCATTTTGCTGGGTAGTCACTGCCTGTGCACTTGTCTGAGCTGATGACTTTGTGAGGACGTTGGGGACAGTGTCATCAAAGGTCCCTTCCAGTTAAAAGAACAGCGCCTTGGAGTGCGCCCAAGGGGAGGTGTACCAGGCCTTCCCCAGACTCGGCGGGAGTTCCTGACCCTGAGTGCGTGCCCTTCGTGAAGCCTCTGGCTTCTGACCTGTGAATCACAGGTGCTCCAAACCAGAACGTTTACAGCGGCGGCAGGACAGCCACATCCACAGAGGACATTCCATCTGCATGGGCTCAACTGTCTGGACTGGAAGCTATGGGTGGCCATAGACTGAGGAGCCTTAAATCACCACACTGGTGCAAAGGTGTAAGCAGTCTGGAGCTAGAGAACAGATGTGACAAGGGAGAACAGAGCTTTTTCTTTTATTGTGGCAGAATTAATATAATACAAAATTTATTGTCTTAACCATTTTTAAGTGTACAGTTCAGTAGTGTTAAGTACACTCACATTGTTGCACAACCATCTCTACAACTCTTTTCATCTCGGAAAACCCAAACTCTGTCCCCATTAACACTAACTCCCCATGCCCCCTCCCCCAGCCCTGGTATCCACCGTTCTACTTTCTGTCTCCATGAATTTGACACCTTTGGGTGCCTCGTATCAGTGGAATCGTAGAGTGTTTGGCCCTTTGTGACGGGCTTGTTTCACTGAACCTCATGTCCTCAAGGTTCATCGATGTTGTAGCAGGCGTCAGATTCAACTTCCCTTTTAAGTCTGTTTGTCTATTCATTCGCTCCTGCACTGGGGCGCTCCCACCTTTCGGCTATTGTGAACAGGGCTGCTATGAACGTGGAGTGCAAATATCTTTTCAAGACCCCACTTTCAGTTATTTTGGGAATATATCCAGAAGTTGACTTGCTAGATTATATGGTAGTTCTGTTTTTCATTTTTTGAGGAACCTCCATACTGTTTTCCACAGTGGCTGCACATTTTACATTCTCACCAACAGTGCCTGAGGGTTCCAGCTTCTCTGCATCCTCTCCATCCCTTCCCTCCGTCCTTCCTCCCTCTCTTCCTTCCTTCTCTTCCTCCCTCCCTCCCTTCTCTTCCTCCCTCCCTCCCTCCTTTCCCTCCTTCCCTCCTTCCTTCCTTCTTTCCCTTCCTTCCTTCTCTCCTTCCTTCTCTTCCTCCCTCCCTCCCTCCTTTCCCTCCTTCCTTCCTTCCTTCTTTCCCTTCCTTCCTTCCCTCCTTCCTTCCTTCCTTCCTTCCCTCCTTCCTTCCTTCCTTCCTTCCCTCCTTCCTTCCTTCTTTCCTTCTCTCCTTCCTTCCTCCCTCCCTCCCTTCCTCCCTCCCTTCCTTCCTTCCTTCCTCCCTTCCTCCCTCCCTTCCTCCCTTCCTTCTCAGCTAATGTATTCCCTACCATGTGTATTTTTTTCTGAAGTGTCTTTCTGACCTTTACCATTTTTTGTTCTAAAACCTTTGAAATTTCTGACTGTCAGTCTTAACAAACCCCTGCCACTCATTTGTTATATTCAATCAGCCACCTCTGTTTACTGTGTGTCACGAACACCCCTCACACCTGCCTGCATTACTTCACCCTCGCTGCCTCTGTCCCAGCCCAGCCTCCATAGTTTCTCTGGCAGTCAGTGCACCAGCTCCCAACTGGGCTCCTCACCTTTGACCTTGGCCCTTTCCCACCCATTCTCCACACAGCAAGCAGAGTGAGCATTTCTAAGTGCAAATCTGTGTATGGCACAGCCCTACCTAAAACCCCATCAGGGTTTCTGTCCCCCCTGATGTGGAAGTCCACACTCCCTAAACAGCCCCCGGAGAGCCTGCTACCTTCCTCTAACTTCCTCTCTCTCCAGTCTCCACCTTCAGATGTGCCTCCTGCAATGGCGACCACTCGCGTGGGTTAAGAACCACTCCGGGACTGTTCCATCTCCTGGCATCTACACATGCTGTGCCCTCCCGCTCAGCCGCCCTTCCCTTCCCTCCGCCTGTCTAACTTGCCATCCTTCAGAATTCCACTTACAACCACCACCTCTAGGAACCTTCTAGGGCCCTCGGGTTTCCTCGCTCCATGTCACCCTGTCGCTACCCCATGGTAACGTCACATTCCATGAGTCCTGTCAGTTGGTGTGTCTGTTGATGTGTGTAAACCCCTTCCTCTTGTGCCCCTTTTTATCCTAGTGCCCAGCACAGTATCATCACAGATCCTGGTCAGGGGCTTGTGGAATGAGTAAAAGTGCTTCTAGTGGACATTTATTGAGGGCTCATTAATTACTAGATGGATAATTCATAGCCTTCACCTCATTTAATCCTCACAAACGGCTCCTCTGGGTGGTTACGCTCAGTCTGACAGGTGAGAGGAACGAAGGCTGCAGAGATTACTCAGAAGAGGCGGAGCGCCCGCCTCTGCTTCCTGGTGGAGCCAGCTCTGTGGGGGAGGGGCTCCGTCTTGGAGGGTCTGTCTGGGTCCTTCGTATGTAAAGGTCATTACACCTCTGTCGTTTCTCTTCCTTGCAAATATTTCCCCCAGGTTTTGATGCTTTCTAATTTCCTATTTGATCATCTTGAAGTTTAGAGTCTTTTAATTATTAAGTAGTAAAACCAGTCACTCTTTTCTGTGATAATTTATTCCATGGATCATGCTTTAAAATTTTTATCCTTTCTAAGTTCAGTTGGTCACCTGTATTGTTAGTTTATATTTTAATTGTCTCATTCTTTTAAATTTAACTCTTTAAGCCTTTAATTGTGTATTTCTTTTTTTATTGTTGACACTATTGCAGATGTCCCCATATCTCCGCACTTTGCCCGCCTCCACCCAGTCCCCATGGACCCTCCCCTCTGGCCGTCACCACGCTGTTGTCTGTGTCTATGAGTTATGCACGTATGATCCTTGTCTAATCCCTGCACCTTCTTTCATCCGGACCCTGGCTCCTCTCTAAAAGCTGTCAGTCTGTTCCATGTGTCCATGCCTCTGTTTATATTTTGTTCATCAGTTTATTATGTTCATTAAATTCCACATAAAAGGAAGATTATATGGTATTTTTCTTTCTCTGGCTGGCTTATTTCACTTAGCATAATACTCTCCGGGTCCATCCATGCCGTCACAAAAGGTAAGCTTTCCTTCTTTTTTGTGGCCAAGTAGTGTTCCGTTGTGTAAATGTACCACAGCTTTTTTATTCACTCACCCACTGATGGACACTTGGGCTGTTTGTAGATCTTGGGCATTGTAAATAACTGCTATGAACATAGGGGTGTATATGCTCTTCGAATTAACGTTTCAGGATTCCTCGGATATATTACTGGCAGTGGAATTGCTGGGTCAAAAGGCAGTTTCATTTTTAATTTGTTGAGGAAACTCTATACTGATTTTTTTTTATTATACACATGTGGATTTATTTTTTTTTATTTTTCAAAGATTTTATTTATTTATTTTCAGAGAGAAGAGGAGGGAAGGAGAAAGAGCAATGTATGGTTGCCTCTCATGTGGCCCTCACTGGGGACCTGGCCTGCAACCCAGGCATGTGCCCCGACTGGGAATCGAACCGGGACCCTCTGGTTCCCAGCCCACACTCAATCCACTGAGCTACCCCAGCTGGTCCTCTATACTGATTTCTACAGAGGCTGCACCAGTCTGCATTCCCACCAATAGTGCACGAGGGATCCTTTTTCTCCACATCCTCGCCAACACTTGTTGTTTGTTGATTAATTGATGACAGTCATTCTGACAGGTATGAGGTGATATCTCATTGTGGTTTTAATTTGCATTTCTCTGATTATTAGTGATGTTGAGCATTTTTTCATGTCTGTTGGCCATCTGTACGTCCTCTTTGGAGAAGCATCTTTTCAAATCCTTTGTCCATTTTTTAATTGGATTGTATGTCTTCCTGGTGTTGAGTTGTATAAGTTGTTTATATATTTTGGAAATTAACCCCTTGTCAGATGTATCATTGGCGATTATGTTCTCCCATACCGTGCGTTCCCTTTTCATTTTGTTGATGACTTCTTTTGCTGTGCAGATTTTAGTTTGATGTAGTCCCATTTGTTTAATTCTTCTTTTATTTCTCTTGCTCGAGGAGACATATTGGCAAAGATATTGTTATGAGAAATGTCTGAGGTTTTACTGCCTATGTTTTCTTCTAGGATTTTTTTATGGTTTTCACAACTTACCTTTAAGTCCTTTATCCATTTTGAGTTTATTCTTGTGTGTGATGTAAGCTGGTCAGCCTGGTGCTGGCACAAGAAGAGGCACGTAGGTCAGTGAAGCAGAGCAGAGAGCCCAGAAGTCACCCCACACCTGGATGGCCAGGTGGTACTTGACAGAGGAGGCAGGAGCACACAATGGAGGAAAGACGGTCTCTTCAGTTAATGGTCCTGGGAAAACTGGGCAGGTACATGCAAAAAAATGAAATTAGACCACCAAGTCTTTAAGTCCTTTAAAATTTACATAATCTTTGTCGGGTGTTTTCCTAAATCTATTTATTGAATAGTACCTCTTATTAGGTAATGGTACTTTTATATATTTATAGTCTATTTGGGGGAATTTTACTGATTGGTATGTCAAGTCAACTCTTGAACTATTATTACCACCATATTTTATCATTTATTTTCTATTTAGTAGGGTAAGTCCTGCCTCTTGTGCACACCCACTGAATATATTTTCTTTTTAACATTACCTTGGCTGATCTTACATATTATTTTAATATGATCTTTAAAATATTTCTTATCTGTACAGTATTTACTGGCACAGTTTAATATATATGAATATACTTCATGTTTATTATATACAAATTAGGAAATATAGAAAATTTAAATAAAGTACAGAAATATGAACATTTTATTTCCTTATAGCTTTTTTTCTTTGTGAATATAGATACCGTATTTTTCATACTATAAGACACACCAGACCATAAGAGGCACCTAGGTTTTAGAGGAGGAAAATAGGAAAAAAATTTTGAAGTAAAAAATGTGGTAAAATATTTAATAACGTAAATAACATAATATTTCACCACTGTAAATGTAAACAGCCAGGTAAGCTACATTCGGACTATAAGACGCACCCTCCTTTGCCTCCCAAATTTGAGGGGATAAAAGTACATCTTATAATCCGAAAAATACGGTAGGTACTGCAGTGGGAATCACATTGCAGTGCACCTCAGGCCCTGCTTTGCCTCCCAACGAGTTACCTTGCAAGCGTTTTCACATCTGATTAGATTTTGAAATTATGAGTTTTAATCTTGTATAATTTTCATTGAGGCAAAAGCCTGAAAATCTTTTTAGTGATTCCCCTATTGTTGGGCATTTGGGTTATTATTAATATTTTGTTTCCTTTAAACAGTCTGGTAATGAAAATCTGTGCAAATACAATTTTGTTCAAATTTGATCATTTCCTTAGGGTATATTTCTAGATCTGGGTCAACAGGAATGCACATTTTTAAGGCTTTAAATTGCTTTTTAAAAAGGTTGCACCAATTTAAACTCCCATCAGCAATGTATGGAAATGTCTGTTTCCACCGTATTCTTGCCCACACTTGGCTACTATGATTTCATTGAGACTTTTATTGAGGTTATGTTAAATCTATAAATCAATTTAGAAAGAATTGCCTTCTTTATAATATTGATTCTTCTCTTTGAGGGAAACGGTGTGCCTCCATTTGATTACATCTTTATTTTATATCTCTAAGTAAAGTTTTGTTGCCTTCTCCATATAAATCCTGCATATTTATTATTGGGATTAGTTCTGGGTGTATCATACTGTTTGTTGTTGTTGTCAGTTTTTGTTTTGTTATGTGAAAGTCACTTAAAATTTTATCTTCTTTCCCAAAGTGTGTTTTCGAAGCACTTGAGCCTCCAGATGCTCCGTGAAAAACGAAGGGGCTCTGAGCTCACACTTGCTTGGAACGGCTGTTGCCTTTACTGGAAATTCTCACGACGTGTCCACGTAAGCTCGAGGAGCCCTACTGGAAAGAAGCCCGTTGAACATTGTTTCCTACACCACCCAGCACATCTCAAGCTTACTCCATCATGGGATATTTTTACGTAAACATAAACATGTTTAACGTACAATCTATTAGTATACAGTGGAGCTGGTATTCAAGGAAGCCTAATGCTGTGACCTGACAAACGGTCCTGATTCTTCACTCCTCCCTGTAACTGTGCCCTTGGCCTGTAACTCTGGAGTGCCCCTCCACCTGACTCTGAACTACACTGTATGGTTTGGCCAATGGGATGTTAGCAAAAGTAAGCACATAAGTCTTCAAAGTGGGGCTGATCACAGTAGCATCGTCCATATCCATGAAAAATAGATACCTGGGGTACCCTGTTGGAAGATGAGACGGGGAGCAGAGCTGAGCTATACCAGTCATCCCAGTTGAAACCATGCTGAATGACTCAAAAAACAGTCAATTCTTTTTATGAAAGTGAGCCCAGCCAAGACCAGAAGGACGCCTCGGCTGGACATCAGATCTGCGAACTCAGTAACTTCCGGCCGTCTTGTAGCAGTGAATTTGGGGATGGCTCCTGACACAGCAGTCTTGTGGCAAGAGATAACTGATATGCCCGCCTTAGGCAATGAGCTTTAACTTGAGAGGCTTTATTTATATCAAGGAAATTCCTTTTCATTTCTACTTTTCTAAATACTTTTCACCAAAAATGTTATTGAATAACTTTTGGGCAGCCATTGAGATTATTTTAAGCTTTTCCAATTGAATCCACTGATGTGATATTTTATATTAATAGACTTCCTATTAATAACCTGTCCTGACCTCCCTACATAAATCATTCTTGGTAACAGCTGATCATTCTTTTAATTTACTATTTAATACCATATGCTAGTATTCTCCATAGGGATTTAGTATTTATATTTGTAAGTAAAATTAGTTTGTAGTTTTCTATTTTGGTCCATCCTACTCATTTTTGGTATAAAACATAAGTCAACTTCATAAAATGACTCAGTTACCTTTTAGTCTCTGCCTATTCTCTAGATCAATTTTTATAACATGAAAATTATTTATTCCTTAAAAGACCAATAGATTCCAGTGCTAAAGTCATCTGGTCATGGATACTTTTTGATAGTTTACTTATTTGATAGTTTTGTTTTATTTTTAAATTTTCCCTCTGATTTTTGGTCTTAAGTTTTCCTACTTATTTCTATTTATGTGTTTGGAAACTCAAATTACTTTTGTGATGGCCAATAAGGTACACCCTGTACTCCTGGATATCTGAAAGCAACCTTTCAGCCATTTTGGAACAACAACTGATGTAATCGAGTAACTAAACAAGCATGTGCCAGCCATTTGTTTCAGTAACTACGACTTGCGTCAGACGTAGCGTGAGTTGACAGTGTGGTCTCACTCCGTGGAGGTGGGGTCGTGGGGAGCCAGTCTGACAGCAGCTGGAAAGGGGTCTCAGGGCTGGGGAAACAACCTGGAGAAAGTCCTGCGGATTCATACAGGTTGGGCTTTTTAATGCCTTTCCATGATTTATGTCTATAATATAAGGAAATATTTGAAAGTGGAACTGTTTTAAAAATCTTGGAACTTGAATGTCCTAGTAATTGTCCCAAGTGATGGTTGACATGGGACTGAGGCTTAATAGGAAACGTGTGGGAATATCTTGCGGACCTGGACCATGTCCCCGGCGGCCTCGGAGAAACAGAGGCCCGGGAGTCACTCACTGTCTGCGAGGCGCGCCCAACCCTATGCTGGGGCTCTGTAGCTCTGCTGCTTGCTCAGTTCTCAGATTTCCCACACCTTGTTTTACTAGAAACACGAGTAAATGATGACGCAGCGCTTCCGGCTCACCATATCCAGGCACTACTGATAAGCACGAGTGTCACCCATTCTACAGATTGAGGAAGGAAGGCACAGACAGGCTCCATGATGTGTCCAGACAGCGAGTCTCCATGCTCTGTGCTGTCACCCCCGGGCAGTGTCACCTCTTGCTCTTCCTCATTTGTCTTACTTCCCTCCTGTCCACCAGCATGCCTGGCTCAGGGCTGGGCTTTAGTAAGGGTTCGATATTGTAGATGAGGACAGAAGAGGTGGAAAGAGAGAGAATAAGTGTAAGAGAAAAAGGTAATGGGGTGTCACAGAGGGAATTCATGGCTTCTGACTTGAGACTGTGACCCCAGCTATTAACACTACAAATAATAACACGTCTTTCCCACAGGGTCCTTGTGAGGTTTTTCTGAGCAGAGGACCTGATGCATAACTAACACTCAATAAGGACTAATGAGTCATAGTAATGGTGATGGTGGTGATGAAGGATGATGACCGTAAAACCAAGCTCTGCCACCAACTGGTTCTGTGACCCTTCTCCGGTCACTTTGCTTCCCTGGGCCCAGTTTCCTCATTTGTCAGATGGCGGATGGCCTCGTGGCTGTGTGACCACGTGGTCTGTGAGCCAGAGTGCAGATGGAGCAGGGGACAGAGTCCGGGACGGGCGGTAGGGGCCACTGCTGAGCGGGCCGTGCTTAGGGGAGCTGGGGGAGTCCGCCCACTCCTGATGTGAAGGTTGCAGTCTGCCCAGATCACTTCCCTCCCCCCAGGCACCTCACAGATGGAGGACTGAGTAGGGTGAGGGGGACATTGCTCAGTCCATTCACAGTCCATTTGCTCTTTGCTAAGCATTGAGCAAAAACAACAGTTTTCCCCCAACTCAAATGTAAATTTTACACAAACCATGGTATACTTGTTTAGCATAAGTATGTCTGAAATACTGCATGGGACACAGTTATACTAAACAATTATTTGTTATTGGAACTCAGTTCTCTGGGTTGCCCTGCCTGGTCCAGGATTCAGGTGTCTCAGATGGGAAGCCGTGGTGAACCTGGACCAGACCAAGTTATTTCTTTAAGCCAAAGATCTGCATTCTAGAATCTCTATCTTCCCTGCTTCTTCTCGCTTCTTCAGGAGAAAAAGACGTAGTAACTAAATGGGGAAATTTGTTCGCCGTAAATTACCAAGAGAGGAGTTGCTCCAGATTCAATAAGGCAATTATTATATCTTGAGTAAAGAACAATTGATTATTCCAAACAAATGTACCAGGCCGTGGTTTAACGGAAATCTGTGTCTGTAACCTGCTATCGTTGTTAAGTCAGAAGTAAATATGTTCTTAATAACCCACTGCTATTTATTTAATGTACAATAACTTGCCTGCAAAGCTTAAATGAAATGCACAGTTAATTAAAACTATCTCTGTATCAAGTCCTCCAGGGAAAACACGTAACCCAAGCTCTCATTTGGGATTATTTTACACCTCCCCTCCCCCACTGCCCTCTCATTGGTAGATTTTAATGTGATCTGTTGGGAAGTCTACAGTATTTTTGCTGGGCAATCTCAGCCTGCTCAGATATATGGAAACTCCACATGTTTATCCAGAGTTGGGAAAACTTCAGAGAGGCCCTGAGCTGAGGCTGCATGGCCGGTGCACAGAAGCCTGCTCTGGCTCCTGGGAGGTGGGGGCTGCTTCTCAACCTGCCCACTAATTCACTGTTCAAATGAGCCGTCCACTTTGCTGCTCTGAGTGAGTTTTCCAATCTGTGGACCCAATGGAACCACTTACGGTTTTGGTGACAGGTCAGAAAAAGGGTGGGCAGGATTTGGAAGTGAGGGCTCACCTTGACCTGTTCAATGGGTCTCCAAGGATACCAGGCCCTCCGCTGTGCGAGCCCCGGTCTGTGGGACACTCCTCTGCTTAGCCACATGTTCACTGTTTTGTTGTTATGCAACAAGGATTTGATGCCCAGGTGTCTCCTGGACCTGAGGTTCATGGGTACGAGGACCGGAGAGATGGAGGCCACTCCCGGCTGTGTCTGCATAAGTGGACGCTCAAACGTGGAAGCTCAGTTCTAGCATTCATTGCGCTCCTCTGAGTTTGTTTGCTTTCCTGCACAGGGAGGATAGTGTCTTCCCTACAAATTGCTGAGCGATTAGAAGTTCAAATGAGAAAATGTATGCTCAACTGCTTTCAAAGTCTAAAGAATTAACATACAAATGTATATTCCCCCCAGCCGTAGTGGTTCAAGGCCGTTCTGCAGGGGCCTGCTGGGAGCCAGTGCGGGACAGCCCGGGAACACCCAGGCGAGGTGGGCGGGCCCGAGGGACAGGCTGCTCAGCCTCTGAAACCCCCTGCCAGTGAGAGCTGATCAGATACTTAATAAAGACTGATAGGTATGGAGATCATCTGGAGAATTCTCAGCTGGGTGGGGGAAGGGGGAGAATGGAGGAAAAGGTGCAGGGATTAAAAAGTATAATTGGTAGGTACAGAATAGACAGGGGGATGTAAAGTACAGCATAGGAAATGGAGAAGCCAAAGAATTTGACCCGTGGACGTGAACTAAGGTGGGGGGTGCTGAAGGGAAGCAGGTACAGGGTGGCGGGGGGCAAAGGGGGAAAACATTGGACAGCTGGAATAGCATAATCAATAAAATATACTTTTAAAAAAAGACTGACTGCTGAGTGGGACGTGAAAAGTAGAGATACTTACAAGACACAGTCTCGCCTGATCTGTGTATCCTCGCTGTGAGGGAGGCAGAGAGGCTTTCCTCTTTCTCATTTTACCGCTAAAGAGGTTGAACCTCAGAGAGGGAAGATGACTTGGCCCAAGGTCACTCGCACAATTGGCGAAACCAGGGCGGGGCACCGGTCTTTTCCTTTACACAGCAGCCACTGTCAAGATAACAGTGCATTCCCTGTCCAGCCGAGAGCCTAGAGCCTGGCTGCCCCTGGACCTTGGGGAGTGCGCACATCAGGGGCGGAGCTTCTAAGTTAAAAACGACCTGTTCCAAGGTGCACAGCTTAGCCAGTGAGCCCGGCTGCGTTGCAGCCTGTCGGCCCTCTGCTGGATGGGCTTATGCAGAACAGAATGAAAACAGGAGGATGTGGAGGCGGGTCCTAAGTCCGGGTAGGGGTGGTTGACTGGGCTGGGTGGCCCCTGAGGGAGGTCACTGGCGCTGCTGACCTTCTGGGGGCAACCTCAGGCTTCCTTGCTCCCCTGATGCTGTGGTAGTCTCTCCGGGGTCCTCTCAGAGGGTGCCATAACAAGTTAATATCCGATTGCGGTGGGGAGCCATATGCCAGCTATAATTACTTGGGTGCGTAGATATTAGGGCCACCGTAATTATAATTCCAAGGTAATGGGGGGGGAGCGGGGGAGCGTACTCAGCAAGACTTTGTGCTATTGTTGCCTTTTTTTCCCTTTGTCTCTCAAATTTCCTGCATGAATCAGATAGACAAGCTCTGCCGGTTTCTGGGATGCAGCTTCTTCGACATCCCTTTTTCCGGCAGTGGGGTGTTATGAGGTGGGACTCAGGCTGGCGGGGGGGCTTCTGGGCTGCCAAGTATGTGCCGAGGTCCACAGGGTTCATTCAGCCTGTGCTGGTTTTGCACTCCTGTCCAGTGCTAGCGGCGTCACTTCAGAATGGTCGGGCCTCCGGCTCCTGTGCCATCTCTGCCCTCAGGCCACTGCCTCAGAAGTGAAGAGCTGGATGAGGATGATTTTCAAGGGCCACTGTCATTCTGAGCATTTCGTGTTTCTCAGAACCATTGCCACGTGCAGGAAATGCAGGACGCAGGCCTGGAGTACCCCCCACCCCAAGGAACAGAAATAACATACATTTAAAAGAAGACTTCCATTTCTAATCCCATTAGCTACCGTCACTCAAGAGCTCGGTTGCTGTCGGGGCTGGTGGCTGTTGTGCTGGAGATCGGTGGCATGGACTATGTCCACCATCGAGAAAGTTCCATTGCACAGTGCTCGGGGGGTTCCCAGGAGGAAGCTGGTTGTTACGGGGTGCCTGGGAAAGGGCGGTGGAGACGAGGGAGTTTTGGAGTCTGGTCAGTCCTGGATGACTGTCTTGAGCTGTCATTTAAAGTTCTGTGACATTGGGCAATCCACCTGCCTGTTACACACCTCTGTAAAATGGAAATGACAATACCATTTGGTAGAGTATTTTGAGTATTAAGTGATTTAAATATCAATATGGTCTGTATTCAAATACATACACCAAGGTGAGGTTGGTGGGACCACCGCATTATCACCCTTTTTGGCAGCTCCTGTCCCAGGGTAGGGTCCCACTGAATCAACCTGGGAAGAGGTGTGCATGGGGAGGACGCCCCCAGACCCTCACCTGGCTCGGCCACCTTGACATTTCGGAAACTAACTGAAGTGCTTGACTGAGTTCTTCGCTGCCCGCTTCTCCCTCCTCCTCCCTCCCCACTGTCACCCCCTCGCCTCCGCTCATTCTACGAGGGTTGCCAGAGTTAGCAAATAAAAACACAGGATTCCCAGTTAAATTTGAATTTCAGATAAGCAGTGAATACTATGTGTAGTATAAGCATGTCTCATGCAGTATTTAGGACATACCAAAAAAATTACTTGTTGTCTACCCACAATTCTAGCTTAACTGGTGTCTCTCTGTATTTTACCCCCCCCTCATCTTTACCGAGGTAGCCTGGCTGTGGGGGGCAGCCCGGGGGGCCTCGTGTGTGCGAGGCCTGGGGCAGACGGTGGGTGTCCTGTCACACTGTGCAAGAGCCTCGGGGTGAGTCTGCTCCTGTGACGGAAAGGTGGAGCTCTCGCCAGGCAGGGAGGCTTTGCGTCTGGGTAAGGTGCGTGGTCTCTGTGGGTGTCTTCCTGTGTTTCTGCCGGCGACCAGTGTCTCTGTGATGCAGGCTCCAAAAGCGAGCTGAGGAAATTCACTGCTTGACTTGTCAGTTCATTGACGGTTTGGCTGGGTTGTTTTTCTCCATGAGTGCACGCAACGGCAGGGCCACCACCTCCGGGGGCCCCTGTCAGCGTACAGGAGGGAGGGGGATCCTGACTCAGCGCCTGGGGGGCCCCCTCTCCCTCCTCCTGCTCTGTCTGTGTTCTACTGGGATGGTGGGTGGCCCGGCCCACACCCCCGCCTGTTCTCCTCTGCTCTCAGGTGCTGCCTCCTGGTTCTGCCTCAGGCTGTGTCCATGGGTGGGGACTGGAGGATGGAAAGTGACAGACAGAACTTTGTTATCAGTGAGACTTCTGCTACAAGAGCTCACTCTCGTCCCAATCCCGGTCATTTCTCTCCCTCTCTCCCCGACAACCTTCCCTTCTCTCCTCCCAGGTGGACATCGGTGAGGAGTTTAGGAATAATGCAATGCAACCTCTGTCACTCGTTCAGGTCACAGCTGTCCTGCTTTCATGCTTTTGGGTTCCCTTTGGCCACTGGAATCTCTGAATAGACTGAAAACGAGTCTTTTTTTTTTTTTTTAAATAGAAGACTGGCTTTTATTATCTGTGAAATTCAACTGGCTATTTAGAGTACAGTTGCTCTGTACTTGGAACAGTGGGAGGATGGGCTAAATAATAGCTCCACTTTAATGAGTATGCATATTATTTCAATTAATACTCATGATAGGCCTGTGGATGTCACCAACAGTTTATGTGTATTTTGTTATTTTAAATTATTATCAATTTTTATTGAATTTATTGGGGTGACATTGGTTCACAAAATCATAAAGGTTTCAAGTGTACAACTCAGCAAAACATTGCCTGCACACTGCATGGTGCGCCCACCGCCCCAGCAAAGTCTCTTTCCGTCCCCATTTCCCCCTTTGCCTACCTCCACCTACTCCCCACATTCCTTCCTCTCTGACCGTCACTACACTGTTGTCTGTGTCTGTGACTTATGCATACATGATCTTTGGCTACTCCCAGCACCTTCTTTCATCCGGTCTCCCAAACCCCTCCCCTCTGACAGCCGCCAGTCTGTTACCCGTGTCCACGCCTCTGGTTCTATTTTGTTCGTCAGTTTATTCGTTCGTTAGATTCCACATGTAAGTGAGATCATACGGTGTTTGTGATCTTTCCCTGACTGGCTAATTTCACTGAGCGTAATACTCTCCAGGTCCATCCATGCTGTCACAAAGGGTAAGATTTCCTTCTTTTTTACAGCCAAGTAGTATTCCATTGTGTAAATGTACCACAGCGTTTTATCCACTCACCTGTGGATGTGCACTTGGGTGGCTTCCAGATCTTGGCTATTGCAGATAACGCTGCTATGGACAGAGGGGTGCATACATTCTTTCTGGTTGGTGTTTGAGTTTCTTTGGATAAATTCCAAGAAGGGGGGTAATAAAGCAGTTCCATTTCTAATGTTTTGAGGAAATAGCACACGGCTTTCCACAGGGGCTGCACCAGTCTGTGTTTCCACCAACAGTGCACGAGGTTCCCCGTTCTCCATCCTCGCCAGCACTTGTCGCTTATTGATTTACTGATGACCGCCATGCTGACAGGCGTGAGGCGGTGTCTCAGAACTATGGACTGCTTCATGGCGCGGTGTGTCATCCTTGCGCAGGGGCCATGCTAATCTTCGCGGTGCGGTTCCTGTTTCGGTGTGTGTGCTGCCACAGCGAGCCCTGGACTGAACGCGACTCTCCCCGGCCCTCCCCCACCTCCACACTCCCCCACGGAGCCCTCTGCTCCCAGTGCATCTGCAGACACTTGATCATCTCGGTCTTCCCTTCCGCCCCAGGCACCACGCTCCCTCCATCCCCTTTCCACTCAGTTCTCTGCTTTCCTAATGCTTTCCTGTCTGGCAGGCTCTGCGCAACCCCACTGCCCCTGGGAAGCCTCAGAGGGTCACCCAGCTCTCTGTCCCTCTCTCCTCTGGGCACTTAGAGCACACAGGGCCTGGCCCATGTCCCTGGCAGTCAGCACCTGCTGCCTCAGTGTCAGTTCTTCTTGTCCATCTGTCCCTCCTCAGCCACCTGCTGGACTTCACAAGGGCTTGAAGGACTGGGCCTGAAACCTGTAGTCTTTCTGGTAGCTAGTCCAGTGTGCTCACTGCACAAAGACTCGGCGGTGAGGTAGCAACAACGACAAAGCCGTGGGGCCCCTCGGTAGCGTCCAGGAGGAGACATGGTCTTCCAAGCTGGGCCCTTTTGGGCAGGACACTGCCAGTGTGGACTGTGTCGGAGCCTCACACTGTTATTTACGGATGTCCATGCTTGTAGCCGGAGAACCTCATTTCCCAGTGGGGCCTGACGCGGAGCTCAGCACACTGAACAGGTACCAGCTCCACTGCTGGGAAAAGAGGGAGGGGCTCAGAGCCTGTCCACCTTGTCCTCTGTCCCCAAGGGGGTTCTGCACAAGAGCACAGAGGTGCAGTCCACTTCCCGGAAGACTCTCTCTGTGTGCACTTGACAGTTTGGTTAAAATTTGACATTGCCAGTTTTTGAACCATTTGCCTATCAGTGTCTTTTTGGAAAAAGTAACGTGACAGGAACTTAGGACAAGTTACAGAGGGTCCAGCCTGAACTGCCTCTCCTCTCCTCCCCCTGCCAGGAGCCCCAGCTCGTGCCTTGGAGGAAGCTCTGGGCATCGCTGCTGCTGTCTTGTTTCATGCCGGCCCCGCGCCTCAACCTGGCTGGGCACTCGAACCGGTCCCTGACAGGCCGTGACCCCTCCGGGGCTGGGGAAATTTTTAGCTATCAGGAAGGACCGGCTGATGGGTCTGCTTCTCAGAATATTTGCAGGGATCCAGCATGTCTTTCTGGGGGCTGTAGAGACACCCCACCGGTTCCGGGCAAGTGTCATCTGCAAGCTTCTCCACACTCTTTCACTGGGGGCTGGGCTGATCCTGGCAGGAGGGGAGCAGGGCAGAGGCTTTTGGGGGAAGCACAGCTAACAACTTGCTTCCTGGTGTGGCCCAATAACGTGCTTGTCCTGAGCAGAATGTCCAAGAACAGGATGTGACCAGGGTGGCCGCAGCAGACCCGTTCCTCTCGAGAGGGCAGAGAAGCGACGCTGTGTCTCGCGGTGTGAAGCCCTTTGCAGCCCGCAGGGCACTCCTGGTGCATCACTCCCATTGTGTCCACTCGAGGGTCTGGCACCCCGCGGAACCTGGGGTACGTCTGAAGCAGGACCAACTGTACTGTATACCGGATTTGACAGCTGTTCACACATAGCAACTCACTTATTTCTTACAACAAACCAACGATGCAGACATTGTGTTGTGCCCACTTTATAGAGGAGAAAGAAGAAGCACAGAGAGGTTGACCCTTTGCCCAAGGTCGCCACCTGGGAGGAGGCAGGACTGGGGATGGGACGCAGGCAGTCCTGCTCCTGTGTGCTCTGCGGCCTCCCTAGCAGTTCTTGCTCTGCTTCCTTTGTAGAGTTGACATGAAGTTCAAATGAGCCAATAGATGATAAAGTACTTGGAAAAGCATAAAATTATTATGCAAACGCAAGGTGTTTTATGAACAGCTTGCCCCTTTACCAGATACTGGGATGACAGTCAAATTTGACTTTTTAATTAACTTGAAGGCAAACCTGTCAGCAGGAGGCAGAGAGTACGGGCCCAATTGGGCTTCGAGAGCGTCTGTCTTTCCCGGTGCCTTTGGATGGCTTTGCTTGTTTTCCTTGCTAAATTCCTCAGCCCTGGTTTACTGAGAATTCCCCTTGTTCCGGGTGCAACTTTCTTAAACAGTGAGATGGCCTTATAAAACCACAGATGGGAGCAGACTTTGAAACCAATGGCCCATGTGGCTTAAGGTATATAAAACCTAGACATATCTTTGCTTTAATAACTCTCTGTGGATGTGTCCTTCAGAGCTTTTTCTAAACCCTTGCAAAAAATATATATAGCAAATTATGTATATATAAAAATATATAATATATCATATAAACATATAAAAATAATATATAAAAATTTATATATGTAAATATACATAAATATATATTTTAAAGCAATTATATATATATTATAGGTTCTCCCCTTTCAACAAAGCCTGTCTACCCATGGGCTCTCAGGGGCAACCCACATGGAACTTAGGAATCATAGCAGTTGGGCAGCAGATCGTGGGGGGTGAGACGCAGAGAAGGGGCCACAGCGTCGGCCTGTGCAGGCCCCTCCTTCTTCTCCTGGCGGCTCTAAGGGAACGAACGCCCGTCGTTGTGCCTGAAGCCAGGAGGAAGCCTCTGCCCTGGGGCCCCCACCCCCAGCAGATCCCTTCTCCTGACCCGGATGGAGTCAGAGCACATGTCGAGTTGGCCTTCCACCTTCCTCAAAGGTCCCACAATTTTCCCGAGTGCATCCTGGATCTTCCTTCCAGTAAGACAGGTGAAATACCCAGCAGTACCCACAAACCTTGTCTGAGAACCATGTCCTTTTTTTTTTTTGAGGGGAGGAGGGCCTGGTTGACAGAATTAGAGCTTGAATTTCCTTGACTTGTTGGCCACCTTGACTTGTCCCTGATTATTCTCACGGAGTTTCAGATTTCTATATCCTTCTCCGCTGCCCTTCCAGGAACATCCGTGAAGTTTTACCTTCGGCTTGTTGCTCTCCAGCCCTGCCCCCGCCTGTCTTCCTCTGGATTTGTCACACCTGCTTGTCAAGGTTTTCCCTGCTGTCCAAAAGCCAGTATCACTCTGCTTGGCAAGAGAGAGCCATGACAGTATGAATGGGCCAGAGTGACCTTAAACACAATAAGCTGGGCTCTGTCTGTGACCAAAGTGCCACTCTCGTCACACTCACAGTCCGAAATCCACATACTTAGAAGGCAGTCTGGGAGGTCAAAGCCATATTTCATCTATTTTACAAAAGCATCTTTGTTTTCTGATCTTTTTCTTTTCAGCCCTGGGCACCTAAGCCAAAGGCCCCAAAGAAAGAGAAATCATATGCCAAATGAATAAAAATCTTTGAATGCTTATAGCAAATAATCTTATGAGGGAGTTGGGACTATAATAAGTTGAGCATCTGCCCTGGGCTGGACCCTGTTGGACATGGACTGACTTTACCTGGTTTCATAACAAAGAATTGATCAGCGTGTGAGGATCACACAGTTGAGAAGCCGAAGAGTGGGGGTCAGCGCTGTGAGTCAGAGAGCTGGTCTGAGTTTTATTGAGGACCATTGACTCCTGTCACAAACTGGGAACGCCCTGGCCGTGTGGCTCAGTGGGCTGGGTGCTGTCCTGCCAACGGAAACGTCAGCAGTTCAGTTCCGGCCAGGGCACATGCCTGGGCGTGGGCCAGGTCCCCGGTTGGGTATGCGAAAGGCAACCGATCGATGTTTCTTCTGTGCATCTTGCGCAATGATGTTTCTCTCCCTTCCTCGCCCTCTCTTTAAAAATAAACAAATAAAACCTTTAAAAACTGGGAACACAAAGGCTCGTCGCCTGCTGCAGTGGGGATGGCGTTCTCACACAGCACCTGGCACAGGTCAGTGACAGAACAAGTGAGGAAGGCTCCATGTGTGTGCCCCATGTCCGCATTCAGCCCCCGCACCAGACAGGTCAGCAAGCATGAATGGGGACCCTGTGATTTCTTCTTAGTCGTGACTCAGCTACTAGGGAGGCAGAGTCGGAGCCAGGGTAAAACTGGAGTCCTGATACCTCTCTGCAGGACTTTACAGGTGCAGGAGAAACGGTAGAAATACACACGCATTATTAGAAGTAGACGATGTCAGTAAGCTGTACAAGATACACTAGGATATGGAATATTTAGGAATCCAAATAAAACTCAGTGGATCAAGCCGGCCACATTTCAATTAAACTTTTGTCAATATTTCTAGCAGGATGCTAAGTGCTGTGGGAATAAGCAGCACTGTGACAGGTGGCCCTTCTCCTACAAGGATTTACATCTAATAAGAGAAACAACATGCACACCTGACCCCAAGTTGCACTCAACTGCACAAGTGCTGGATTTGGAGACGTGGTCTCCAAGGCCATTGGGGCACTGGTTGGGGGTAATGTCCCTTTAAATTCTTCCACTGCTCTGTGTCTGTTCACAGCTCCTTGCTGGCAGGATATGCCCCTCTTAAGCACAACTGGGGAGTTATGGTAGGAGGGGGCTCTCAGATGCCACCTGCCACATTTAGCAGGAACTTAGGGTGGCTGATGAGCTCCACAGCTCATCCTTAATTAGGAAAGCCGCTAAAAACGCCACCAGAGAGCCCTGCCCGGGCTGCGAGGCTGCCTGTTTGCTAATGCCGAGTTGCTTGGGTTGATTGATACTTGTTTTGCGATTCCTTCCGTCAGCTTTCTCTGGTCTGGCCATCTGTTTTCCACCCAACAAGAGGCACGTCGGCTCCGATTCGTGCCTGATTTTCAGTGGATATGACTTAATGCTGGGTTGGGGCTTGAACTGGGGCTGGGCAGTGGTGTGCCGTTGGCATAGCATCAGCCCCGTGGGAATGCAGCCATCGTGGGCTGGGAGAACTTTCTGGGCTTTGAGTTATATTGTTTGAGATTCAGAGCTGAAGTTGCAGAGGGTCATGGGAACCCCTAGTGATGTTTCTAGGGCTTTTGTAAGAAAGCTCACCTGCCTTCCTGAGTCCACTCACGCTATATCTAATCTACCTGGACATTTTCAGGTGTGCCCACTGGGAAAGTCCACACCTAATTCCTCTGAGTCAAGCCCTTCCTTCTTTGGCAATAATGATATAAAGAGCATTGTACTGGGAAGGGAAACAGGAAGGTAAGGCGTAGCTCCTGCATTCAGAGAGCTTGTATCTGGGTTGGGAACACACACTTGCACTTATATATAAAAGATCTGAGAAAAATACAGAAGAGTTTATGGTGAAATCAAGGTTTAAATTATGGCATCAATAGTAGACCCAAGAAATGAAGAGTTAAAAATGGTCAATAGAATTTAAAATCATCAAGGAAGTTTTTTGCAGGGAGGCAACTCATGATGTGAGCCTTAATGCCTGAATAATACTTGAGTAAAGAAAGCAAGGAGGGATGGGTGGAGGAGAGGAATTTAATGCATTATGCATATGTATGCTATGCGTGCAGACGAAACTTGGCTTTTGAATAACTGTCTGGGTGAAAAAGAAAGTCAAGCCAGAAAAATGCTAACTTGCTAAACTGTGTTGGCTAAATTATCTGCCCAGCATCAGTCTGAGAATATTGCTGGGATCTGCAGAGCAGGCGGACGCTGCCCAGGGCTGCAGGGAAGGTGCAGAAGGAGCTCATCCGTGCTGGGCTGACCCTGGAGGGAGAGCTGGAGGGGAGGAGCGGGGCTGGCTGCTGAGCCTGGGGCTGGGAGGTCGCCGGGCAGTGGGGCGCAGTGGCCGCAGTCACCAACACGCCAAGCTCTGGCTCCATTCAGTGGGATCCAGTGGACACACAGGTAAGAGTCCCACTCATCAACAGCCTGGGATGACGTCCTGATGTCCGGCAAAGGTGTAAGCGCAGGCTGGATTTATGTAGGAAGTAGCACGCAGCTCTGGGGGCTCATAAGAACAAATAGCACCAAGGTCCCAAGTGCAAAGTGGGGCATGTGAAAGGTCGCTGGTGGTGGCGTGAAGGACAATGCTTCCCCATTTGGCTGCTCTGTCCACTCGAACTCCCCCGATGGTTGGTGGCCAATCTGCCTCCTTCAGGGCCACAGGGAGCAGCACGTGTCAACACTCGTAAGTGAGGCGTCTACCAGAGCTTTGGACTTGACAGAGGTTGACTGCAGACCAGACCAGCAAAGCAAACGAGCCCAGAATATTATACATCCTTTTACAAAAGCCCTTTGGCCATTCCTGCCGCAATTTTTTCACCTACCTCTGTCCCTATGCCTTCTCCAGGTGTGTGCCCCCTGGCTGGGCTACCAGCCCCACATCAGTGGGAAAGTTCTTCCCACTTTCTCAAACAGAGAAAGTTTACTATCTTTGTTGCGACCTTTCTTTTCCCAGCCCGGTCTGGGTGAGCCCTGTGGTTCATTAACAAAGCCATTACATTTGTTTTTTACATAGCTTTAGTATCTCCAGCTTTAGTATCATAAAGAACTGCTATATGGCCTGACCAGTGTGGCTCAGTGGGTTGGGTGTCATCCCACAAGGCGAAGAGTCACTGGTTCGATCCCTGGTCAGGGAACATGCCTGGGTTGCAGGTTCAGTCCCGGTTGGGGGTGTGTGAGAGGCAACTGATCGATGTTTCTCTTGCACATTGATGTTTCTCTCCCTCTCTTTCTCCCTCTCTTCCTCTCTGTCTAAAAGAAATAAATAAAATATCTAAAAAAAAAAGAGAGAACTGGTATGAACTTTGAAACAACACTTTTTTTTTTACCTTGTCCTTTTTAAAAACTATGTCAAACTCTTCAGCTAAGCTCCCTTCTAGCCAGTGATGTCTGTTCAGTGACCCACATGGTTCTCTTTGATCTGGCCATTCCTCCCGGGGAAAGCTTTGCTTTGTTTTTGTTTTCCTCCTTTTTAAATTTTTATTTTTAATTTTTATTGAATTTATTGGGGTAACATTGGTTAATACAATTATATAGGTTTCAGGCATTCAATTCCGTAATGCGGCATCTGTGTATTGTACTGTGTGTGCACCGCCCCAGGTCACGTCTCCTTCCGCCACCACGCACGCCCCACCCCCTTTCCCTCTGGTAGCCACTGTGCTGTTGTCTGTGTCTCTGTCTAAGAAACGGTTGTTTTTGCTTAGTCCTTCATCTTTTCCACTCAGCTCCCCCAGCCTCCCTCGCCTCTGACGGCTGTCAGTCTGTTCTCTGTGTCTATGTGTCTGTTCTCTATTCTGTTTCTTTATTTTGTTCATTAGATTTCACATATAAGTGAAATCAGTACAGTATTTGTATTTCTCTGACTGGCTCATTTCATTTAGCATAATACTCCCCAGGTCCATCCATGCTGTCATAAAAAGTAAGATTTCCTTCTCATTTTTTTTTTTTGTTTTATAAGTTCTTTATACATTTTGGGTATTAACCCCTTATCAGATGTATCATTGGCAAATATGTTCCCCCATTCAATGGGTTATGTTTTTACTTTGTTGATGTACAAAAAACTTTTTAATTTGATGTAGTTCCATTTGTTTATTTTTTTCTTTTGTTTCCCTTGCCCAAGGAGCTATATTCAGGAAAAAACATTGCTACAAGAAATTTTTGAGATTTTCCTGCCTATGTTTTCTTTTATATTTTTATGGTTTGGAGTCTAACATTTAAATGTTCAATCCACTTTAAGTTTATTCTTGTGTATGGTGTAAAAAGGTGGTCTAGTTTCATTTTTTGGCCTGTATCTGCCCAATTTTCTCAACATGGTTTATTGAATAGTGTATATTTACTCCATTGTATGTGCTTGCTTCCTTTGTCAAATATTAATTGACCATAAAGGTATGGCTTTATTTCTGGGCTCTCTGTTCTGTTCCATTAATTTATATGTCTGTTTTTATGCCAGTACCATACTGTTTTGATTACTATGGCCTTGAAGTATAGTTTGATATCAGGCAGCATGATTCCTCCAACGTTGTTCTTCTTTCTCAAGATTGCTGTGGCTATTTGAGGTCTTTTGTGCTTTAATATATATTTTTTGGAATATTTGTTCTAGTTCTGTGAAATAGGCCATTAGTATCTTGATAGGAATTGTATTGAATGTATAGATTGCTTTGAGTGGATGGACTCTTAATGATGTTAATTCTTCCTATTCATGAACAGGGTATGTGCTTCCACTTATTAGTATCTTCTTCAATTTCTTTCTTCAGTGTCTTATAATTTTCTGAGTACAGGTGTTTTACTTCCTTGGTTAAATTTATTCCTAGGTATTTTATTTTATTTTATTTTATTTTATTTTATTTTATTTTTATTTTATTTTGGTGCAATTGTTTCTTGATGTTAAGTGTGTGTGCTTGACAAACACAAAATTCAAAATTTCCATTTAATCCATATTTATTGAGGACCTACCATGCTCCAGGTATAATGCCTGGTTCTCAATGTACAGAAATGAATAAATATGTGCTAACTAAGCCCTGTTTAAGGAGCTTAGAATCTAATGGGGAAGACTGACTAAAATGGAAATTAGTGTAATGTGATAAATGCTGAGCTTTTGATATACACAGTATGCTATGGAAGCCCAGAAGATGGGATTTAGAATATCCCGGAGGTTCAGGGAAGTCTTCTAGGAGGAGATTAGGCCCAGGCTGAGTCTCAAAGGGTCATTACAATCAGCCAGGTGCCGAAGGATGAGATGGCATTCTAGACACAGCAAGTTGTGTGGGAAAGAATGTGCAGGCATTTGTTAGCGATGGGTGTGCAGTCAAGTTTGGTTTTATTAGAGCATAGAGAGCAAGGTGTCGTCTTTGGGGACATGAGACAGAAAAGGAGGCCTGGAACCAGTCATCGGAAGCCTTGTAGCCTGCCAAGAGGCTTGAATTTTACCCTGTTTACAGTGGGGAGCTATTAAGCAGGAGATGGACCGTGCGGAGACATTGACCTTGGTTTGCTCTCATGGCAACGAAAACAACAAAGCGGAGCTAGGGCAAGACTAGTAGGAGAATTAGTTAGAAATGTAGTTGTAATGGTTTGATCAAGAGATGATGCAGCTCAATCTGGATGGGAAGAGATCTAAGACTACTGGAGAGACCAAAGTGACTGTCGACCCGTGGGGTGTTGTTGAGATCTGGACCTCAGATGGGAGGTTGTGTGCTGTCCTCTCTCCAGCAGCGTCAGCACCTCTCACGGCGGCCTGTCTGGTGTGGCGTCAGCAAGCCCAACCCCCAGGTGGACAAGATGGCAATCAGGGACTGAGGACACTCCCCATGGAAAATGGTAGGAGTTAGTGAATCTCTGGTGTGCTTCAGGCCGCAGGTAAGAGAATATCACAATTCAAATCAACCTAAAAGATGATAAAATTATCCCAAGTGACAAGACGTGCTGAGGCAGGGTCTCACAGGCTGGTTAATTCAGCAGCTCGGTAGTGCCATGGGCTCTGGGCACAAGAGCTTATCCTTGCCAAGGTTCCCTCATGGCCAGGCATTGCATTCACACCTGAAGATGTCCAAGGACTGACAGTGGCTTCCTTCCTTATGTCTCTTTTTCAAAACAAGAAAACTTTTCCCATAAGCTCTCAGCAGACATCCTCTTGTCTCTTGCTGGCCATAACTGATATGCCAATGGTTCAGTCATTGGAAAGGGGCGTAGGACCACCATGATTGTCTTAGACCAACCAAAACAAACCCCTTGTACCTGGGGGAACAAGGTGACAAGCCTGTTCTCCCAGGAGGCACATGGCTGAATGAAGGAGAGTAGGAAACTTGGCCACATTCTAACTTCTGTTAGGAAGGAGAAAAGAAGTCTCCTAATGTTGAGTTAACATTTAGTATGACTGCAAAGATAAGTAGGGATTAAGTGTGCAGTGAAGAAGCAGGCCCCTTAGTTCCAGAAGGTGGAGTCCATAGACCTCAATCCTCCCTAGACCCAAGGGAGAACATGGCAGGTGGTAAAAGGTGTCATTCTAGGGCCCCACAGTACTTCCCTCTGCAGTCTAGGGGAGCTGAGGGTCAAGCAGCTGGTGAGTAGAGCTTGGGAGAAGATCTCAGGCCTGCCCAGGTGAGAGGAAAAGGAAACAGTGTGTTTTCCAGGGTTTGTATCACAGTGAGCACAGGCAGGAAGCTGCATTTCTCTGCTGGCCAGACGGATTTCCATCAGGAAGATGTCGTTTGCTAGTCCATAGTTGGTCAAGTCCTTGGGTTCCATCAGCCTGGGGCTTAGCAGTGCCCTGTGCTCCAGCTGACAGTGGTCCAAGCAAATGTGGAGTGTAGAAGAATGTCCCAGGCCTCTGGAGCCCGCTGGCAATCCTTTGTGTGTTATGCAGTTCACTCCCAAGTCTCACTTGTGTTTCTTGATGAAGAAACACCTCAGCCCTTCTCTCCCTCCCCCAGGCAAGGTTATGAGTCTTAGAAGGAAGCGAGTGACTTAGCTAAGGTCACACAAGTGATACGTGGTAGAGCAAGAATTAGATCCAGGATTCCCGGTGCACTTCTTTGCTGATTCAGCTCACAATATGACCCCCTAAGAGCTCAGGGAAGTGCCAGAAATGGGTTTATTCACAAGGAAGAAAAACAAACTGAATGAGAACGAAACTCAGAAATGGAGAGAGAGAAGGTAGCTGAGATCCCACCTTGGACGACTGCCCAGCTGCGTCCACACCACCTGGCTTAGTCCCTGGTGCTGAGCGTTGAGCGTGTCCACTGAAGAGGAAAGAGCCTGCGTGCTCCAGACTGGAGCGGGTGAATGCACAGAGCTAGTCCTATCTTTGCGTTCCTTTCGAAAGACTTTCACCCTTCATTTTTTTCTCTCCTTTTTCTCCTAAGAAGAGTAAAGTGAACACACAGCTCTGGTGTGTCTCTCCAGCATCCGCCCCTGGGTTGCTCCCCCCCTCCCCGCCCCCACGTTGCTTCTCTCTTTATCCCTTCACACCAAACACTTTCAAAGTTAATTTCAAAGAGCTGGGAACACTTGATAGTTTTAATTAATCCTATGCCTGGGGAAATATGATTTTGTGCATCCGAGTCCTCTCGGCTTCTCTGGATAGATAGCTTGTTCTGGGTAACGCCAGCATTTCCAATTTAGCTGTAATTATGCCAGTGGTTCGTTCGCTTGTTTGTTTGTTTAATACCTAAAAGAGAAACTAATGCTGATGTGTGTGGCCTCAGGAAGAGCTTTCTAGTTTTCCTAATAGTGCTTCCTAGTTAAGCAGCACCTTGGGCCTTTCATGGTGCTCTTGCTGCAGCCTCTCCTTCAACCCTGTAAGGCTGGCAGGGACGGCGCCACCTCCACATGGGGGGAGAAACTGAGGCCTGCACAAGTTGTGGTTTGCGCCGGTCACACAGTTAGGGGGAGTGAGATGTAAACCGTGCTGACAGAATTAGAGATCAGGATTCTTTGCACCACCACTCACTTTTCTTTCTCTAGCAATTCCAGCGAGATAATGCGGGGCCCACTACCAGGAGGAGCAGCTGAAAGGAGGGGCCTCCTAGTCATTGTGAAGCTGAAGGGGCTTTTGCTATTTGGGAAATTTTATTGCTGCCACGCTGAGCTTTCGAAGTTCAAACTGATGAGGTACTAGACCTGTGTCACAATTCTGCATGCCCTTCCCCGGGCCTCTCCAGATCAGCCAGCCGTACTGCATAGCCAGAAGGCATGAGGGATTTTACTAAAATACAAGAGATTCTTAAAGTGCAATAAACACCAATAGTTAAGCCATACATAAATAGTTCTGTATTCTTGACCCTTCTGTACTCTTAAGGGTCCCAACTTAAGCTATCTTTTACAATAGTTCTAGTCCATTGTTGTACAAATTAGGTCTCACTTGGTTTAAAGTGGTAGAAGTTCAACACAAACTGGCTTCGTCATAATAGAAAAGTCCAGGTCTGAGTCTGGTATCAGATGCTGCTTACTGCTGGAGCTCAAACGGTATCACCGTGATTGAATTTCTCTCCATCTTTTAGCTGTCTTTAACACTGCCTCCAGTCTCAGGCAAGCTCGCCTCTGCCTCGTGCTTGAGAGATGGCTGCACTGGCTTCAGTCAGCTTCAAGTTTTTGAGAAAAAAAAAAGCCTTTTCCTGGTGGCTCCCACAGAAGCCCTGGGAGTTCCTCTGATTGGCTTGGTGAAGGCAAGTGCTCTTTCTGTACCAATCTGTGATGAGCTGATTGGTTAAGTCAAGGTCATAAGCTGTAAATCTGGTGCTGGTGATGAACTCAACCTCACCCATATCTCATGGGCTTAAAATGGAAAAAGGATCTGCCAGGAAAAATCAGAATAAAATAATTGAGAAGGAATGGATGCTGGGAAGAACTCCCTATCCTGTCAAAATAGAAGTACATCCCACTTGCCTTTTCTCCTTTCTACTTTTAAGCTAGAATGACTGGAATGGTTACAGGCATATCTCAAATATTGCACTTATTGCATTTCATAGATAAGTTTTTGTGTTTTTGTTTTGTTTTTTTACAAATTGATGGCAAGACCCTCCACCAGCAAAACAATCACTACATGCTTTATTGGAATCCTTGCTTTATTGCAGTGGTCTGGAACTAAATCTACCATATCTCTGAGGTACGCCTGTGCGCTCATCTCCCTTAGAAGCAGAGGAAGTAAAATTTTTTCTGAATGTGTTCTCAGCCCACAGGTGGGTTTTAGATACCTGACGTTAGTGTCCCGCTTGGATTCTTTCTACAGAATCTTACTAAACTGAACTTTCATTTTCTACACCTCTGAGATAAGGAACTGTAAATTCTTCAGTTAAAAAAAAGTAGCATTCCCCCCTATTTCTAAAAAGCCATGTTAACCCACAATTTTGGCTCTCCCCCGCAACCCTGTACCCCAACTGAAGCATCACTAGCTGCAGCTGTGACTTTCATCCTGCCCCAACTTGCTTCTGCTTTCTTGGGAAGGCGCCTTTCTTTTCTTTTTTTTTTTTCTTTCCTGAGTCAATTTTCCCCTTTTTTCTTTATTGCCCTCTGCATGCATGCTCTCTTGGAAACATAGAGGTATCCTGGGGCACCTAGAACAGGTCTTTTTTGGCTTCTCTACACGCCTTGCTCTGCTGGAACAGAAAATAAACAGACTGTCACCCACTGAGCCAATAGAAAGAAAGAGCATACATGCAGTTATTATGGGGCTGAGCCAACTACTTCAACCAAAATGAGTCTCAATCTTCTCTTTTTATGGAATCAGAAAATTATAAGCAGGTTTAAGACGTCTTGGGAGATACTGCCACTTTCTGTGCCTGTGTATTCTGTTGGTTTGACCAGTGGCTGGATTACAGGGGCAGCAGAATCCATCCTGAGAGACACACTCTAATGAAGACAGCCTTCTGGAGCTCATCCCTGCAGGCTTCTAATAAGCAGGGAGATAAGAGTCCTCTCACTTATTTACTCAAACACTCAATTCAAACATCTAAAATTTATTCACCCCGAGTTTTTCTCATTATTTTCTTCCTAATTCAGGAGAGCCTCTGATACTAGCGGGGTGTCAGTTTGCATGGGGTTGAAGAATATTTTTTAATGAAGCATATTGATATTATTGGTGGGAAATGAAAGCTGGTGGTTAAAGGCCAAGAGTGGAGTACAAGAGAGCAGTGAATCCACAGGTCCAGAGGAGACAGGTCCTCAGGTGGAGCTCAGGAGCCTGAGGCCACGCTGCTCTGAGTGCGGGTGGCCAGAACTATGGGCTCGGGTACGTGTGTTATTCCTGTTTGCAAGATAGACTGTAAATTTCTTAATGGCAGGAACAGCTTCTTCTTCGTTTTATCATTCTCCCAGAGGATAACATACACATTGAGAGTTCAGTGCATATTGATTAATGAATGAATAACTTATTAAGTGCATGAAGGAACAAATAAACAAATGAGTGAATAAAGAGAGCTATTGTAAGAGTCTGGTCACTGTGATAACTCACTGAGGCCAGTCTGGCTTCTGCTTTATTGATTACTTGTACATGAGGGACCTAAGGATACATGTAGTCAAATGTGTCAACTCTTGCTGTGGTAAAATATGCCTTAACAAAATTCCTTATGTGAACCCTGGGAAAAAAGACACCTACCAAGAAGGGCTGTTGGTGGCCAACTGGGCTCAACTTAAAAAAACAAACAAACAAACAAACAAACAAAACATAAACAGAGCCTAGCAGCCATTTCTGCACAGGGCCTTTCACGCAACCTGCAAACTGCACTTTGTGGAGAAGCCTCTTTCAAGCCAAACTGCCAGTCTGCCCTGTGTTTCCATCCTTGGAGCTAGCCCTTATAAAGGAGTTCCTGGAGTCCCATTTTGGCCAATAGGATTGAGGTTCTTCCCATCCAATTGGAGCTACACAGCTCTGACCAATCAGAGCAGCACTATTCTGACCAATCAGGGATGGGGTGGGGACTTCTGTCTATATAAGCAACTCCCCTGTAGCTTAGGGAGCACATTCTCCATCCAAGTCTGGTTTCCCTACCTGGAGCTGAAACAGCAGAGACATCTTAACTGGAGCAGAGCAGAGCAGAGCAGAACAGCTGGGGACCGTCACTGAACAGGGCCATGGCTGAGTGAAGCTGCCTAGTTGAAGAGCTGCCTGGCCCTGGGGCGGTTTCCTGACCATGCTGTTTTCACAGCCATGCTGCACTGTATCACTGTTGAGCTGTATGCACTAAATAAATTGTCCTTCTTCACCACACCCCAAATCAGGGATTCCTGATGGCGTTTGAATCGCCACTGAGGACCATTGGTGGGCACTTATTTTCCCTTAAAAGTCATTCTTTTCTCTTAAGGGCCCTTTCACGTGACGCTTCCAGCCCCTGGGAGTGAAGCAAACAGACCGGGTGCCAGAACTCTTCTCCATGTAACGGCTCCTCTTCTCTATGTAATGGCTCTGCCCTGTTTCGGAGGCAAAGTTGGCATGCCTGTTGTCAGCCAGGAGCTACTTCTGCTCTTCTGGAATTCTCTTACACCCATTTATGAGATGCCTGATGGGAAACTGGGAGCACGGCTCTGCATAGCGCATCCACGATGGCATGTTCAGGAATGTGGCACTCACTGAGTTAACGAGGGACTTCGGAAAGGACACTGAATTGTTTCCAGCTGGAGCCACACTGAATCTGGCCCAGCGCCTTCCTGTAGGGCCTTCTTCAGGGCCGTGTGCTGGGTCTTGGGGCTCCCCTTTGCGGAAGGACAAGAGGAAAAATGCAACACCCTCCCCGGCCCTCACCCTCTGTGATCCGAGCCTAATGATGGGATGCCACTTATGATGGGGTCTCACCCCGACTCTCCCCCCTCCCCGCTCTCCCTGCAGGCAATTTGTTCTGACAAACGCACAGCAGCTGGGTAATGGGACATGAAAGCTTCGGGCGGTAGAACAGGAGGATGCTAATTGATAAATGTTGAATTAAACCAGAAACTCAGGCAAACAATCAGGGGGCAAGGGACAATCACAGGCTACAGACTGGTCCCTGGTGATAGAATAGGGAAGGAGTAAGGCATAGGATGCAGATGGACCACTAGAAATTGTTCTAGAGTTGGGCAAGCCTAAATCTGAATCCTGGCTTCAGTTCTTAAGAGTTATGCAACCTTAGACAACTCAATCAACTTCGTGGAATGCGTTTCTTTATCTTAATATAAAGATGATATCTACCTTTCAGAGATGAGAGAATTCAAAGAAACACCTTCCATTCATTCATTTATTCTTTCAACACAAAGCATACATCAGGGTTAGGTGAATGCCTATTCAAGTTCCTGCCAGATATGAGGTCCTCAAAATTATCTATTTGACCTCTGTCTTTGGACCTTGGTGTCCTGCCAGGAGCATGAAGGATGATTGGTCTCTAGGGATTCCTCCAGCTCTGTCCAACATTTAATAATACAGACATCACCTCCCAGTGTGGGGAGAGTCCGGCATGGTAACCCAGGGTTCCTGGCTGAGTGCAGTGCCGCATGCCTGCTCCAGGTGCAGACCTGCCCCCCCGAAGCCAGCTCCCCCCCACTCCTGTGCCTGAGCTCTGCTGTCGGCTGGCTTTTGGGAAAACTGCACCAGTACAGAAGTCTGGAGCCAGTTAGCATCAGCTGGCATTTACAAGCGACATTTAAAGGTCACCTCAATCCTCCTGCCAGGGAATCAGGGAGGGAAGGTGCAGCAGAGAATGTGGACTTGGGTTGAATCTAATGAGCTCGGGCAAGAAGCTGGGAGGCTGAAAGCAGCAAGCAGTATGGTGGGGGCGGGGAGGCTTTTCTTAGTGTAACTGTCTGGAAGTTCAGGGGTGGTGATTTGAGTAGGGAGGATCTATTCAGCTCTATGAAGAGAGAGGTCCTCGTTGGCGTCATCCTCACCTGTGTGGGCATATTTAGGTCCTTGGGTTAGTGTCCTGTACAAAGAGTACTCAGAGAGGAAAAGGTTGTTGAAAATGCACGTAGAAAACACTCTAGGTCATGCCTTAGAAATCCTTGCCCAAGGGACAAGCCCGCCATATGGTTAGAGAGGTTCATTAAGCATATTTTTCTGAACCAACAATTAGGACACATTATCATATAATCTGACCAACCGACACTGTCTCATGCAATGGAGAGATAATGAACATCCTGTTTGCAGTCGAGGCTGCCTTGGAAAGTAGGAGACACTTAGAACCCACGTAAACAGATGCCGGAATGGAGTGTCGCTGCTCGTAGTCAGAGAAGACACCGCTGCTGATGGAAGCGGGAGGCAATGCACGGAAAGCCCTCTGACGGTGAACGGGATGGGTGATGTGCTCTCTGTCCTTAGCCTGGCCAGCTGCTTAGCTGCCCATTGGCTTCTTCTTTCCTCCCTATGGAGAGCCCTCAAATGTGACCCAGCAGTGTGAACCCTTAGCTACCTTACTTTCCCTCAGTGCCCTGAAGATGACCCCAGGAGCTGCTCCTGCCCCGCCCTGTCTCATGAGGTCCTGCCTGGCTTGGGCTGGGCACACTGGGCCACACTGGACAGGGAGGCTGCCCGATGTGCACACTGATCCCTGCCGCCTGAGGTGTGGCCACGGTGGTGTAGGCAGTGACGCCACCCTCTCTCCCCGGGGAGGCCTTTATCACAGGGGTCTCTGCTCTAGGGGTGGCTTTTGCGATCAATAAGAAGAGGGTCATGAAAATCGGCTTACTTGCCATCTTTTGTATAAAGCCTGCCCGTTGTTAACTAGCCCCTGCTATACCATGTAAACTAGACAGGTGTTGATATTAAATCAAAAACAGTTGGTGCCTCCCAGCCCTTCCCCCTCCCCTCATTCTTCTGGTGCTCAGTGGAGTGTCCGGCGGAGAGTCTGGGGAATGCTCAGACATGGGCAGAGAGCCATCGGGTAGAAAGCCCCACCTGCCCTCAAGCCCTCGCCTTGCCCTTCCTCTTGCTCCCAAGGCTGAGTCATTCCTGTCTTTGAGCCCCGTTTCTGTGCGGCTCAGGAATCCCCTGATAAAATGCACCCCCCGGGGCAGGTCTCAAGCACATTGCGCTTATAGCACATTAAGCTGCTGTCAGTTTTAGTGGGGACATTGTAGCGGGGATTAATTTATCAGGCTTCTTTCAGATGTGACACCTAGTTGAGAGGGATTTGGATTTCGGAGAGGAGTTCGATGGCAGGAAATGGAGAGACAGACAGGAAAGCCAGAAGAGGAGAAAGCAGCCCAGCCTGTGTGGGGGATGGGGGCGGGGTGCGCGGCTGAGGAGGCTGTGGCCAGGGGGCCTGGGTTTCACCAGTTAGCAGGGAAAAGTGACTGAAATGCACACCTGGCAGAGCAGAGGCTGGACGAAGCAGCTGCAGGGAGGAGCGTAGGGCACAGATGTTGGGCTGGCTCACAGCTGTGTGGAGGGAAGGGCTCCCACCAGCCCAAGGGGCCCAAGGGGTCCGAGGGGCTGTGGGTATCTTCTTGGAGTCTCAGGGCCCCGGTACCAGGGTGACCTCGGGCATCTCAGGAACTGTGCAAGCAGCAGTTGACAGAAGGGGCAGACGGCATTCCCCTGCCCCTCTGTTCACGGTTTTCCCTCTGCTGAGCCATTGCTCTGTGTGCCATTGTTTTTACAGGCTGATCTCCAGCAGGACTTGAGCGATTTGCCTCCTAAATGCATCCCCCAATCCTCTCCTGTGCCTTCAGGGGAGATGGTTTTCACAAACAGGGGCGTCAGCATCCAACTTTGTTGTGTTAGATCATCTGAGGCCAGAAACAGCCTGGTCTATTGTTTAAAGAAGAGCCCTGCTTTCTGAAAAACCACAGAAGGAGAAGACTAGAGACAGGCTGAGGAAAAGGAGGGAGAGGCGGGGGGCGGCATTCAGGAACCACTGACTATGTGCCATGCACCGTCCCCTTCACATACATCTCGTTCTCCCCTGCCCTGTGCACGGCGACACAGGTGTGCTCACCCCAGTGCCGCAGACAAGGAGTCTGTGTGACTGGCCCAGCTGGTCAGTGACGGGCACCACACACAAAAGCACATCTGTCTGACTCCTGATAAAAGGGAACACACCTGTTCTTTTCTGTCTTGCTCTTGGTTCCAGGCCAGAGTCCTGGGGGGATGTCCTTTCTCATCTCCAACTCCAAGCCAAGACCCTTATCTTCAGACTTGCTGCCCTCTCAAGGTATCTAACTCCCTTTGGTGTGAGCTGGGGTCCCAGGACACCTTCATATTAAAAAGAAGTTTCCTTTCGGCCGAGACCGCAATAGAGGAAATAAAAGGGGCAGGAAGGTACAGCCCTACTGGAGACACGCCAACTACGTCATAAGAACAAGGATCACCTTCCCTCCGCCCCGCTGATTATTAACACTAGAATCCTCATCTGTTCATCAGTGTGGCAAGCCCTGTCTAGTGACAGGTTAATTACACAGTTGTGGGTAATTAGAAAGTAAATATATGTTAAGAGGACACCACCGTCAGGATAAAAACTGTCTGTTAGAAGGTCCTCTTGCATGGAAACTCCACCTTATCTTTTCAACCTGAAGAGATCTTTTCATTGTTGTTGCTTAGAGAAAACTCTCCTGGGCTCATCCCTCCAGCTAAGAGGTACTTAGTCCAGGCTCTTACCCATCTCCTGCGCCCTGCGCCCTCCCCTCGGTAACGCACCCACCCCGGCCCTTGCCGGCCCACCCTGGAGCCTGGCTTCTATTCTGAGTAAACATCTCTCCCATCAAAGCCATCACACATGAGGTGTATGTCTCTGGTGTGGCCTGGGAAGGTTTGGGAGAACTTCCTGATTTCTCAGGGATCCACAAGGTAGAAAATCCCAGTTCTGCTGCTGCTGCATAGCTGTGTGGGGCTGGGGTCCCTTTCAAACCGCTCTGCTGGGAAGTGGGGATGCTGCTGGACTAGAATGATCCCCCAGAGGGCCAAGAGTCAGGGAGGCCCTCATCCCTCAGGTTGGTCCACAGTTGGCCTCTGCAGGGCCTTTCTTGGGCTTTCCCCAGGGACCTAACCTATGGACCCAGGGCACGCCTCTCTTCGGGAAAGATCCATGATGTGACCACAGGCTGCAGCTCTGCCCTCCTGTACCATCCCAGCCCCATCAATCCTGCCTGAGTATTTTGAGCAGAAACAACAACAAACGTGAAAATGTATTATTCTCCGCAATGCGTCATGAATGAGCGCCCAAAAGGAAAGTGTAGCTACCTTTGCACAGGTGTCCCTTAGCAAGACTGTGCTTCTGGTGGTGACAATGCATGTGTGAGTTTAAGTGATTTGGTTCAAGTTGTTTTAGAATCAAGGTCTAGACTTTGTCTAAAGCACCATTCCTTGTTTGATACAGGCTCGGACATACTTAGTAAGTTCTGCTAAGCGTCAAACCTCCTCCATAAACTGTGAATTGGAGGATGAGCAATGGACTCGAACCCTGAGTTTTCAGCCATTGCTGCGTCTAACACCCTCCTCCTCCTCCTCCTCACAAGCATAGGAGAGACCAGTGAAGGGCCCAGGTGGTATATTGGTCTTTATTTCCTCTCTTCCTTGAATTCATTCATGTGTTCAACCAATGTTTATTGAGTATCAACTGTACGCCAAGGGCTCAACTAGGCGTTGGAGCTACAACTCTAAATTGGCCAATCCCCATGCTCAAGGAGCTGATGGGCAGAGGGGATAGAGAGAAGGGCAGACTGGCACGTGGCACGGCGGTTGTACAGGAGGCGTGAGTGTTGAAGGAGCAGACATTGAGGAGCACCTGACGTTGCCTGTCTATGAGAGAGGGAGAGGCTGGGGTCTGGGAAGGCTAAATGAAGAGATGGTGTTTTCCCTGAGCCCATCGCTCTTCTGCACAAGGTCATAAGGGCCAGAAGAACCAGGCCTCGAACCCAGACCTTCTCATCAATTGGTTTAGGCACATCGCACCTGATGCATATTGGACCCCAGCAGTGGCTGCGTGACTGTTGGTTCAATCCCAGTCTGAGTTCTGCATAATAACCACCAGTGCAGCTAGCAAGTGGCCAGAGCTTCCCTGGCTGGGGGTGGGGGTGGGTGGAGGTGGGGAGCTGGTTGGCAGCAAGAGAGTGAGGAGGTGGTGGGGGAAGAGCTCAGGGCACATTGAGATCTGGGTAGTCAGGGAGTGTGCTTTCAACCTGGGTCAGTCTACAAGGCGTGTGGTTTGGAAACTGGACAGATGATGTTATTCCCAAGGCTCTCTGAGGCTGCCTGGTCAACCTCAGTCAGCAATAGCCTGTGTTCTTTCCACAGGGATTGCCCGCTTCTGGAAACACCCGCGCACAATGGTGTGGTGTGGTGTGGGGTCAGGATGGAGACCGAGCCGGCGCAGCATGTTAGCTCCTGGTACAGGTGGGATCTCTCCTGGGGGCCCTGCTTCCCCTCTTGCCATGGAAGAGCTCCCATTCCTTTGGGCTCCCCTTCCTTTGGGCCTGGCATCTCCTGTTGGCAGAGCTTAGGAGGCCCACTGTCTGCCCCCAGGAGCTGCTTCCCCGCGGGACCCCCTCTCCAGTCTCTTCTGCCCGAGTGCTGTCAGGGACCTTTCCAAACGGGGGCCGCCGCCCTCTTCAGCAGCCTCACTTCCCGGTGACATCCCCTGACATGGCATTAACAGAGAAACAGCACAATGGATCCCCTGGGCCATGGCACATTGATTTCTTGTTTGGGCCCCTTAGCTATGTAGCGACAACAGATGTGGCAGGTTTGATTAGGTCTTCCCACGAGGGGGTTCAGTCTAGGGAAGGGAGCGTGCCCAGGCTCGAAAGAATTGGGAGAAATGGGGAAGAGCAGGGTTACCGCCTTAAATCATATGCCTGAAACGGAAGCGGGAGGCAGGTATTCAGAGGGCTAAAGGGCTAAAAGGACTTGGTGCGAAGCCACTTCCTTTTCCCCACTGGAAAAGAACAAGGATCACGGGCTCCTTCTGAAGTCAAATACCTGTCAAAGCGTGGCAAGGCCCTGCCCAGGTCCTAGATCAGCTGTCCCCAGAAGAGGGGCCATAGACTGTCTCCGAGGGAAACCATTAAAATGTTTCTCTCTGGAGCTGGTCCCCACACACTATTAGTCTCACCCTCCTGTGGGGGTGTCAGGATTTTACTGAACCCCCAACCTCCAGAGCCAGTCCTTTGTAACCAGCCAGGGCTGACCTTCCCTTTAACCAAACTCTCCCTTTGAGAAAAGAAAATCCGATGACTAGGAGACACCCACTGAAGCTTCTACCATTGAAAACTTTTTCTATAGTCGGGCAGAGCTCAGCTTGCTCTCCATTGCAAACACCTCCATTACCTTGAAATACGTTCCTTGCTCTGGCACCATAAATAAAGCATTTTCACAAAAGAATAACATCTATATTATCTCCAGGAATAGAAAAGGAAACAGCAAGTGTAAGATGCTGGTAGTAACGAGCAAGGCTATTTTCATTCTTTTTCTAGAAACTCTTAATGCAGCAACACACCAGCCCCAGCCCCGAGCCCGACACTCTTTAAATATATATATCTCTATGCATGTATACATCTCACTCCCTGAATATATAGAGATAGATAGATATATTATCTCTTTAAAATATTAAAATAAATTACATCTTTGCCCAGAATACAGACATTAATTCTGCTTCTAGGAGATTTGTCAAATCAGTGGCCTGTGTTTGCATAACAAGCTCCTCGGTTATGTGGTGCGGAATATAAATTACCATGTTGTCAGCTCTGGGTGAAAATCACCAGATTTTCAGCAATCTTGCTTCCATTGATGAAGGTGAGCTTGATGCCGTGTGTGCTGGTAACATCTGCGGGTAGCGGGGTCTCTGGAAGCGGCTGCAAGTGCAGGGAAAAGCAAAATCCTAGAAAGATACGGGATGGCAAGAATCAGGCTCTGGTTGAAAAGCTGTCCTCTCTCCATTTGTTAGAGACGGGATTTCCTTCCTTTAAATCTTTCATTGCATTTTACACACACACACCCCTTCTGATCTGCATTCTGAATGATTTGGAACTGTGGATTATCTCCTTCCTGCCAGCTTTGGGACATTTTAATGCATGTGGATTGTCCTGAGGTTTAATGCATAGAAAGCAGGCCCACGAACCCCAACTTTCCAGGATGTGTTGTCTCTAAGTGTTTAAGGAAAGCTTCTAATTGTAGTTAATATGTAGTCAGGACGTGCCAGATGCGGCTGTTCGCTCTAACTACAGCCTTGTGGGAGGGAGGGTTGGGGCTTTCCCTTTGGAGATCAAGAAACTAAGATATATAAAGGTTAGGAAAGTCGCCAAGGGACAAAAAGCTGCTGATCTGGGACTTGAACTCAGGTCCATCTGAGTCAGGAGTCCAGGCTTTTAGGAGCTCAGAACACTGAGCTCTTTCGATGTAGGAGATGGCAGAAAGCTCCTTGCCTGGGAGGTAGATTCGAACAACAGCTGGTCCTGGCTATTCTTGTGGGACTCAATGGGGCATTGGAGGAAACTTCTTGAACAAATTAACCTACTTAGTGTGGAGACTTTTTAAAGAACTAGAATGGCTTAGTCACTTCCTGTTGCCCCTCACCCTACTCACTGCTTTTGTTCACCAAACCCTACACTGACCTCTTCAGCGTTTGTGAAATTTGATGCAGAAGGGACCTCTGATTAAGTGATCTACTTGTTCATTTTATACATGAGGACCCTGAAGACCCGAGAAGGAGGGGAGGGACAGGCCCAGGGCGAGGTGACACAGTGTGGGACAGAGCTAAGGTTGGAACTTCCCAGTTTGCTGCCTTCTTATGTCAAATCCAGAAAGAGCTCAGCTAGGCTGGCTTTGAAATGCAATAGGATGGGGCAGGGACAAGATTTGCAGCCAGTTTAGGGATGCTGTGGGGTCTGGGCTGGACCTGGCGCTGTGGCCTGGACTTGACTGGATGACCCAGCTTTGTAAATGGTGCAGTGAGTCCACACAATGGGCATTTGGTTTGCTCACCTAGTTTCCAGAAAGCCAGCTCCATATGTGATTGTAAGATGCTTTGTTGCAATCATAGTTTTTTTTTCACGATCATTTATAGGTGAAAATCCATCTAGAGCTATTCTCACAAAGCTATAAAATCTGTCTCTGCTCTGTTTCCTTTTTGAAATGTTCAGTTCAGCAAGATTGAAGGCCAATGGCTAGAACCAAATTTAACTCAGATTTCAGCCATTTTTTCCAGTCTTGGTATTTCTCCTTCTAAATTACATTTATATTGGAAACATTTCTGTCCATAATTTTCATGACAACACATAAAACTTGTTTCTTGGTTGAACAGACACAAGAAAATTTCCCAGGTTTCTCTTCAGTGCTCACTGTACCCCTTGTTCCGTTGAGTCCCATTGTCCCTAAACAATAGCAATAGTAAAGCAATCAGAATAGGTTGCTCTTATTTTCCCATTTAATAGCAAGGCTAGATTGAACTAACACTGCATGTGTCCAAATGGGTCTGGGGAATCCTCAAACAGATGTGTTCGAGGGGTTTTATGTTACTAACAAAGAACATAGGCTTAGGAATTTCTAACTGTGGTATGGCAGAGACTCCCAGTTGCCTCCTGACCATCATATTTTCCTTTGTGTAGTAACATAGCCCAGTTTTTGATTGGAAACATTGCTTCCCAGATAAAAGACTACATGTCCCAGAATCCCCTGTGACTAAGTAAGGCTTTGTGGCAAAGTTCTAGCTGATGAGATGTAACAGAAGTCTAGTATGGGACTTTCAAGAAGTCTCTTAGAGAGGGGGTAGACTTTCTTCTCTCTATTCTGTTTCTTGGATCACAGAGGTGACAGCTGTAGCTCTAACAATATTTTAGGACCATGAGGACGAGGACATCTTAGAGATAAAGGAGCAGAGAGCTAGAAGGAGCCTGGTCCTCGATGACTATCGATCTGCCATGGCGCCCGCTGACTGCTACCTTTAGATTTATTTTAATTAAAAGAGAAATTAACCTCTTGCACGAGACACCACCATTTCTCAAGTCTTTGTTAGTCTAAATTGGGCCTAATTTGGGTTCACTTATTGTCTTTTATCATGGTATTAATCTCTGAGCTTCATGTCCTTTAATTATAAGAGTTACAGATTTCCAGTTTTATCATTTTTCTGAGTTGTTCTAAGAATTAAATGTTTTTTAGATGCCTAGTAGTTGCAAAGCACATAGCACAGTTCTTGCTATTTTTCCCCTTAATATTTTCAGGGTGCTTCAGTGTGCCACATGTTCAAGTAGCTGGGTATAAAAACGACATGACAAGCATATTTAGAGCAATCAAGGGACAAGCTGTGTGGATAGGCGGCCAAATTACAAATGCAGAGTTGTACTGCTCAATTCAGTTTGACAGAGGCATAGTAATTAATCCAGGTTTTAGTTTCTGTCTCACTTCAAAGTATTTTTAGCTGTAGTATGAACTATATCTCTTTTTCAAAGTTGCCCTATTTACACCTTAAAAAAAACTTAGCTTTGCTCCAGTCAACCCCCTGATATTCTAATTCTTAAAGACACCCAGTTTTCACTTGCTGCCATTTCTCTGAATTTATGTCTTCTCTGTTGGTTGATCTATTTCTGCTTATCTGGATAATTCCTTACTTCCAAGTCCTTTTTAATATGTTCTAAGTGACTTTCTGGTCAGAACACCTTTTGGCTAAGCTTATAGTTACTCCAACTAGGATCCTACTGATTTTTAATTTCTCCCCTAACACCCTTGTCCTGCTGCACTCAATCTACTTAACATGCTATGCTTTTAACATAGGCATATTAGCGTTACATGTATTAAATTTTGTAATCTCATTTAATCTTTACAATAACTTCATTTTAAAAAATATTTTATTTATTTATTTTTAGAGATATGGGAAGGGAGAAAAAGGGAGAGAAACATCAACCTGTGCTTGCCTCTCATGCGCCCCCTACTGACCTGCAAGCCAGGCGTGTGCCCTGACTGGGAATCCATGCCGGCCCTGACTTTGGTTCTCAGGCCGGCGCTCAGTACCCTGAGCACCACCAGTCAGGGCATAATGACCTCATTTTCAAAATGAGGTGGAGATTATTATCCTCATCTTAGACATGAGGAAACACAGCCTCAGAGGAGTTATGGGCTTGCATTACATCACACGCATAATTTCTGGTGGGGCTGGGACCAGAAACTCATCTCCAGATTTCTAGCCCCATTTTTTTTTACTGTGCACCACCATTCCCTCCCAAAATTTGAAAGCCACTCATGTAGGCTGCCCATCAATCATCCCTCACATTTTTATTGTGACTGCTGCTGCCTCTTCTAGACAGGAATTCATTCTGATTCACATATATATTTTGAGCATGAAGGATTTGTCACATTTCATATTTGAATAACATTTTTATACTTTTCCAAGTGCTTTCTTGTACATTATCTTATTTGATATTCACTGTAAGTCTGTAAGGTAGGTAAGGCAGGCATTTTTTTTCCTCCATTCTCTGTACGAAGACATGAATGCCTGAATAATCTAAGTGATGGACTCAAGATCACAGAAAAAAAACAGTGACAGAATTGACTGTGTCCTCTGATTGAGGAACTGTGCTTTCAAGGGATGGATATTGAGAGTAGCCCCTTCTGAATATGGAGGCCTGATTCTATGGTGAACACCAGGTCAGAACCTGCACACGTAACTCAGTGGCTCTCCTGCTCCTTTTGAAGTCTTGTGAGAGATGATGGATCCTCCCTCTCCTTTTTTCTCCCCACTCCCCATTTCCAGGTCAATCAATCAGTTGCCTGTTGAAACACCAGGCATGAATCAGTAGGGAAAGCCAGGTGGTTACCAGTACAAAGCTGGCCCTGTCCGGTAATGAATAGCCTTGGATAGCTAGCACTGCAGATAATCCCAGATGTGAGGTATTAGCATGAGTCCACCAGTCATCAGGGAAGGCTGCACCTGGACAGTTGGGGCCGGAGTGGTTCTCTGGTCCCTAGAGTTGGTACGGGGTCACAGAGTGAGCCCTAGAGCACAGGTCAGCACACGCTGGTCAGAGCCTCGGCCCACTGTCAACGTGTGTGGAGGCTGTGGGGAAGCCCGCTGATCCGCTCAGCCCACAGCTTCTGAAGCTCACTTCGCATCGTCACCAGGGAAGGCTGGGCTGGCTCTGAGGGGCCCGTGTCAGTGTGCTAAGGCTGCCGTGACGAAGCACACCACACTGGGTGGCTTAAACGACAGACGTTTATTTTCATACAGTCCTGGAGGCTGGCAGTCTAAGATCAAGGGCTGGCAGGTTGGTTTCTCCAGAGGCCTCTCTCCTTGCCTTGGGGGCGACCGTTTCTTCTCCCTGTGTCTTTACATGGTTTTCTCCCGTGTACGTCTGCACCCTAGTCTCCTCTTCTTATAAGAGCATGAGTTCCATTTGGTTAGAGCCCCATTTTATCTTAATATATAACTTAATATTAACTTGAAATATAACCGAATATTTGCTTATTTAAAATAGTCACATTCTGAGGGTTAGGACTTCGACATATAAAGTTTGGGGATACACAACCAACCTATAATAGTGTCCATATTTGGTTGATCAGAAGACTTGTTCAAGAGGCTTTAAAAAATAAAAGTTGCTGAACCCCAAACCTAGTCTCTGAGGACCATGGGAAATGGACCCAGGGATTTACCTGTTTTAATAGTTCTCCATGTGATAGGCATGCTTGGCCACATGTAGGTTTCTCTGGCCCCTCATCTTGAATGCTCTTTGTATTTAAGAATCAGGCAGCCAGGAAAGGAAGACATTCTTAAATGGCAGCTGTCGTGAAGAAGGGTGAGGGCACACGTTGGGAAGGAAATGTCCAAGGGGTACCCCAAAGGGCTTCTGACTGCCTTTTTGATGTACAGAGGGACTGAGGCGGGGTGGCAGCATGTCAGGTGGAGAACAGAGCCACCTTCTCTGCCAGTCACCCCCACAACCACTGCAGCCTAAATTTGATTTCTTTCTGGGTGAAGAAGCTAATGCCCCTGAAGTCACTTTGGTGAGGATTTCTGAGCTTGGGACTAAAACAAGGGATCCCAGAAAGGGTTGAAGAGACACCAAGTGGAATAGCCAGAGATTCTTATTCAGTGTTTAGACTTGCTGATCAAAGCAAGGATTTGGGGGGTGAAGTGCTGGGTGTTAAAAAGAGCTTGGGCTTCTCAGGCCAATGGACCTAGTTCAGGCTTCATTTTTTGGCACTGACCAGTTGTGTGATGCCGGGTGGGTCACTTGGTGTTTGAGGGGGCTGGTGTCTTCTTTAACACGTTGGCGAAAACACTGTTGGAAGATCGGGTGCTTATGGGAACTCAGTAAGATCATGCTTGCAAACGCTTCCTTCCGTGCCTGGGAGTGAGTGGACCCTGAACAGCCAGTCCATCCATCACCACTTGCTCTTCTAAAGGCAGGTTTCCTCCTCTTGGACTAGTTTGTGTTTCCCTGTTGATCACACACTGAGAGAGAGAGAGCGCAGGGGAGAGAAAGGGAGGCTGAGGAAAGAACACAGAGGAGAAGGGGAGGAGCAGCGAAGGAAAGGAAAGGAAAACACCCGGACAGCGCTGTGATCCCAGCCATAAGACCCATCGCTGTGAAGAGGGAAGGACGGCGCTGGCCTATGAAGGCCACCGGGTCCCTTTCTTCTTGTTACCAGAGGCGTCTCATGCCAGCAGGAGTCTTTGCTCGCTACTCAGCACAATCTCAGGAAGGGCCCGATAGTCCCGTGTCTGCTTCGTTTCTGATATCACCTTTGACCACTAATGATAACAGCTAATATTTGCACTTCCTAAGTCACTTTAAAAAATGATTTATTTACAGAGTTAACTTGCAAAATAAAGAGCTGGGTTGAATTGTCACCTTCCAGTTCACATCCATCCTGTTTTCCAGCTGAGAGGATGCCATGGTTCCTTGCACATTTGGGCATCTCTGTGGCATCTGAGGAAACTGTGAGGGAGACGGAGGGAAGGAAGCAGATTGCAGGGTTCAGTGGAAAGGGCAGAGGACGTGGCTAGAATTTGTTCCCTGGCCCTCACGTTGGCCTTTTCCCTGCAGCTGGGTCAGAGGTTCCTTGAGGGCAGGTGCCCTGCTGGGGCCATCTGTATGTCCAATGGCACTTCCGTGCCACAGCACAGAGCAAACGGCTGGGCTGAGTGGGAAGGACACAGCCCCGGGAGGACGGGACGTGCATACTGCCTCTCCTCGTAGGCTGTGCAGGGGGAGGTGGGGAGCAGGGGCACGGACCTGGGGAAACGGGCCCCAGAGCCCTGTGTCCTCACTGACCCCAGAACCCTGGCCTCAAGAGGGGTGCAGGCAGAAGCAGAGCGCTCTCTGCCTCCCCCACAGTCCCCTCCCTGCCACGTGAGCACTTCTGAGGAGCCTGGGGGAGCTAGTTACAGTTGAATTTTATTTCTTTTAATTTTATGAGCGAGAACCCCTGGGTTGATCAACATGAGAGAAAATGATAATTTGCAAAGTTTCTTTTCCTCCCTGTGCTCTCTTCCCAGTTGTTTACCCGAGGAGGGAGTGTCTTCTTCGCGAGGTGCATTTGCCACTCAGCACATACCTTTCTGTTATTAATTTTGCTTTATTTATTTATTAACCCCGCTCCTGGAGGCTTCGGGGCTTGTTTTGATGTCGCTCTCCGCCTGGCCTCTCTGCGGACTGAGTCTCACTGTGCAGCATCGCTTTCAGGCTGCGGTTTCTGAGGGAGAGGGACGGTATCCATCTGCCTAACAGTGTCTCACATTTCTGCCGGCTCTTGCTCGAGTCAACAGCCCTGACCCGAAACACTTCATATGGTTACACAGGTTGTCCACGGCCTTCCCTTCCCTGCGCCACACCCCGCAGTGTCTTCACAGCCTTGCTCTGCAGGACCAGACAAATGTCTCCGTGGAAGGGCGCTCCCAGTGGCCTCCGCACCCTCTCCTAGGAACAGCGCTTCCCTCCCCTCGCTTTCTGGCCCCTTGGCAACCCATCCCCCGCCCCAACACCAGTCACAGAGAAAACAAAGGAAGTGGTGTTCAGATCGTGCAGCACTGCACCACCTGTCTGGCTCCATCAGGAAGTCCTTGGGCTCATTTGCTTTCCCTGCAGCCTCTCCCTCACGGAACAGGGCCAGGATGAAGTGGTGGTGGGGGATGACTCTGTGCACGTTGCTGTGGAGGAAGAACCACTGAGCATGCTGCACGGCAGGTCTGGGGGACATCGCTGCGAGCCCCCAGGCCTGCAAGGAGCAAGGAGCAACCAGCAAATTCAGCCCGCGCCGTCTTCCTTCTCGTTGGGCTCTTGGCCACACAGTCTCCTTCTGTCCTCACTTCACTTGTGACTCAGAAATGGACTAAATCATAGCAGAAGGCACACACCTAAGAGGCAGCGCTGAGGACGGGACCCGGACGTTTTGGGGGGAAACCGCCGCCCGCTCATTGTCGGAGCATCTGAAGGTGTGGCTGAGAGGAACCCCGAGCCCCACAAAGCCCGTCTGCTGCCTCCTGCTTTTCTAATTAAATCCACTTTTCTTCAAGCGCCGGCTTTTGTGATGGATCAGAAACATTGCTCCTTATTGCACGGTATATTTTGTTTTGTTTTGTTTTGTTTTAATTACTGGTATTGCAACGGTATTTTTCCTGCTCTTTTTCTTTACAAATATATGTTATTTCAGTTACATTGTGGCTTAAGTATGTTTTTCAGTGGGAGCCAGGGCATGTGACCATCATTTTCCGTTGTTTTTTATGGGAAACGTAATACTCGCTCCCAAACAACCCTCTGAAACACGAACGTGTGGAGCACAGCCTGTTTATGAGTTGAGGGTGGTCTCTCTGGCTTTTATTTTCCTAAAGCAATTTCACATTATTTACCATCGTCCTTTGAGCTGGTACACCAGGACCCTATAGCCCAGAGCAGTTAGCTCAGCTGAAACAGGTCACCACCGAGCAGGGCTGGGGTCTCCAGCCTCTTGACGTGTAAGCCACTGCTCCTTGCTGAGTGGGAGACTTTTCTATATTAGCACCCACTAGAGAGAACTGGGTGCAAGGGACTGCCCGGATTTAGTAGAAAATGGCCAGCTATGCTTGACTTATTTTTTTAAAAATATATTTATTGATTCCAGGGGAGGTGGGTAGAGAGAAAGAGAGGAACATTAGTGTGAGAGAAACGTCGATTGGTTGTCTTCTGTACGTGCCCCAGCTGGGGACTGAATTCGAAACCTAAGCATGTGCCCTGACCGGGAATCAAACCCGCGAACTTTCAGTGGATAGCATGATGCTCTGACCAACTGAACCATGCCATCTGGGCTATGCTTAACTTCTAAGAATGTCCATACAGGCCCCGCCATCCCGTTTTTTGTTCCCCATGACATGCCCCCACTGTGGGAAGCATGGCCAATGCCAGGCAGAGACCGGGGGCTGTGTGGCAGAGACAGCCGATGAACGCCTCCCCGCCCACCAGGACGCATCACTGGATGCTGCAGATGCCAGGCTGTGTTGGTTCATTTACTCAACAAATACTCGCCAAGGGCCTCTCACAGTCCTGTGCTGGGCGTTGAGCGACCCAGAAGTGAGCAAATGCAAAGCAGGCCCCTGCTCTCACAGTGCTAATAGTCTGTTGGGAAAGACACTTGAACAAAACAGCCACAGAAAATGTACCCGGAATATGTGTTTTCACAGGAGAAGAAGGTGCCTGTGCAGGCAAGCTGACGCAGGGCGGGGGAGGGTGACGTCAGGAGCTTTCCTTCTGAGGTTCCGGGTTTCCATTCAAAAATGCTGACCAGACAGATACTCTGTGTGCAGCACCGTGCTACCCACTGCGCTCAGTAGTAAGGCCTCGCCCCGACCTTCCAAGTGCTCACAGCTGAGTCGCAGAGGCAGAAACGTGTGCTGTATGACAACCCACCCCCAAACGTTGTGGCTTAAAACAATGCACATTTGTTGTTTCCCGCAGTTCTGCCGGCCAGCCAGGCGATCCTGCTGGTCTGGAGGCTCGGGTGTGGTCTGTGGTCAGCTGGGGGCCTGGCGGGATGGCGTGGTCTAGGGTGAGTTCACTCACACACTGGGCAGGCAGGCTGGCCCGCCTCTGATCCCCGTGGTCTTCTCAGTCCCCAGGAGGCTGGACTCCTTCCTCATGTGGTAGTCTCGGGGTTCTAAAGAACAGGAGGCATCGTGAACCCCAAGGTGCAAGCCCCTTTTAAGCCCCTGATTTTGTAACTTCTGTAATGGACACATTTGCCAAATTAAGTGCCATGGCCAAGCCTGGAGTCAGAAAGCATGTGGACCACACAGGGTGTGGGTAGGGAGGTGTTACCTTATTGGGGACCATGTTCCTGTAATCTCCCAAAGGCGTAGGAATAAAAGCGTTCACGTGTTGTGATAAGTGTGAGGAGAGGAATAAGCAGAGCCCGTTGGTACTGAAGAGGTGGGAGTGACTGACACAGGGGACTTTGAGGGAGGTTCCAGGCAGAGGCATCTCTCTGTCTGGCGGACGACAAAGAGTTTGGCGAGGAGAGAAGGCGACGCGGGGCACTGAGCGTGTGGATGATGTCTCTCAGAGGTGACGTGGCAGGATTCCCTACAGACGGTCTGGGGAAGCTAATTTCTCATTTGCCTTCATTAGCCAATTCCCACGAAATGAGCACATCCTCTCCTTGTTCTCACAGAATGTGTGCTTTTTAAAACAACCAGTTACCCACCTTCCAGTTTCCACCCTTTCTGCATTTCTAATGCAGTGCCGTGATAATCTGTGCGACCAGTTTATCGAACTGTCTGACCTTAATCGGGGCGCACAAATGAATTTTTTTTCCAATCTCTGCCTTTAGGGATGTTTGGTGAAATTCTCTTTCTTGCCTGATAATAACATGTTGAAAAAAATCCAGAGGTTTTCTAGCCATTTGTAACCATCAAAACTAGCCCACACAAGAATGCGAGGATGATGCAATATGAAGTCATCGGTGACCATGACGGCGACACGGTGCCGGACGTCCTCTCTCGCGGCCCTCTGTTCGCGCGCTGATGGGCTCCTCGGCTGAGACGTGAGCTGTGGAGTCAGGCCCACGCTGCCCCAGTGTCTCCGCTCTCGGACCGCGGGGTTTAGGAAGTGCTCACCTGTACCGGGCACTCAGTACCTAGTCGTCAAATGGAGTAATGAATGTAACCCATGATATTTACAGATAGAAATCAAAACCCTATGAAGAAGGCATTTAGGATAGAATTCACACTTCATTCACGAAGAAAGTATTAACGCAATAAGAAAGGCAGATGCCCCCTTAATTGGATATCTAGTCTCCATGCTCCCGCCAGGGTTAAGTGCCGCAGCAACACTTTAAAACAGTCACAGTAAAGGCAAACACGACAGGAATGTCCACTACTGGAGGAGCCTGTCTGTGTAACTAAATAAGATAAAGAAAAAACTGGTAGACATATTGGAAAGGAGGAGGAGATATTATTAGTAATTGCAGATAGTATAGATGTACCCCGGAAGAACAGAGTAAGTCAATGGAAGCAGCTACAAACTGGAAGAAGGAAGAGAGAATTTGGTAAAGAGGTTGGTGGAAAACAATACTTAGAAGCCTTCACGTATACAAATAATTTTTGGAACACACTGGTTGTAAGAGCAATCAAAATGATAACACACACCTGTCAGAATATTGTAAAGCTACAATAATTCGAAGCGTGGCACTGACGCGGGACCCGGAAGGGCCGTGGACGAGGCGGAAGGCCCAGGCCCGGCGCCCAGCGCTGGGGAAGTGACGAGCCAGGACGGTGACAGCAACGGTGCCTGCGGCACGTTCACTGCGCACCCCAGCCTGACACTTGAGCCACTGAATTCAGGCCCTAGCGTTCTTCTCCTGACCACTAGGCTATATGGTCTCTCTATTTTGCTCTAGGTGCATTTAAATTAAAGTGCATCAAGTAAATTCTTCAATAAATAATGTCGGCATAGCTATGTAATGCTCTCCAGAAAAGAGTAAAGTCTGTTTTCCAAATCATTCTTTACTCCAAAACAAATTCCAGTGAACCAGGGTTGTACCAAAGAAGATGCCAGAAGAACTTGTGGCAATTTTCTGTTGTTGCTGCCATGATCTTGGTATGAGGAGTCTTTTAGAGTTTGACCTAAAACTTAACATCCTCTCAAGTATTGAAGAATTAGATTATACAAGTATAATATTATTCTTCGTGGGAAAAACACAATAAAAATGGCAGAGAAGAAAATATTTGTAACACAACTCACATATAAGGGTGCCTGAAAGTTATTTAAAAAGCCTAATCGTCCAAGTCAAACATGGGATTAGGACATGCAGAGTTCACACCACAGGAAATGCAGATAATTCCTAATATGAAAATATGTCACATCTGACATATAAGAAGAGACAACCAAATTAAAATTATAATAAGATACCTGTCAGGTTGACAAAAATCAAAAAGCTTGATGACACAATGTATTGGGCAGGTTTTGAGTACGGGGACTTCCTAATCATTACTGATGGGAACATAATTCCTACAATCTCTACCCAAATAGCATGTGTGTACCCTTCAATTCTTCAACTTCACCTCTAAGAGTTTATCCTGTAACTGCCGTTGCACATGTGCACAAGGTTGCTATTTAATGCATGATTGTGCACATTGAGGAAGAATTGTGAGCAACTCAAACGCCCATCAGTGGTGTCCTCGGTAAATGAGAATGAGCGCCGGACAGCGGGATGGTCCATGGGCTCAGACGGACGTGGCAGCTCTCAGGTACTGACGGGGAGGGCTTCCGTGAAATATTGTAGCATGGCTGGTATAGTGTGAGCCGTTTATGTGAGAAAAAATGAAGAATTTTTATTATCTGCCTCTCTGTCATCTCTCTATCTATCATCTATAATCTATGCATTCATCTGACTGTGAATGCATAGACTATCCCTAGAAAGACGCACAAGAAACAGCCAAGAGTAGCTGCTTTGGAAGAGGGTAAATGAGGGGCCTGGGGCAGGAGGGACAATCACTTTCACTTCCACATTTTCTACATTTGGAATCTTAACACCTGATAGGAAATGGGACTTATTTTTCTGCTCGGCAGTGATCACACTCTAAGTCTTCCTGAAGTAGTGGGATGCTTTACTTCTGTTGATGATAAATAAGCTTGGACTTAACTGATCAGAGGGAATTCTGCGCAAGAAGAAGAGGAAAATGAAAGAGCAGGCGTAGAGGTGGAGTTGAAATGAAAATCCCTACTAGGGTAAGAATTAACATGAAGGTACTGATATCTCTGAGATTCTGACCTCAAATCTTTGGCTGTTTACGCGAAGCGGGGTCGCCGGGTTATGTATCCGCTCTGTTTTTTGCAGAACCTCGTTGGCTGCAGCATTACTCACTCTAGCCAAGATTCGGAAGTGATCCAAATGTCCATCAGCAGATGAATGGACCAAAAATGAGGTATACCCACACAGTGGAATATTATTCAGCCTTAATAAAGATAAAACCCCTGCCATTTCCAACAACATGGGTGACTCTAGAGGACATTATTAAGATGCTGAGTGAAACAAGCCAGTTAGAGAATAGACAATGCCCAGGCCCACTTAGATGAGGAATCTAAAAGAGTCAAACTCATAGAGGCAGAGAGCAGAATGGTGGTTGCTTGGAGGCCAACAGGCAGAGAACGTAGGGAACTATTCTTCAAAGCATGTAACGTTTCTGTTATTCAAGGTCAGAAATTTCTAGAGATCTGCTAACAACATTGTTCCTGCAGTTAGCAGTACCGTATGGCATACTTTAAAATACAGTCAAAGGATAGATCTCACGTTAACTGTTCTTCCAAAAAAACAACGCACAGAACACGAGGAAACTGGGGAGGTGATGGGCGTGTACCTCTGTCCAAACTCATCGAGATACAGACATTAAGTGTGGCCGTTCCCTATGTGTCAGTTATACCCTAATAAATCTAAAAAGAAATCTTCCCTAATAAAATGTTAAAAATAAAAAGGAATTAGCAGATTAGTTTATTTGTATAGGATGAGAAAAAGCACAAACTGGCCTTAAGTAATAAAAAGAAATAACAGTCCAAGACAAAGTATAGATCATCCCCGGGGGGGGGGAAGGATGATATATGTGTGCACGCTGCGGGACAGGGGAGAGAAAGAGAGACCTTTCTTCCTCTTTTTATAGAGACATTACTTCCATCATCCTGCGGGCCCCACCCTCATGACCTCATCTAATAACCCGGTCGCTGCCCAAAGGCCCCGTCTCTAAATGCCATTACATTCGGGGCGAGGGCCTCACAAACATTCAGTCCACAGCAACAACTAATCCTCACAGTAACTGCACGGGGCAGCTACTATTATCTCAATTTTACGCATGAGAAAAATGAGGCCACAGAATCAGAAGAGGAAGGTTAAGTGACTTGGTCAAGGTTATACCTCTGGTGCAGTAGCTGAACTGGGATTTTGCTCCCAGGGCTTTGCTTGAATCACCGTGCTGTGCTGTGCCCGCAGCAGGTGCTCTGTGGTCCCAGCAGGTCCGTGCCAGCGCCTCCTGGGCTCTGAGCCCCTCGCTGCAGGGGAGAAACACACGGGCACACCCCACACTGAACTGGTGATGCCGAGCTTGTTAAGGCGCCTGGCACTGGATCAGGGCAGGGGTAAGATCTGGCTCCAACTGTTGGAAGCTCTCTTTAGAGTGTGGATTCGCGACGCCTTTTTTTGGCAGCTTGGGGATCTGGTTGTTAATTCTGTGGCACCAGGAAAATTACCTTCCAATATCCTGTTATGTCTGCATTGAGGAGGAGACTAATGCTTCATGTTAAGCTCCAGGAACTGGCTCTCTCTACTTCAGATAATGGAAAAAGAAGAGCAAGTCATCTCGACAAGATTCAGCAAATTCAATTGCATGTTGTTCCTCTGCTCAGAGATCTTAAATATCCCTTCACCTGCCTGCACCACGAAGCCCACGCTCTTCTGCTGGCTTGCCCTGTTTCTCACTCCCTGTTTCTGCCCAGAGAGAAGCTCTCAGCCCAGCCCAGCAGCTCCACTCAACCACTTCAGAATCGCGTTTCCTGTCCCTACTTTAGGGCTATGAAATTCAAGTGAGATAATGGATGTGAAATGCTTCGTGAGACACACATTGCTACGCAGGCAACAAAACCCACTAACCCAGGCAGAACACGGTTCCATTTACAAGGAAGTTCTTTGCTGAGTTTATTGGGGTGACATTGGTCCACAAAACCGTTTCAAGTGTACAGCTTAACAAAATGTCGTCTGCCCACACATCATGGGCCCGTTGCCCTAAGTAGAGTCTCTTTCTGTCTCCATTTATCCCCACTTTGCTGACCTCCCTCTCCCCCACCTCCCTCTCCCCCGGCTATCACCACACTCCTGTCTGTGTTATATGCACATACATGGATATTTACATAGTTATTGCTTAATCTCTTCACCTTGTATTCTACCCAGCCTGCCAACCCCCTTCCCCTCTGCCAGCTATCAGTCTTATTTATGTGTCTACATGTCTGTTTCTACCTTGTTTGTTAAATTATTTTGTTCATTAGATTCCACATATGAGTGAGATCACACGGTATGTGTCTTTCTCTGACTGGTTGATTTCACTCGGTGTAATGCTCCCCAGGTCCATCCATGCTGTCGCAAAAGGAATCTCCAGCCCTCCGCACAGCGTCCGTCTGCATCAGGAGTCGGCGCTCTGACTTTGCAACCGAGGGCCAAGGGTTTCTGGGGCTCACCGGCCAGCAGGCAGCGCGGCTGCTGTCGGACCCAGGGCTTCACGCTCCAGGTCCTGTACTCCTCTTCAGCTCCTGGAGGTGAGGGGACACAGTGGGAGCAGATAGTGATCATGCCTGATTTTGAGGTGAGTCGGAAGCTTCTAGAATTGCTCGACTGCTAGGATGGGGTGGGCACACCAGCCTCTTTCGTGAAGCCGTGTTGGAAAGTCATGGTATCTTGGCTGTCTAGGTCAGGGAACTTTGATTTCTGCTAATTCACACAGTGAGAAAAAAAAAATGGGAAGCTGGGAAAGAGGGGGAGTGGGATCTCTTAGGTTCATAACACAGGGAAGATAAATCTTGTCCGATGCTTAATCACTGTTTCTAAACAGTGGACAGACACCTGCACCTTTAGGTTTCCTCAGTACAACAAGAGCAGCAACTGCGAACATTCACCGGGCTAATCGCTTGGCATGGGTTATCTCAGCAAATCCGCACGACACCCTCTGAGGTAGGGGCCCATAGGCCACGCATTACCAAAGGAGGAGAGCTCCATCTGCGTGCCCTCAGCTCCTGGCCTCGCATAGTTCAGGGCTCACCTTCATGAAAATAAAGCTGGTCGTGCACGTCTGCTGAGAGTCAGCCTGTGTTCTTTTACGTGGGGAGATGGGAATGGAAATTAGGTAATGAGAAGTAATGCAAAAATCACTTCTATTTAGCTTTGGAAGATGGTCCTTGGTCTTGAATTTGAAACTATCTCTATGTGGCGTTTGGAGGATTCCCAGACCAGTTAATGGAAATCAAGTAACAAAACTGCCCTGTGCTGTTCGGGCACCGGAAGGGCGAGGGTCCCCAGCCCTCCGCTGTCGGAGCCTCCCCGCTGGAAGAGGTCTGAACCGCCTCTGAGCACTCTCCTTTGTTCTCACAGTTCTCATTGTGGATGGCTCTCCCTGAGTTGAGGATTCCTCTGTGCCAGGCTGGGGTTGTGGGCGTGAGACCTCGGAGACTTTGTCCCCGTGCCACGCTCTGTGGGACCCGGGGTGTGTGAGCGAGAACTGCGCTCTTCCCACCAGCTCGCCAGAGCTGACTGCTGCATTTCCAGAGGTCCAGGTGTTAAACAGAGCTGCAACTAAAAACAGAACAATATAAACTTACAATTAAACAAATTACATTAAAAACAAAGGCAGTAAACACCATAGGGTGGGTCAACACTTCCCAGCACACTATCGGCGGTTGTCCGTGACTGCGGTCTGGAAGAAGATGGAGGTTTTGGAGGAGTTGGCAAAGCCGAGAGGCAGACCCAGGTTGAGCCAGCTCAGTGATGCTGGCCCAAGCGGGCTGCTTTTTCTTAAAAATGGGGACATGTGTTGGTCCCATAGAGTTCATGGGTTGGGGCGGGGGCAGCTGGGGGTGGGTGGGGAGATAATGGAGAGACTTAGTTTGTAGGAACTACTGTGTGATGGGAAAAGTGCAGCGATGTGGAAAAGGCATTATGATGGCAGAGGGTCTGCCTGACGCACCTGATGTCATCAAAAATCGCCCAGCGCCAGTCACCCACTGTCATGCCAGGGGAGAGGGCGATGGGCTGACTCTTGGAGAAGAAGCATCCCTTCGTGTTCTCTGGCGCCTCTGCCTCCCACCGGGTAACAAGATCCCAGGAAAGGTTGGGGCCGCAGAGCCTCGTCCCCAGAGAGGACAGGCACTCACAAGGGTGAGGGGACCACACTTCAGCTCTCAGAGACAAAACAACAAGCGATGACATCTCCCCGAGGCCATGGACACGTCGAGAGAAGGCAAAGGAGGTACGTGGGGCTTCTTCCCAGGAAGGCTCCAGACCCATCAACATATCCGCTGGAATGCAGGACAAAACGTAGTGTACAAAAGATTGAATGGAAGATATATTATGCTATTGCATAGCAATCCTGTCTGCAGGAATTTATAGCTTCGATACATTCCCCATTAAAAGTGGTTCAGCTAGCTGAGAGAGAAGCTCAATTCATCTTCTATCTGTTGTAAGCCATCAATATTATGGTTTACCCATTTAAACTGGAAATGGGACCAAATATTTGGGCTATTTATAATAAAAATATGAAAATCTTTGCATTGGTGTTTATCTTCTAACTTCTCCAGTTTAATCAGAAGTCTGTTTACACAGACTCAGGAAGAATTTCTCACCTGTGGGATCGCCGAGAGCCAGAGGCAGGCACAGGAGAAAAACGACCGACCTCACGCGCCTTTTTGCCAGGCCCTGGGAGGTGCCCCCACCATGTTGAGCTTTTCTGCGGTGAAGGTCCTCTGTCCACACAAGAAGCCAGAGGCTGCTTCCATCAGCAAGGCTTGTGGCTGCAGGTAAGAAGAAGCGGGAGACCTGCAAAGTCAGAAACAGGTAAGAGCAGGGGAGCATCAAAGTGCAACCACCTGACGCCAGCAGAATCCCTGCATGCCAGCTGGCGCTCGGGAAGAATGCCACCTGGGGCTCCTCGTCAGAATGCCTCCTCCCGTCTCCCTGCGGTGGGTCTTGTGATTGTGTCGCCAGAATGCCCATGGGTCACACTGTTGACTCTCAGTGGAGGCTGCCCTCCCCGCTGGGCGTAACTTGTAAAAACGTGTGTGGGGGTTGGCTAGCGCAGCGCGGGGCCCAAGGCTGCAGTGGCTGAGAGTCTGCGCAGTGCGCATCTGTCTGTTCAGCTGTCTCCCCAGGATGTCCCTGTCCCTTGTCACACTGCCTGTGCCTCTTCACTTGCCTCTCCCTGGGTCCTCCACCCCTAACTCAGCCCAGTTTCCAGCTCTGCCTTAGGGTCACCTTGTTTCTGAGTCCCTTTGATTTATCTCTCTCGGCCCCTGCTCTCAGCTGCAGGGTCTTGGCATGGGAGCGCCTGGATGGCTGAGCACCGCAGATCTGAGGGAGAGTCCCACTGTCCGCCGGGCTGTCTGGGATCCACAGCGGGGCCCTGCCTAGGGAGGGCGTGGGAATACGGGCTCCTCTCTTCACTCATCTGGGCCTTGACTCCATTTCTCCGGTAGACAGCTTTCGCTCTGTCCTCCCTCGTTTCCACCATTCATTACACTCTCCAGCCTCCCGTCAGTGGGACGCCCTGCACGGCCTCGCTCACCAGCAGTGTTAAGGCCTTTGTTGTGTGTGCATCCAGGGAGGCCCATCTCTGGGCAGTGTCATCCCTCCAGCAGCCCCTAGTCAGACAAACCTGGCAGGGGACCCCTGAGTGGCCTGGCACTCCACCCTGTGGCCCTGGATGCTCCTGCAGCCCAGAGCTCAGGGGTGGGGATGGGTCCCCCTGACTTGGGCAAGCGCTGTCCCTGCATCTTCCTCTCTGAGATACTCGGAATGTCATTCTGTCCTTTCCATGTGTGCCCAGGGCTTTCTGGGCTATTTTTAAAAAGCATACAGCACTTACTCTCTGTACCGCTCATTTGAGTGGTTAATCGTGACAGTCTGAAAGGGCTACCTCCTGACAGCCTGCTCTGTGGAGCAGAGCGGTGGCCGAGTGGGGAGGCTGACAGTCAGCGGCCTCGGCGAGGTACTCGGCCCTAGTGAGCAGCACCCTGGGGCAGATGGAAAGAGCCCAGAACAGCACACAGACTCAGTGCTATGATTTGGCCTTGCAGGGCAGGCGGCCGGTGAGTGGGATGCTGGGCCAGGCAGTCAGGTCTCAGCACCGGCTCTGCCAGCGTCAGACCTGACTGCTCCTTGGCCTCCCCGAACACCTTTCTCCACACTTCCGCACGGGGCAGCCCTGCTCTCCCGTGGACGCTAGTTGTCCTCTCTCCTTCCCAGGAGGCTACAGGATTGAAAACGCCTCTTTGATTTTTCTGTCTGTGCTAGCTGTTCCTTGGCTAGTGAGATGAGGGTAACGATTCCAACTTGTGATCAATCTTCCTGATTTGAGTTCAGCTTTCTCCAGAGAGGAATACCTTTTCGGTTTAATCCCTGCCCTGAGTCCCTGGGTCCCCGGGTCCCCTGCCCAGGGCCTGCCCAGGACCCTTGCTCTGAATCTCTCCTTCCTGCTGTCTTTGAGCCGGGTAGAGAGAGCCACGCTGTGGAGCTGCACCTCTCCTGCAGAGGGAGCACTAGCAGGGGCCTGGTTTGGTCCAGGTCCGCGTCCGGTGCAGCCTGACCATCAACAACCCTGACGTTCTGACCTGCATGGCTTTCCTCCTCCCTGGGGTCAGGGCCCCAAAGGCAGGAGTCTACTACCCTGAGCTCAGTGCACCCCAGTTGGCAGGGCTGTGGGGAGGGTCACAGGCAGTGTCTGGACCATTCCCTCACAAGGGGCAGCCGTGATTTGCACACACACTGAGTGGTCTTTTGCAGACCCTATTTCCCAAAGACAGCCGATCCCTGGAGTGCTTACATTCTGAGTGTTGGTAGCTACCATTTGTTTTTCCTAAAGCTGTTTTCATTGCAGGATATACAATTTATCATTTCATACATAATAAATAGGTAGCATTTATTGAGTGATTAGTATGTGCCTGGAATTTTCCAGATGACAAAACTGAAGCACATAGAACGCATGCAACTTCCCCAAGGCCAGTGTTCCAGAAAGAGGAGAGCTTGTACTCACGCCCAGGCAGGCGGGCCCAGTCTTTGCCATCCCACCGACCTGGTCCTGAAGACTGAGGTTCAGAGGGACAGTTTGAGGTGACCAAGATCTACAGAGTAACAAGTGGTAGAGCCAGGATCTGAACTCCGAAACTTGCGGGTGCTGCCTCCAGCCTGCCCCTTCTACCTTAATTCATGCCTGCTCTGGCCTCTGCTGCTGGTGTCTCACTTCTGCCTGCCCCCCACATCCTGGGGTCACCCACGCCCCACTCCCTCTCCTCAGAGACTGCAAGGCACTGCGTTTTTGTACAACAGACAAAAGCTCTGGGCTTGTTTTTTAAAACCAACACCCTCCACCCTCCAGCAGTCCCCGCGTCAACCTCCCATGCAGATGGAAATGAACTGGTAACTCCATTTCCAGGGACTAAAGCTGAACATTTCCTCCCTGGACGGCAGCACTTTCAGCCAGTCAGGGACAGAGTGTGTACTGGCCTTGTGTTCTACAGCTTCCCTGGACAAAGCCCACACCGTGGTCCAGTCCCCGAGTGTGGCGCATCGGGGTCCTGAGGGAGGTGTAGAGATAGGACATCGAGACAAGTCAGTTCTCCTGGTCCCAGCAGAGAGCGGGGGTGAGCTGGCAAAGAAGGGTGGGTGTCACGTGCCCCACTGCAGCTTGCAGGGTCTTCAGGTTTGGGTCGTCAGCTTTGATAGATTGCAGCTTGTCCACCAAGCATGTATCTGTGTGCAGAGGTTCACGGGCATCTATGGTCTGACAGTGGAGGTCAGTGTGCTTCACCAGGTGAACATGGCTGTAACCCCCTGGGCATATTGGACCTGGACCTAGACTTGTGTAATTGCAAACAGGGGGTGCATGGACTTGACTTTGTTACCTGTCTTTGCTGCACACTGAGCCTCCTGCTGCCTCATGATGGAGCTGGGGTGTGGGCTGAGGTTTGGGGGGAGCAGTGTGTAGAGGCGCTAACCATGGTCCTCCCTTCATTCTGCTAACCATGGTCCTCCCTTCATAACCATGGTCCTCCCTTCATTCTCCCTTCATTACCTGTTTCAGCTCTAGTCCCTTGTGGATCACCAGGCTTAAAAAGCATTCGAAAGGATGCTCTGACCATTCTCGGTTAGCATGCAGTGTTTTCAGAGACTGGCCTTTCCCTCACCCTCTACCGCAGTGGGCATGGCTGTGTTCCTGCCCGAGCTGTGCACAGGTGCACACTCAGCTGTGATCCCTGCTTTGCTCCTGCCATTGCCACATAGGAAACACTTTCCCATTGCCACCTCCTGTCCAAACCCAGTCACCTCGCTTCGGAGGCCCCAGCTTGAGGCTGTCCTCCCCAAAGATCATGGTGTGAGCTTGCTGGCTCTGCAACCTTTTTCTCCTTGAGTTTTCCCTACTGTTTACTTCTGACTTTCAATGTATCATCTCAGATTATTTGGGTTTTGTTTGTTTTTTTCTTCTGGGTGGGTCTACTGCAAATGAGAATTATTTTACAGAAGACAGCTTAAAAATAGCTAATGAAAAAGGGGGTGTTGGATGATGGTCATTAGCACCAATTCAACACCAAAAGGAAGCTTCAGTTTAGGTGTGGTGAAGAAAGAAACTTTAGTGCCAACAGTTGGAAGGTGATACAGCACGTCTGTGAACACAGCACAGCTATGCAATGGTTCCTACCTCTGCTGGGCACTGCAAGTGTTTCAGCTCCAGCTGGAAAAACACAACCTTCAATATTGGAAAGTGCACTCTAGGAGCCAGAGAGGAGCTGTCTTATATAGACAGGAGTCCCCACTCCTGGTCCCTTATTGGTCAGAGTAGAGCCACTGTCACTCTTATTGGTCAGATCTGCACAGCTCCAATGGGAAAAGCCTCAGTTCTATTGGCTGAAATAGGAGTCCCAGAACTCCTTTATAAGGGCTGGCTGGATGGCAGACACAGAGTGCAGGCAGGCAGTTCAGTGAAGAGGCTTCTCCACAAAGTGCAATTTGCCTGAGATGCCTCTGTGCAGAAATGGCTGCTAGGCTTAAAATGTGGGCCCCATTAACCACCAGGAGCCCTTCTTCATGGTGTCCTCTTTTCCCCCAGGGCTCACAGAAGGAAAGAGTAAATCTACAGTGGAGGAACCTGACCAACATGTTTCATCTATTTTATCCAGGTTTCAACATCATTAGAAGTTAGTCAATCCAATCGCATGCATCCTTGATGTGACTTGGTAACCAGGGCATTTTTCTCTGTGCCCTTCCTGCCAAAAAGCAATATAACCATAGTCTAGTCATCACAAAACATCAGGCACATCCCAATGGAGGGACATTCTACAAAGTAATAGCTTGTGTGCCTAAAGCTGTCAAGGCGATTGAAAACAAGGAAAATCTGAGAAATGGTGAGTCACACTCAGGAGTCTAAAGAGATGTAAGGGTAAAATGTCATGTGGGGTCCCAGACAAGATCCCGGGACAGAAAAAAGTCACCAGGTAAAAACTAGGGACATCTGAATGAAGTGTGGGCTTTTGTTAATAATCTTGTATCTATACTGGTTCCTTGGCTATGACAGATGTAAGATTCCAACCACAGGGAAGCTGGGGTAAGTGGGAATTGTGCACTATTACTGAAACTTCTCCATAAATCTAATGTGGTTCTAAATTTAAAAGTTTATTTAAAAAGAAAACACTGTAAAGGGCTATTAAGGAAGAACATACGTGTCAATATGAATAGAATAAAGATCTCACAAAACAAAAGAAATGCCTACAGAAAATAAAAAGTCCTGTATAATGATTGTAGACCATCCATTGTATGGGAGGTACTGTGGCAGGCACTTTAACATGCTTTATTTCACCGAATCATCAAACATCCTCCCAGGCATATACCAAGGTCTTCCTTTCCCTTCCCTTCCTTTCCTTTTCCTTCCCTTCCCTCCCCTCCCCTCCCCTCCCCTCCCCTCCTCTCCTCCCCTCCACTTCCCTTCCCTTCCCTTCCCTTTTCCAATACTTGGAGTAACTGAGGCTCAGAGAAGCTGAGACTTGCCCAGGCTAAGACTGTGAGCCCCAAGGCCAGGATTCTAGCTCAGGTCTGTGTGGTTTTAAAACCAGGTGCTTTCCCACTTCTGCAAGACACACCTGGTTGGTTGTTGATGGCACAGCCTAGCCTTGGGCTTTTTCTGATCCATTCATCCTTCTACATTACTTGATACTTAATATGTGCTGAGTTAATATTGCTGATTAAACAAGATGGAATATATAGAAGCACCTAGTATATTGCAGGCTCTCAGAAAAAATTGTTTTTAGCTTATTATTTTGTTTAAAGAAATGGAAATAAGCTAAGGAGACTTCATCTCACACTGAGTCACTTGGTCTCAAATCAGCTTCCTACCCGAACCCTCTGGGCGAGAACTTTATTTGACATCATATTGCTTTCCAATTGCCTTGTGAGTGCAGAGCAGTTTTCTCCTCCTAGACTGGCTTCCTGAGAGCAGTGCCAGATTCTTCTTCCCTGTCCCCTCTAAGAGCCTTGTACAGTTCTTTGTGCACAATAGGGCTCCTTCTCTGCATGAATCTTCTGGGAAGAACTTGGTGGGGCAGAAAGGTGGGCCAGGCATGATCCTGACAATATTAAGTGTTTGATACAGCCTGGATACCAACCAGTCAGAACAGACATGGGTCTGAACAACAGATGGAGACATTCTAGTGGCTGCCGGCTGGATGCCAGCCAGGTGAGCTGAGATTATGGCTGAGCCTGACCCGAGGAGGGGCCTTGAGCCCGAGAACCAGGCTTGCCTTCCCCTTGTATGACCCAGAGGCAGTGGCACAGCCACACGGTGGTAGAAAACAGCATAGCCTTTGAAGTCATGCAGGCACATTTTGCGTTCCCCTTGGGAAACATCGGCTGGCTCCCAAGATCACAGTGCTAACATCATCGATTGCAAGGTAGAACAATGATTGGAATAACACCTGGTTTCTTCACTAGATGGCAGAGTGGGGAGGAAAAAATATTAAAAGGTGAAAACAAAGTGTGCTGTAGAACAGAAATGAAATGCATTCTATTTGAATTAAACACATCTCGGTTTCCTGGCCTGTGAAATAGGGCAACAGCATCTCAGAGGGCTGTGGCGAGAATTAACTCGGAGGCTGCAGCTCATTCGCTAACACAGAGAAAGTAGGAGAAAAGGCCACTGTGCAGTCGGTGCTCAGGAGTGCTGTGAGGGGGCTGCAGTTTGAAGGAGCCCTGCCTTCCTTTCCCCAGATGTTGGCTGCTGTCCATGGTGCTGCCTCTCTCTTCTCTGCTTTTCTAGCTGTGCAGAGTTAGGAAGGTGATTTGAGGCCATACGGAGGCCTCTTCGCAGAGAAGGGAGGCTGCTGGGAAGTGAAGATTCTACTTCTAACTCTTGAAGATCCACATCCTGACAGGAAAGTTTTCCTCGGACTTCATTCCTTTCTCCTCCTCCCAGAGAGATCTGTAGTGATAGTAACATACCAGAAGTTCCAGAAGAGACAATGTGGACCAGCCCTTATGTAACAGAAGGGGGCATTGAGGACCAAGGGGGAGAGCCTCCTGCTCCTGGTCAGACAGGGCTGACCAGAGCACAGACCCTGTAACCTCCCATCCAGCTCCTTCTCCTGGGCCTCTCTCCTCTTCGCAAACTAGACTTGGGCTAAGTGGAATTCATGAGACGCCAGATGAATTTTCTTGTTGCCCATGAATTGTGTCAAAGGCTCCAAGTTGTGCACAAAACCACTGAGTTTCCCACCTTCTCAGTACAGGGAAGCCCTTGTAGTCCGGCCAGCAGAACCCCTGAACAGCCCCTCCGTCCCCAGGGCATGTAGTGGGGGGACCTGCGCAAAGGAAGCTAACTTTATGGGGGAGGAGGCAGTGCTTGCTCTCCTCAAACCTAAAGGAGTAAATCTCCATGAGAATCAATCATAGAGACTGGGGCTCTGCAAGATCGGGTGGTGGGTGCTTTGCTTCCAGTTGCTTTGCTACATTGCTCTGTCCCCGTGTAGCCTGAAGGGGCGGAGTTAGAAATAGAGAGAGATGGTGAAGAGCCCGCACTGCCTCATTGGATAAGGGTGAAGGTCCTCTGTGATTCCTTGCCCTAGAACAGTGTGCTCAGGGGTGAGGATCCTGCGCAGATGCTAAGGGACAGTGGAAGAGGTAGAATCACAACTGGATCTCCCACCGAGAGGGGCTGAATGGTGGGGCAGGTCCCAAAGTGCCCAAACACGCATTCTCTGGGAGCCAGCAGGGTGAGGCCCGCCACACTGAGGCAGCAAAGCCTGTGGGTGACAACCAGAGAAGCAAGGCAGCCACTGGAAAGAGGTCTGCCGCCTGGGCACCCGGCTCGGTGGGGATGTCCCTGTACTGCAGCTGCCCCTTCCCTCCGGCCCTGGAGCAGGGCTGCTGAGGGACCCCATAGCCACACTGTACTCCAAGGCTGCCGTGTAACACACAGGGTTCCCAGTGCAGTCCGATTTTTAGATAACTGACAAATATTTTTCAGGATAAGTATGTCCCAAATACTGCATGGAACATACTTATCCTAAGAAAATGTATGTAAATATTGCTATTCAATGTTCAATATGAGTATTCATCTGAAATCCAAGTTGAACTGGGGGCCCTGTGTTTTTAGTTGTTAAATCTGACAATACAATCCTTTTGGACCCCAACATGGAGACACACACACCAAACTTAGAGCCACAGGATGTAGGTTTTGATCTGGGCTGGAGATTGAAGTTTTTAGAAGGAAAAGGACTGAGATGTAAGGACCAGAATGAAAGTATTCTCATAAATGAAAGTCGTGGGCAGGTTATGGAATTGGGCCAAGATACCGCGAAGGAAACGGATGCCCAGTGAGAATGTGGGGCGCTGAGACTGCTCAGCTGGGGGGCATTTACTAGGAGAGTGACGCTGCTTTCCCAGGGGTCCCCCGAGTGTGGGCCGGCTACCCTCGCCCGCAGCTGGACGCCGCTCTCCCGCACTCAGGGCTCTGCCCCCAGGACGCCCTTTCCTTTACACACCTGGGACCTCTTCCCAGGCAGAGCCTGTTCCAACAGATGATGGCATGCAGCTCTGTCCCCTTGCAGGGTTGGGGCCTCCGGTGTTGGAGCTGGCTGGGGCCGGAGGGCTCACCTTGTGCCCAGGAGCCCAACGAGGAAAGAAGGCAAAGTCTCTGCTGGAAGAACATTCCTCCCTGGGGATGGCCGCAGCCCTGGTGGTTCAAGTGGCAACGGTGCAGGGGAAGCAGCAGGCTGTGCTGGGGCTCTTACCTGGTTCGGGAGGTGGTTCTCTACTGGAGAGCCATAGTGGGAGTCCTGCTGCTCCGAGCATGTCTGGCACCAGGGCTGGATTCCCAAGATCGTCATGCTCCCCCACCCCAACAGCTGCCAGGACCCACACTTCCCTTAGAGCAGGGGCCGAAGCTGCAGGATAGGGTTGAGAGCTTGTTAAGGGCACATGTGGTTGATGTGACCATCTTGCTCATGGTTAACCTCATTCAAGGCGTAAGTGGTAAAAATATGAACTCACATGTGCTGTCTCCTGATCCTGGACTGGAAACTCTGGCCAAATCTCCTCCCCCTCTCCTCTTCCCTCTCTCTTTCACCTGGTAATGTCAGCATCCATGTAACACCTGGGCCAGCGCTCCACCTGGCCCTGCACTCTCCCCACCCCATCCACTGCCACTGTCACCACTGTGGTCTCTCCCCTTGTCACCCACATCATACTCAGGCACCATGCCGGCTCTGGGACTTGTCCAGGCTGTTCGCAGGCCCCTGCGGAGCTGCCCTCTCTGCTGGAGCTCCTGTCTGGTCCTCGGGGTGCCTACTCCCCACTTCTCCTGACCCTCTTGTCCCAACACACAGCTGCATTTTTGTGTCTCTGCTTGGCCCAGCTGACGCCTGCCAATGGAGGCCTGTGCACTTGGAGTTGAGGCTGCTAACATCTCCTCCCACTTATCGATCTTTCCTTTCACTGGGCCCTTGGTCACACTCGGGGGGGTACCGGATGCCGGTGAGGTTGATGTATGTAAGGCAGCGTCCTGGGTGAGCAGCGGGTCAGGGAGCTGAAGAGGGAGTGCGGGTCGGGCCCCCTGGGCTGGGCTGGGCTGGAGCTGGTGTGAGCACAGGGACAGGGCAGCCACGGGTCTCACTTGGAGATGGAATCCCACGGGGAGAGGAGAAGGCGTCTGGGGCCGGCTGTGGGTGGCAGTGTTGGGGCGGGGGACTAGAGACAGAGGAAGTGCTGAGTGTGTGTGAAGGATCAAGAAGGAAACTTGAAAATAAAACAAATGTGTGGGGAAATAGAGGAGTAGGGGGTACAGAGAAGAGGTGTGGACAGAGGGGGAGGGAGGAGCACCCAGCTGGAGGAGCTGCATTTTCAGAAAGCAGAGGTAATTCAATCTGGCAGGGTATTTTGCAGGGAGAATATTCCGGAAATGGCCTCAGACTGAGTGTTGAATGCACTTGGTGCCACCGCATCGAACCTGCACACATGGCTGACTTCCACATTTCCCCCGTGGCGGGGGACGGAGCACTGTCCCTGCCTCTCCCAGCCCCAGCCCCCTCCAGCAGGCAGCACAGGAGCTGCCTGATGTTCCCGTCTGTGCGCCTGTGGAGAATCAACGCCCACCCACCTCCTCCCCATTGTTGTCTTCCCAGGGCCGGTGCTGGAGGCAGAGGGCGTGGGCTGGATATGCCTTCCCTGCCCTAGTGCTCACAGGACAGGCAAGAGACCCAGCTAGGGGCAGCCTGACCTCAGATCCAGCCTGGGTGGGCGGGGCATGGGAGGGCGCTGGGGGTGGTCCAGCATGAGATGATCGATGTCATGATGCTGAAACCCACCTGCTAACTGCCTCCTGTCTCCACGGCTACTGCTGAGCCCACGGAGCAAGGCTCCTGGGACTTGCCCAGTTTCTCATTATCAGGGGGGTTGCTCTCTTACCTTGGAGGTTCTAGAGACAGTGTGCGGGTCCCCTCCATCCCCAGATGGCCAGCAGTCTCCGAGGGCTGAGGCTGAAACCTACTGGGAGTCTGCCCCTTGGGCAGATGTCTGTTCTGGCGTGGGGAGGCTGTGTTGACTGCATCATACACAATCGTGGTCATGATGTGGGGGCAATGATGAGGCTCCCATTTCTTGAGAACGTACCATGAGCTGCAAACTGCTTTGTGCTCAGGAACTCAGATAATCCTCACACGCTCCGGTGAAGTCAGTCCTATCGCATACATAGTGATATATATTACACATTAAATACACGCACGTGCACCTCCCTTGCACAGGCATTGAGGCACTGGAGAGACTGGTAACTTGCCCAAGGCCACACAGCCAGACAGCACAAATGCTGGGATAAAGCAAGTGTCACAGCCACACTCAGGGATCCTGGCCACCAGGGTCTTCTTCCCCTCCTGCCATCGTGCGCACACTTCAGCACGCCTGCGTTCATGGCAGCACTAAGGTGCGGAAACCCAGAGCCACCCTGCTGGCCCGCCAGCGGCTCCTCCTCTCATTCCAGTTGAAGTGCAGGCGCCTAATCTCACTACCTGGGGAAAAAGGACTGAGGCCTGGATTAGGAATTGAGTCCAAGGATGGCAAGAGGTGAGTGGCTGGTGGAGAGCCCAGGCAGGTAAACGCCAGTGAGTGGCAGAGCCTGGTGACAGCCCAAATCCCCCAGCCCCAGGGATAAAAGGCCACTTCTTCCCAAACTGACAGAATTGGGACCATGGTCAGGGGTCCACCTGCTGCACTCTGTCACAGAAGTCGGGGGATCGCAGCCCCACCCCGTCCCAGTGTAGACGGGGTTTGAGGAGTTTCCAGTGATTGTGGGTGAGGCAGCCCCAACCCATGAGAAGTGGAGGGGTTGGAATGTACTGCAGATGGCTTCTTAATTTTTAAAAAGATGGTGAGAATGAGAGCTGGAGACATGGCAGCCCTCCTGTGACTGTGCGGGGAGGCGCCTAGAGAGCACGTCCAGGGGCTGAGCACCCTCGATGTGGCGGGGAGTCGGGGAAGCACCAAGACACCTGCTCTTCGTGAGGCCGAGGAGCACGTGGAGCCCCCACTTTCAGTGTTCTTGTTAGGTGAGGTCGTAACATTTCCACTCGTTTGCATGACTCGAGGTGTCTGATTGTGTTTGGTTGTGCTGTTTGCGATGAGCTGGCCTACCGCGAGGTGCTCTTTCAAAGAGTCACAGTCCAAACCCTGCGGAGTCCTCAGAGCTCTCTCAGGGCCGGTGCAGGAGGGAGCGGGGCACAGAGCCGCCCGCCCGAGGTCCTCCCACGCAGTGTCTGCACATGGCAGCCACGCTCCCACTCATCTGATGCCACAGGGTCCCACTGCCACAGAGACTGACTGAAAACCTTCGCCGGGATGGCCCTGTCTCCTCCAGGAAGACAAAAATAAAGAATCTATGGTTTTCTTTTTTATTTTAATTTTTTAAATTGATTTTTGAGAGAGAGAGAGGGAGAGAAATCATTTTGTTGTCCCAGTTACTGATGCATTCATTGGTTGATTCTTGCATGTGCCCTGACTGGGGGTCAAACCCGCAACCTTGATGTATCTGGAGGATGCTCTAGCCAACTGAGCAACCCAGCCAGGGCAAATCTATGCTTTTCTGAGTACAGGCGCCTGTGATTTCTAGAAAGGCGAGCAAAGACTGTGTTTTCTTATGGGAAGACACACAGAAACTGCCTGTACTCCCAGCCCCAGAAGAAATACCCTCCAGCTTCCCCTGTGATTCAGCTGGACTTCACTTCCTCCCCTCAAGCCAACTCTCAGTTTGGCCTTCTCCCCCACCTCCGCCCCTACCCCCTACCTTAAGCAGGCAGCCAGTAGGTCTCCTAGGGAGCACACAGGCCCTGCCTCTCATCTGGTGGCAGTTACAACATCACCTTTCTCTAGGACCCACCCCGCCCGAGAACCTCAGTGCGTCTTGGCACCGGGTGACCACAGAGAGCACAGCGTGGCTGCCTTCCCATGGGGAGAGCTGCAGTCCGAGAGCCGTGCGCCGGGCACCTTCCTCCAGCCGAGCACGGCTTTCCCGAGCCCCTGCGTGCCGCCGAGAGGGAGAAGAGCAGCTGGAGTGCTTTCAGAGAACATTTAGTCCCAGTCTTCAACTTCCGATGGGAAAACTGGAACACAACGGGGAAGCATTCCGCTAGCCTCCAGAGTAGCCAGCCAGCATCCTCACTGGCTGAACTGAATTCTTGCTCTTCCCCATTATCTGCCCCCAAGTCTCTTCCCAGCTGCCCTGTCATGTGTGAAATGGGTGTTGGGTGTTTCCTTTGCAGACTTGCCGGGAAGGTGAAATGACATGCGCTCCTGAGAGGAGCTCCCGGGCAGGGCCTGATGCCCAGCGAGTGCTTGGTACACGGTGGCTTTACATCCCTCCCTTGAGTGTCATCGTGAGGTGGCTGAAGGCACCGACCTTGGAGGCAAGCTCATCACTTTGGAGACCTTGAGTCCCTCCTCCCAACTGGACCACGACTTTCTCTGGGACAGGGACTAAGCCTCGGAGCAAAGATAATACAGGCTTGGAGAACAGATTTGATAGAGAAAGGGAAAAGCGATAATAGGATTTATGCTGTTTCCAGAGGATGGGACTAGGGAGTGAATCAAGGAAAAAAGAAGCTTGGGGCAGGGAAGGCAAGTTTTATAGCCCTGTCTCCAGCCAGAGTCCGTCCCTCAGCAAGATCGATGGGCACCCGCTGTGTCCATCAGTGCCATCGAAGAGTGATTATTAAGTGACCGTTGTGCACCAAGGCAGGGCTATGGGAACAGCCTTGCTGTGATGGAGAGAAGCGAAGATGTGCGAGAGAGGCAGACGGGTGTGTACCACCACGCAGGGCCCTGGCGCCCGTGGCAGAGGAGACAGGGCGGTTACAAGGACGCAGGCAGGAAGAGGCCTGGCGCCTGGCCCCTAGATTCTCTGTGAGGAGGATCAGGCTGCACCCCCGCTGGCGAGCCCAGCATTCATTGACCAGGCTGCCCTCTAGCCATCGGCCGGGCTCGCAGACTTCCCTGGGGATCCTTGTCAAATAACACGCTTCCAGGAAGGATGAGGCCCATGGTCAGGTGCAAGGCTGCCTGCGGGCGGGTGGCCTCAGACACACTCCTGAGCAGCTTGCAGGGCATGGGGCCAGGCCACCGGGTGAGGCTCAGACCAGGACCTCAGGGCCAGGATCAGATGGGGCACAAAGGTCAGCTGGAGTCCTAAGGACCTACGGAGACAAGGTGGGACGTCAGAACAGGGACTCAGGACAGGGGTGGAGCAGGAGCCCGAGGGAGGGCCTGACGGGCAGGGTTGAGTTACAGGGAGGGCGTTGCTGTCAGATGTGGGGAAGAGCCTTCCTGGCAGAGCCTGGGACACTGCCTTCTCCTAGCAACGAGATGACCTTTGTCACAGTTGGTCCCGGACCCCAGGGTAGCACTGAGCCTGCAGCAGCTCTGCCAGCAAGAGGACAATGACTGCAGGTGCCCGGGCTCCAGAAGGACTCACCTGATGACTTTCCTCAGAGCCTCCCCAGCAGGGCAGCCAGCACTGAGATACCCCCAGAAGCTCGGAGTGACCCGGGCATGTTGGCGTCTCTTGCGTGCGGCTCCTTTCCTGGAGGTAAACCCTGGCCTGCTTCTCTTTCCAATCTCTGAGAGTGCCAGGGGAAATCGTGCCCCTCCCATGGCCTTGGGGGGCCTCTGTACCTGACCTCTGTGCGGTCCACCGGCCTCAGCCCAGCCCCTCTCTGCTGCCCGCCCCGCCCCCCGCCCCCACTCTCTCAGGAGCACCTCAGCCTCAGCCTCTCTGGATGTGAACTTTCCTTCTTCCCCTGCAACCTGCTCCTCATGCCAGACATCTTTATTCAGCAAGTGTCACTGTCATCTACCCAATCACCAAAATGTGTCATCCAGAATTGTCCCCCTGCCTTCATCTTCCCTTCTGTTCCCTCCCTCCTTCCTCCCTCTTACCCCTTCCAATGAATCTGTTTCCAAGACCTGTCCATTCCACCTTCTAAATGTGGCTCCAGCCGGCTCCCTCCTCACGGCCTCACTCAGCTTCAGGCCGCACCCGGGGTGACGCCTGGAACGCTCCCCTCCAGGCTTTCCCTCCAGTCCTCGGTCTCGCACAGCTTCCTGCCCACAGTCCCTCCCTCTGCCCCGTTGTGACGGGAGTCGTCGTCTTAGCACACGTCTCTTCGTCTCTTCGTGTCAGGTCCTCACATGACATCCTCCCAGGGCTTCCTGGTCGCTCAGGGGGAACATCCGAGCTCCTGACCGTGGTGCACGAGGTTCCTTTCTCTCTAACCCTCCCTTGCTCTTACCCCACACATACTGCACGTACCATTCTTCTCGGCTGTGTGGAAATCCATGCAATTTGAAAAATTTGTCTTGTGGTTTTAAGTCTCCTAGCCCATGCCTATTTGGTTCTTTTCTTTCCCCTACCTCCCATGATGCCTACTGAACGCGCAAAGTCCACTCAGGTGTCACTGCTGACGGTGAGCCTTCCTCGGTTCTCCCAGTGGAGTCCGACTCTCCAGGGCTTTCTGTTGTCAGTGCACCTATAGCGCAGCTGTCGCTGTCCTTGCCCGTTCATTGTCTTCCCCCCCACGCTGGGTCATTGTCTACTCCTACACCTGCGCCTTGCACAGTAGCTGGGACTGGGAGGCCCTTAGCCAAGAGCAAGTGAGCGGATATACAATTTCACTGGGCGCAGTTTTATTCTCACTGCTCTGCTTGTCCTTGGGGAGCAGATTGGGGGAGATTTCCAGGCGTCCCCCCCCGCAGGTGGGTCCTAGGTACCCAGCCCCTATGCCTTCCCCTCCCCTCCCTGTACTGCTGCCCTTGGGAAGGGGGCCTGGGGAATTGCACAGCTGACTCCAGGCCAGCGAGCTCAGAGCACACACTCTCTCCATCTGGACTCTGCATGGGCCGGAGTGGAGGGTGGCCTCTGCTCTCCCCCACTGCCCCAGAGAAGAGGGAGCAGCTCATAAAGCTCCACAAGGAAAAAGGTTGGTTTGTTGCTTCCAGACAAGAATTAATAGGTGCAACCCATAATCCTGTCTAGTGGGAGATGAAGGGGAAAGGAGTGAGGGAGAGAGTACAATGGCCAAACCCCCCTGTCTTGCTGCCTGAGTGCCTCTCTGGTGTTTGAATTGCAAGGCGCAGCGAATGAGCAGGGCAGGCTCTCAGGGGCCAGCGCTTTGGGGCATTCGGGGTTCAGAGAGACAGCAGTAGGAGATCAGGTTGGGATGGGGTCTCAGAGCAGTGGAGGCGGTGGGGCCCTTCTCAGCCATGGTAGAGGTTTTGACTTTTACTCTGAGATCCAGACTCCTCACAGGATTTGAGTGACTTTCCTGTGGCCATTCTGTGGGGAGCTCAGGAAGCTTGGAGACCTGTAGGCTAGTGCAGGAGAGGTGATGGCTTGGGGCAGAGGGGGAGGAGCGTGGTTTCCTAGGTACCTGCACGTTCACCTGGGAGACGGAATTATGGGTACGAAAGGCAAAGGGCAGTTTGGGCTTGAACGGGTGGGAGTGTGGAGTTGATGCCCATGGAGACGAGGAGTCTGTGGGAGGAGCTAGTCTGGAGTGGAAGAACACACTTTGGCTCTGACCTGCTGGGTTTGAGATCCCTATTATATATTTAAGGAGAGATGTTAAGTAGCCCTTCAGACACCCTCCAGGGAAGACCTGTGCTGGAGTTTTAAGTCTGAGAGTCACAAACTCCACTTTCCTGTAAACAACACTGAGAGTCAGAGCAGTTAAGTAACCTACTGAGGGCCCGTGTGTGGTGTGGGGTGGGGAGCGCAGGGTGCACGGGGCTGGGCAAAGCTGTGCTCTTATTCATCCTGCTTCACTTCCTGCCCCGGACATAGACCGAGGCCTCCTCATTGAGTCAAGGGAGAAAGAGTAAATGCAATTTTCATAGACTCTAGATGGAGGATGAGAGCAGGGGAGGTGGGGGACCTGGAATTTCACAGACCAAGGACAATGCACTGCCTTATGAATGAGAACTGAGCCTATTATTTGAGTTTGAACTGGGCCGAAGGGTCCAGCAAGAAAATGGATGGTATTTTTCCTGTCACTCAAGTGTTATCTGACACGGTTCTTTGCTTGGGGAAAGATCCAAGTGAGCCTTGGTGCTGGCTTCGCCCCGACACCGTTGTCTGAGGGACACTCACTCTGCAGGGTGGCAGCGGGCAGAGGCCGTGCCTTCCGGAGGCTGAGTCTCTGCAGATAGGAGACTTCTGAGCCTGATGGGTTCACCCTCCTGGCCTGGGCTCGGGGTTCCCTCTTTCAGGTGCCTCAGATCTCTAAAGAGGTGTCGAACGGAGCCAGCCCCAAATGACCGAGGTCCTGTTCCGTGGGACACTTGGTGTGACTCTCCCACGCCCAGTCCTGCCAGCCTGCTGCTGAGGCCGGGACTCCCCCATCACAGCTACAGTGAGGCCCGTCCCCCACTGAAGTCCAGGTCTCATCTGAGACCCACTGTACAATTAGCTGTTGTAGCCATTACTGCCTTGGCTTAGGGGGCAGTGCAGGCAGCCGAGGGCAGGCACAGTGGGGAGGTGAGTGGGGAGCTTCCAGAGCAAAGGCAGTGGCGGGTACTTGAGCTAAACCAGAGGCTGAGGGCGTGCAGGGGCTGGGGTGGGCGTGCAGGGGCGGGGGTCCTGCAGGAGGAAGGACGTGCCACGGGCCCCAGGGAAGGAAGCACAGAAGCTGCTGCCGTCACACCAACGGTCTTGTCAGACCTGAGCCCGTGTGAGTGTGTCGGCAGGTGTGGAGAGTGTGTCAGTGAGTGCACACACGTGAGACAGTGCAGCTGAGCAGGTGTGTGGGGTGAACGTGTGTGCACGGGTGAGTGTGTGTGTGCTGGGGGAGAGGAGGATAAGAGTCCCCTCCCCCACTCATTTTGCACCAGCAGACTCTTTAGGATGTGACCTTAGGGGGCAGGAGGGAGGGTCACATCCTCACCTCTCTTTCCTTACCCATCTCACTTCACACCCTTGCAGGAGACTCCCCTCACCTCAACAACCGGGTGAAAACACCACACAAGGCAATCCTGCACGGAGAGATCAAAGCTGCCCTTGGAGCCCAGACCCTGCTTCCGCCTTCTTCCCACCGGCCCCTCCCCTGGGGCTCCCTCTCGTCATTCTGCTCACTCGCCTGTTCTTCAAAGACCTCGTTTCTGGGAGAAGAATTGCCCACACTTTGTCTCAAACATGCTATTTTTTTTGTTAAAAAAAAGATCAAAAGAGGCCGGGAAGAAAAGAAAAAAGAATCCACACCCCAGTGAATAATTGAACCCTGCCAACCTAGGAAAGGGGGTGTGGGGAGGAGGAGAGGACGTGGAGCCCCCGCCGAGGCCCCGAAGTCTCCACACCTGGGCCAGCCACGGGGTCTCTGGCCACCACGAAGCCCAGCAGCGTTCCGCTGTTGTTCGACTGGCCCTTTCGTTCTCGCTCCGTCGTCCCATTTTTCCTTGGGCTGTTTGTGCAGGTCTGTTTGGGGTGAGGGCAGGGCGTAAGCGAGGAGAAGGCACCCCACCCAACCAGACCACCAGACCTCACCCCCAAACCCTGCCAGCTTCACACTCTCCAGTCCAGCCGGAATTGCATTCGGTTTTTCACACTAACCTGCCAGACTGGTTATATTGCCAGGTGTGTATCCTTTTCTCCTGTCTCCCGTCCGAACCCCCTGACGTCCTGAAGGCTGAAGGCTGTGTGTCTGGGATCCGTAGTCCACTCAGCAGAGAGTGACTTCCAACTCTCACAGGCTGTAGCGCCGAGGACTCGGGGGCTCCTGGCCTTCCCCGCTGGCCGAGGGATTGCAGGTGAGACGGGCCCTGGAAATGGACCTTTGGGATCATAGTGCTGAACAGGCTGGAACGCACCTGAGCCCTGCCAGAGGGTCCTCTGGTCAAGTGTGTGAGAGCAGGTCTTTCATCCTGCGCTGGATTCATACCAGGTCCCCAGAAGCTGCTGGAGGAGTGCGATGGTGGCCAGGGAATGTGGCAGGACCAAACCATCAGTCTTCTCTGGTCGAACACCTCCTTCCTCAAGGGCACCGTGCAGTTGCAGCGATGTGCAGGGCAGGTCTGTGCTCTCAGGACGAGTGTGTTCTGGCCAGGCAGGGGTGCAGCAGCAGGAGCCAAGCCGGAAGGCTGTGGGTCCCCAGGAGGAGGGGCCTGGGGGTGTGAGCAGGGCGGTCTCCCAGGGGCAGAGTGACTGCACCTGGCGCTGAGGCTGGGGCAGGATTGGAGGTGTGTGGGCGAGAGGGGACATGTTTGAGGTCCGTAGGAAACACCAGAAAAGGCACAGGATGGGGACATGACAAGGTGCAGGAGGAAGCAGGGAGGAGAGAGCTCTGTGTGCAGTGCACCCCGTGCACAGGACTCTGGCGCAGATGACACAGGGTCACGCAGGAGTGCCCCTCTGGGCACGGGCAAGCATGGGCACTTAGTGCTTTGCATACAGGGCACACGCCCACGCTGTGACATTTAAAGAGGAGAAAGTGGCACGTGGGAAGTAGTGAGTCTCCTGTGTGCCCTCCCTCCCAGCCGCCGGGCCCCCCTCACGCTCGCCACGGGCATTTCTCCCGTGCCGTCCCACTCATATCCAGGAACTTAGAACACTTACTCTTTTTTCATTTTTTGTAAATAAATGGAGCACATTAAACATCTTGTTCTGTACCTCACTTTTAAAAATTAAAACCACACCTTGAGGGTTTTTTAAAAACTCTAAGTCCATATAAAGATGTCTATTTTTAAGGCCGTATACTATTTCATTGCATGCACATATCACCATTTAGTTCACCATGCCTTCTGGTGGACAGTTTGTTTTTTTATTTCAATTTTCCGCTATTTTTCTATTGCAAAGATGCATAATGAATAATCTTACATACACACGGATTTTATATAAGCGAGTCCATCCACAGAAAGGTCAAGTAATAGAATCATTGGTTTAAAAGATACACATTTCAACTTTAATAGATATTATAAGATTGCCCTTGAAAATGTTGTACCAAGAAATGAGTGAAAATAGCTGGAATTTTTATAATCTTGACAGACAATGTTATTAAATATTTCCTTTGTTGGCAGCACAGCATGGAAAACAGGGTCTGTTGCTGGGATTCCATAGCCCCTCTTAGGAGTGAGGCTGAACATCTTTCTGAATGTTTAGAAGTGGTTTATAATTTTTTTCTGTGAATTCGTTGTCCATGACCTTTGTCTATTTTGAATTGAGTTTTTGGTCTCTTACTGGTTTGTAAGAGTTTCTTATATATTTGTTTGGATAAGTATTGAAAATGTTTTACATTAGTGATTTTTCTTTGGATATTTTATGGCACATTTGTTATGAAAAAATAGAAATTTACTTAACAAAATTTATCTTGAATAATTAAAATCGTAGTAAAATCTCTTTGAAATAAATTCTCAAAATTAAGATGATTAAAAAAGTAAACTGAAAATTTTATGCTTTCTTCCTATGCGTTACTTCCATATTTTATACTCGAGGAGCTGATTAATCTGTGGGGTTGAAGTCAGGCATTTTAACTTTAATTTAACTAACATTTTAAATTTTAATTTACCCTGTCCATTAAAATTTATTGAATAATCTACATTTTTCCCACTGATATGACAAACCACATTGAACACCCACGCTTTGTGTAATCAACGTTTATGAACTGCGTTTTGTGTAGCAGTTGGTTGTATTTCTGAGCTTTCTGTTCTGTTCCGTCGGTCTGCTCCTCCGCTGCTCAGCGCCGTGTGGGTCGGCTGCTACGGTACCGTGGCTTTGCAGCGTGCTTTGTTATCCTACGGTCCGTCTCCTCGTACCCCTTTGTGTGGGTGTGTTTCAAAACTTTTCTACCTTTTCTTGCTCATTTGTTAACTCCATCTTGTTTGTAAACTTTAGTTCCCCTCACATTTGGTGTGTTTGGTGGGGAAAATTTATGGTTACAGAGTAATTTAGGGAGAATTGCTGCCTCCATCGGACTGAGTCTTCCTGAGAAAGGACATGTGTGTCTTTTCCTCTGTCCTCCTCTCCTTCCGGTTTATGCCAGGTGTTCAGAGTTCCTTTCTGCTTCACACAGACCAACACAGGTGTTACGTTTGTTACCAGGTGCATCATTTCCGGTGGCTACTGGTAGTGAGGTCTCTTTATCCACGGTAGCTTCTGATGATATGAGAAGACTACAGATTTCTTTCTATTAGACACCTCATTGAATTCTTTTATGTTTTATAACAGATTTCAAGTTGATTTTCTAGAACTTTCAGTTATTTAATCATATATTTACAAATAATGAAAGATTTATCTTTCTTTTCTATTTTACTCTTATTGTTATGTTTCTGGGAATAATAGCTTAAAGCACTGTGATGTATCCATATCAAACATCACTATTTAGATCTTGATACTAATAGGAATGCTTTGAGTATGATTTGCTATTAAGCATGAAGCTTTTGGTTTGAGATATATGAAGTTTTATTATAATGAGGAAGTGTGCCTCTTCTTCATGTAAAGTGTATAAAACTCATTTTTTTAAAGATTTTATTTATTTTTTTTATTTTTAGAGAGAGGGGAATGGAGGGAGACAGAGAGGGAGAGAAACAGCAATGTATGGTTGCCTCTCACATGGCCCTCACTGGGGACCTGGCCTGCTACCCAGGCATGTGCCCTGACTGGGAATTGAACCGGGACCCTCTGGTTCCCAGCCCGTGCTCAATCCACTGAGCTACACCAGCCAGGGCTATAAAACTCTTTTTTTAAGTCAAGAAACAGTGTTACATTTTCTTTGCAACGTTTTCAGCATTTATGGAGATTATCTTTTGATCTCATAATATAGCCAATTATATTAATAGAGTCAAACTATCCTTGTATTATTGAATAATACCACTTAGTCATGGTTAATTATCTTTGTCATCTTTTGCCTAGTTCTTTATGCTAATATTTTATATATATTATATATCTCTCTATATAGGAGTTTGGTATATATATATATATACCAAATATATATTTATATATATATATATACCAAATATATATATATATATATATATATATATATATATATATATATATAAAACTTCTCCTTTGGTAATTCATCGGTGGTCAATCAATTTTGATAATTTACTTTTTCCTAGAAAACTAGCCATTTTTTTCATTTTTAAAAATACATACAGCTGAGCAAAACTGCAAGATTTTTTCATTTACTCTATACTAGTTTTTCATAAAGTAACATCATAAAATTTGTTAATGTGATTAATTGGGAGGTATTTTGTGCAGAAGGAGGATGCTGGAACGTGCGGTGCTTGGGGACGGCGGACTCTGAGTGTGGAGTGGAGGGCACCGGGCTGATCACTAGCACTACCTTGGGCAGCTTTCTCAGGGCCCATCAGGTGAGAATTAAGGCTCAGGGTGGGCAGTGGTGAGTCTGGCTCTATCAGGAAACCCTCCCCCACTTGCAGGTTTCCTGGTTCCCATCCTGCAGACCATCGGGGAACGGCTGAGGGAGTCTCAGCCAATATCTCCCGTCAGACTCTCTCTTTCTCTGAGAGCCGCTCTCCCCCAGTCCAGGGTCGCACTCCATCCTCCGAGACCTGCCTCCCCCAGGCACGGGGACGGGAGATGCCCTCCACACGGCTCTCTTCTCTCCCTGTGGTTGCCCAGTGGATGCAAGATGACTAAGTATGTCTATATCGCAGAACTTCATTCTGCCTCCTCCCAGGGAAGATAAATGTGAGATGTCAGGGAATTCTCTTGTTCTTAGAATTCGAATGCCGGGACCTTCCAGAAAGCACAGCTGGGCTTTGCTCTGGACTTGCTGAGCGGGAAGCTGTTTCTCGCCCAGCAGACTGCTCTTCTCACTCCACCAGGGAAGGTGCACAGAGTGTCCCAAATTCAAGTAGCATTTTGCCAGAGAGATGCAGGGCCAGACTTTTTTTTAAATCTCTGTGCCTTGGTACCGTGGGCGGAAGGTAGTGGAGTAGTTCTGATGCCTGGGCCGTCCTGTGTGTGAACTACAACTGTGTGTGTGTATGTGCAGGGCGCGTGCTGAAGACAAAAGGTGACCGTTTCCAGGGAAATGCGTCCCTCTCTTACATGTGTGTTGGGAGCACCTGACATCAGGAAGTGGTTTTACCAAACAGCAACTGAGCCCCTACGATGGCAGACTTCTACTGGATGCGCAGTGTCGCTGACTTGGAAAGGTACAAAGAGACCATCCATTTAGGGAAAGATGACAATTACAAGTTAGTATTTTCAGGAAACTGGGGGTGGTCTCTAGACTGTAGCACTTGGGAGCAGGGTATGGGATGTTGAAAGGCACGGTCCCCGAGGCTGGGCTCTGCACCCCGTCCAGCTCCTCAGGTGGCTGCATCTGACTAAAGCCAAACAGTTTCCAAAGCAGTGGCAGGGCCACGCTGCCGTGCGGACGTGGGCGGGACTGCTCTGCCTTCGGTGGGCTGCCGGGGAGAGCACCTGACAGGTAATGATGCACTGAGCTACACAGGGGAAAGTGAGCCCCGCAATCTGTCCCAAACCAGGTTTTCCTCTTGGGCTGCACAACGGCTCCCCAGCTTCCATCCTTCCCGATCGCTCCCCTATCGAGCCCTCGTGGGCTCCTCACCCACTCTTCTTCTTCAGCTGAGATGGTCAAGCTCATCTAATACTCCTACAGCAACTGACAAGTTTTCTCGTTACATTTTTCTATTATAATATCTATCACAGTGTAGTAATTACCTTGCTATATAACTTTTTCTTCCTCCATCAGGTGCTAACCCAACACTTGGCACAGAGTAGACACTTAATAAGTGTTTACTCTGGAGTGAATTAAACAATTTCATAATTAATTCCACACCCGAACCCAGCTATTCCCTCAGCCCTTTCAGAGGGCTTGGGGCCACGTCTTCAACTTCAAGCCCGTCCTCAGAAGCACGGGCCGTGCACCTGGGTCTAGCCTTGCCTGGCCTCTGGGCGGGCAGGCAGGAGACCTGTGTACAAGCTGATGGGCCAGGTAGCCGCCCTCATGTGAAGCAGCCTGTGATCAGGGAGCTTACTTTCTGCATGTCTGGGGGCGCTAGCGAGGCGCTGGGACCCTGCACCAGGCTGGGCAGGGAGGTGCCAGGGAGCCGGTGCGCCCTGAGCAGGTAGGTGACTCCAGTCTGTGAGTTAGACCGGCAGCCTCGGTTTCACTGTTCCGACACTCTCTGCCAGACTTTCCCCTTTCTCCAAGCTCTCCATACACCTATTTGGCTTTGTAAACAATAGCTGATTAAAGTTGCTCTCATTCAAAAAGAACAGAGCAGAGATGCCACAGGCATCAGAACTTCTGACCTCCCTACCAGCCCCGGGCCTCACGGAAGTCACCGAGTAGATTTTCAAAAATTCTTCTGGATTATTATGATGAGGCTGTGTGTGTGGGTGGAGGTGGTGGTGGGCAGGCGGGGGATGTCACCCTGGGGTCTCTGTGGCTCCTGAGGCTCCTCACAGGGATCAGGAAGTGCTCTGGCCTCCAGCGCCCCGCCCCGCCCCGCCCCGCCCAGGAGTGCAGGAAGAGCTGTGTCGTTCCGACTTTCTCCAGGACTGCACTGACCAGTGACAACCCCCACCCGGAAGATGGGTGGGGCCGCAGCAGCTGGGCTCTGAACACATTGATTACGGGGAGCCGTTCAGACCAGGCATTCGCCAGGCGGGGTGCCTGTCAACATCAGTGTTTGGAGAGATGGAGTGACAGGGACATTGCAAGAGCAGTGGGTGCTTCGGGTGCTCAGGAAGGCGACACGCTGAGCAGCAGTGCACAGGCCTATGTTTGGGTGTAAGTAGTTTCTAATTAGTAACTGAATTTTGGAAGAAATCCTCCAAGGTGTGAAGGCAAGAACAGGACTTACTACGTATGTGCAGGAAGCTTGAAGAACAGGGGCCTATCTCTGGGGCTACCCAGAAAAGCACCCCACAGTCGCAGAAATCTGAAAACGAATGCTCACTGGTCTCCAGTCTCAGTCTCCGAGCTGTTGATTGGAAGCAGGGCTGGAGCCCCTCAAACGTCGACAGGGAGCAGCCACGGGAGTGGGTGTTGATGAGCCACACGAGGCCAGGGCATGGCTCAGGCTGGTAGCGGGAGTGAGGAGCCGTCTGAGAGGCCCTGCGCTCCGGGTAGCGGCACCACCTCCGCTCTGGCACTCCCTCCGTCACTCTGCCTCTCCAGGCCAGAGCGCCTGCCTCCTAAGGTCACCCGGCAAGGCCCCTCGTGTCTGGGCACGCGCCTAAGGCCCAGGGGGGAGCACGGCCCCCAAACGGCACGCTCCCCACGGCACGAGGTAAAGGACTTCTGGTTCCTGGGGGATGTGGCCCTCGATTGTTTCGAGATAAATTTATATTCTGTAAGTTCATCTCTCTATCTAAACATCCATTCTTTCATTCATATTAAATGTACATATGTTCACGTACATACATGTTTATACATATATGTATTTAGTAGACTATGTATACACATGTACACACATTTAATGGACTGCATAATCAGAAAATGTTTCCTATGAATGTCTACCATAGAATACGTATATTTTATATGCACAGCTATGAGACCGCCGCGACCTCCTAGAACGCTAAAAGACATATTACAAGGGAAATCACAAGGCCCTTTGGTTCCAGGAGTGAGAACGCCAAAGGTCTGAGAAGGGAGGGTTCCTGGTACCTGGGTGACCCTGGTGGCATCACAGAGGAGGAGGACTGCGGATTGGACTTCGAAGGATGAGCAGACCTGTCTATTTGGGGAGTGAGGGAGAGGCATTCATTGGGGTGTTTTATCTTTTGGGGTCTTTCACTCTGCTGAGAAGCATGGTCCATCCCTCCTTCCCCTCTGGCGCATCTCTGAAACAGGCTGCCTTGGTTCTCACTCCCAGAGACAGAGGATGTCATGCAGATGGGTCTGGGCCCCTTGGGTGCGCGTCTCCTCAGAGGGCCCCCAGGCAGAAGCGGCTGTCTGTGGCTGCCCTGGGGCACTGAGTGGGCCTCCTCCCCCAAGGCAGCATCTCAGCTGCAGGGCCGGGAAGAAACACGGTTCACTAGGAGGGGTCCTTAGTTGGGGGACCATATGTCTGGGTGGCACCCCCCAATTTTATGCTGGTCAGCCTGGTGTCCTGGCCGAGGTGGCACTTCCCCTTCCCCCTTTAGATGACAGATTGCGTGGTCCCGCAGCAATAGCGGAGAGGAAAAGGAAGTGGTGAGTGAGGTGGACCTTCGACAGAGACGCTCCTGGAAGAGCGTTCAGCAGTGATGGGTAGTGCCACCTTGGCCTGCAGAGGTAGCAGCCACTTCCCCATAAAGGTGAGAGGGGTGTCCTCAGAGCCCACCTGGCTGCCAGAGGCCCACCGGCACTGGCCCCAGAGGAGGCTGACGTGAGACTGGAGAGCACTGGGTGTGCTCCGACTGGGGACACACGTGGCGGGTGATGCGCCCACAGCTGTCCCCAGTGGGCTCTGAGCAGGCCGAGGCAGACCCACCAGGTGTCCTCACCTCTCCCCAAATAGTGGCAACGACGAATGCCAAAGTTCTCCTCCACGGCCTGCTGGGATGTGGCAGGAACCTACGGAAGGCAAAGGGAGACGAGACCGCATTTAGATGCCCGGCTTTCCACCCCACGTTGGCCACTCGGTATCAGGGAGAGTAGCTTGCTGGCTAAGGACCTCGGTTTCCCCACTATAAATAAAATGAGATCACGCTACCAGCCCAGGCTGCTTTTGACAGTCGTTTTTAATGTGTGTGAAATTGTTTTCAGCAGTCAAATGCCTTTCAGGAGTAAGGGCTTACTGGCGCTGGGTTTCTACTAGGAGGCTTGGCAAATCCTGCCCTGGCCTCGGGCTGGTTCAGAGTCATCTCGCTCCCTGCTCAGATCTGCTTCGGGGGACCGTCTTCTATCAGCGGCCCCCACTGAGCAGGAGAAAAACCTCCTGCAGGGCAAGGGCGCTCCTCTCCTTCAAAGTCAGGCTGATGCCAGACAGATCAGCGAGAGCCTAGGCCCAAACCTTGAGTACCAGTCTCAAAGCAGACTGAGCAACGCCAACATTTTAAGTGGCTTTATATGCCTTTATTGTTTTGTTTTATGTTTTAGGCCCATATTCATTATGCGTGTCTGCATGCTAGACCGTGTGCTGAGACTCCGCATGCCTGACCTCCTTTCGTCCTCCCGCTGGCCCATTGGGCAGGTGCGAGGTGATTGGCCCCGGCGTACAGATGAATGTCACAGCCGTAATGAGTGGAGAGGCCAAGGTTCCAACCCAGGTTGTCTGCTCAGCACCCTGGCCTGTGGTTAAGGCCAGTTAGCACTCCAGGGCACTCCAGGAGCGCTGGCCTTCCTTCCCGCTCCCACAGGCTTGCTGCCCTCTCCAGCCTGTGTCTCATCATCATGGGAAAATTCCCCCGGGCCCTCATGGAAGGCACCTGGAATGCGAAGAAGTGGAAGGTCCAGTTGCTGTTCCCAGGGACAGTGTTCAGCATGGAATAATGGGAACCACGTAGACCAAGACAGCACGCGCTGCCCTGTGCGCGCCATTGTGGTTCTGTGAGCCCCTCCTCCCTCATCCACCTGTCAAATCCTCCTCGTCCTTCCCGTGTGAGTGACCCAATGGCACCTGTCTCTGGGCCAGTCCAAAATGTGTCCCTATCTATCGGCAGGGTGGGTTTTTTTGCATGTAATAGTTGTCTATGTCGCCATGTAGATTGAAAGCCCTTACGAGGACAGGTCTGTGTCTGATTTGTTTTTACAAGAGGTCTTACCCATTTAGCTGCCTGAGTGTTTACTCTGTGCCAGGAAGTGGGCTGAAGGCTACATGCATCATCTCATTTAAACTTCACCGCAACTCTCAATCCAGGTTGTTAGAATCTCCTTTCTGCACTTGAGGACATTGAGACACAGGTTAGAGTCCTTGGCTGGAGGTCATAGAGCCCGACCGTCTGTGTGACTCCACAGTGCCCTGCAGTAAATGGTTAAGTTGGTAGAGACCGAATGCCTGAGACAGCTCTTCCAGGCAGACCGGGGGTCCGTCACCATTACTGCTGCCCACACCTTCCTCGCCGAGGGCCCTCAGACCTCCCGCCCCCTTCAGGTGGGTGGCCCAGCAGTGGTCCCAGCAAGGAACCCGACCCTGGGAGAAAGAGGCTGTTGAGAGAGCAAGGCTCTGACCGGTGGAGTGGCCTAAAGCTAAAATGCAGGAGCAGTTCCAAGACCCTAAGGCACCCTGGGAAAAGAGGAACCTGGGTTAGGGAAGAGCCTTCCCCTACCCTGAGGACTCCGTCAGCAAGTCAGGTGCAGGCCTGGTCGTCTCAACCTCTACCCCTCCACTGTTGCTCCTTCTCCAGATTCCAGGCTCCAGTCCACCACCAAAGCTGCCGGACACTGCGGCAGGCTGTGCTTCCTGGTCTCCTTGCACGTCTGATGCCCTTTCTCCTCCCTTCGCCTCACAAAACCTTGCCTTTCCATCAAGACTCAGCTTGATCAAAAGGCAGATCCATTTTTCATTTTTTTAAGAAAATTCCATACTGTTTTCCACGGTGGCTTCACCAGTCTGCATTCCCACCAACAGTGCACTGGGGTTCCCTTTTCTCCACATCCTCTCCAGCACTTGCCGATTGTTGACTTATTGATGACAGCCACTCTGACTGGTGTGAAGTGGTGTCTCGTTGTGATTTTAATTTGCATCTCTCTGATGGTTAGCGATACCGAACATTCTTTCATATGTCTCTGGTGGAACCTATGCACCCCTTATGTTCATAGAAGCACTATTTATATACTATTTCCAAATAGCCAAGATTTGGAAACAGCCTAAGTGCCCATCGGTGGGTGAGTAGATTAAAAAACTGTGGTATATTTACACAATTCAATACTATGCAGCAGAAAAAAAGAAGGAATATCTGTCGTTTGCAACAGTGTGGATGGAACTGGAGACTATTATGCCGAATGAAATAAGCCAGTGGGTGAAAAACAAATACCATATAATCTCACTTGTAAGGGGAATCTAATAAACAAAATAAACTAATGAGAAAAATAGGACCAGAGGCACAGAATCATGGAACAAACTGACAGCTGTAAGGGGAGAGGGAAGGGTGACTGACTGAAAGGGGGGAAGGGATCAGTCAAACAACACATATGAAGGACCCGTGGACATGGGCAATGGAGAGGGGACTGATTATGGAAGTGGGGGCGGTTGGGCGGAGTGGGGGAAGGAGGAAAAATTGGCACAACTGTAACAGCATAAATAACAATAAGAAAGACTCAGCTTGAGCTTCCCCTCCTCTAAGAAGTGGACATGACGTTGCTCCCCACGATAGCCACTCACCTCATGCATCCTCCCTCAGTGCTCGGCACCTGGGACCGGAACACCCCTCCCTCCTGGACTTGGGGTCCGGTGAGAATGTGTGTGCCCACACCTTGCTCAGTGTCTGGAGCTTGCCAGATGCTGAGTCCACATCTGAAGAGGCGTGTTTTCCTCCAGCACCTCCACCCCACCTCTGTCCCCTGTACCTGCTCTGCTAAGGTGTCAGTTATTCCTCTTGGGAATATGTGCTTTTTAGAGATGAGAACAGAAGGGAGAGATTTCCATGTGAGCCCAAGTTTGTATTAGAAAGACTAAGATAATGGTGGCATTTTGGAAAGTGGTCAGCAAGGCTGGGAAATGGGACGGGGTCGGAAGGACTCTGCAGTGACAGACTGCCCCGGCGACTGATGGGGGTTCCTGTGTTCTCCTCCGGAGACCCACCCCAAGCTAACTTCCACTGTGACCCTCCGAGCCTGTGCCCTGTCCTGCAGATGAGGACAGAGGGCAGGCTCTGGCCGCCCACGGCTGTGCTGTGCAGGAGGCCAAGGTCAGTCCCAGAGTCAGGGCTGGGGCTCAGACGAGCCTTTCTCCAACCCTACTCCCTGCCCTGGCGCCCGTTCTCCAGCCGATCTCCTGTCTGCACCCCCGCCCTTCCCTCCAGCCCTCCTGCCTGCCTGCCACTGTTTTATTCGTGCTTTCTCCAAAGCTCTTCCTCTCTGCCTGGCGTCTAAGCTTAAGTTTTCATTTTTCTCGAGGGTGGTGAAGAGGTTGAAGACGGAAGGGAGGCTGGAGAAGGGCTGCCCCCTCACTGGTGAGCCCAGCTTCTCTCCTGCGCCTCCAGACCAGCATGGCGCCGTCCCTGTGCCTCCAACGCTATCTGCCCCCCCGGGAGCCAGCGCAGTTCCTGCCAAGGCTGGATTCCGCGGCATGAGGAGGGCCTAGACCGCCAGCCATGGCTTAAATCAGGTGCTCGCTTAGCACAATCCCCTCGTTATGCAGAGTTGAGCACTATTGCAGTTTTAAGTACACTCTTACAATTGATTTTGGGCAGAGAAGAATTCAATTGTTGTGGGGTTCTCCAGACTGAGTTTGCATGCAAATTGCATTTTAGAAATTCAACTGTGGATCATGGAGGCTTGTATTAGGCTGCAGTGCTAACCAGAAACACACAGCTGGTTCAGCAAGGTGAGGCAGCATCCTGGACGAAGCAGAGGAGGGAGTGGGTTGGAGAAAGCACTCGAATGAAATCCGCCCCCCCCACCCCCCCACCCCAGGCTGAAGGCAGGCTCCCCGTGTGAGATGGCACGTGACAGGCCTCTGCGTGCTGAGGCCAGACAAGCTTGGGCTTGACCCAGACAGTGCCCTTTCCTCAGTCAGCTCTTCCTGGATGGGTCTCATGGTGAGGATTACTAGGCTTTCCTTGGCAGGGATCTGCCTGGTTACGGGACCATTTTGAAATGCCAGAGTAAACAATTTTTAGAAATGAGAACTGAGTGACACTTACCAGGGTCTTTCCCCTTAGCATTTAGCCTAGTGGATGGGACCCAAGCTGTGGCCCTGCTGGCCAGGCTGCCAATGCACCGGCTGGGGGTCCCCCGCCCTGGTGGGCCCCACCGCTGAGCCAGCCCATGCTGTGTTGCAGGCAGCTGTCCCCGACTCTCCCTTGTCCCGTGCTCTCAGTGTCAGACCCCGCGAGTGTTTCCCACCGACTTTACCTGGAATTGCTGTAACTTTCTGTGAAGCGTTCACCCTTCCCTCCGCCCCGCCTGCCTTCCCGGCCCTCCTCCAGTTCCTCCCCTTTTCTCTTCTTTGCTCACCACCCACTTAGTGCCTACTTCAGGGCAGTTAGATGTTTTACATACTGTCCTAACTCTAACGTGCCTGGTAACCAGGGCAACCTACTTTAAGTGGGCATGAGGCTCCTGGAAGGCCGAAGACCTGCTGGAAACACGCACTGTGCTGCCAGAACAAAGGCTGCATTTCCTTGTAGGCGCTTGTGGTTCCACCAAGTGAAGTCTCCTCTTTCTCTGGTCATCATTCTACAGCTGCCGATCACCAGGGTGCCTGGGGAGGAGCGGGGACCAAGCAGTGGAAAGCATCCCTGCCGGCGGACATAACTCCAGTGCCGCCAGCAAGGTGCGAGATGCCCACAGGGTGCGCAACGGGGCAGAGGGGTGGGAGCAAACGCGGAGTTCAGGATTGCACAGGAGTGATCTCTGCCGGCCCGTTCCTTCAGGGAGAACAGGGCGGCGATGTTCCCAAGGCCGGGAGGTTGGTGGGAGTGCAGGTCAGCCCAAAGTGGCTCCCACAGGGTTAGTCATTGTTAGGGATTGATCTGTGCCCCGCCCCCCGACGAGGCACACTGAGACCCTAACCTCTAGAACCTCAGAAAGCAGCCGTACCAGAGCACAGGTTTGCTGCAGACGTAATTAGCTCAGACGAGGTGATAGAGCATAGGGCGGGCCTTTCATCCAACATGTCTGGTGTCCTGTAAGAAGAAGAGACACAAAGTGGAAATGCCATGTGACGATGAGACAGGGGTTGAGGGATCTTTCTAGAAGCCCAGGACTGCCGAGGGCTGCCAGCAACCACCGGCAGCGAGGAGAGCGTGGGCACGTTCTCCCTTCGGGCCTCCAGGGAGAGCACCTGCCCACAACCTGACTTTGGGCTTCTAGCTTCCAGAGCTGTGAGCAAATCCATCTCTGTTGTCCGGCCATCCGGTTTGTGCTACTTCGTGATGGCAGACCTGGACATTGGTACTGTCCCCAAAGGGAAATTTGAACTTGTAAATCAGCACATGCCGTTTTTCCCACGTTAAGGGAAGCCAGAAATAGGAGGCAATGAATGAGAGACTGAAGACGGTAGCCAAGCAAGGTGACAGTTAACCTAGTGCCCGCCCTCACTCCGGTCTCGCGCACAGTGATGTGCCAGCCCCCGGTGAAATCAGAGCTGATAACAGCCGTCCTGCAGGCAGCTTTGCGTAAAGCTGGGTGAAAAGCTCCAGAATAAGTCGGACTTCTGGGCCACATTTCCTCTTGTGCTGATAAGTATCAATATGCAATTGAGAAACTTTGTCCAGAAAGTAAACACATACAATGTAATTTACAGCCAAACTGTATTCTGTAAGTTTCCTGTTTTAAGTTTTTAAAAAATATATTTTTAGAATATTAGTTTAAAATGGCCAGTAATGCTTTGCTAGAAAGGGCTGTTACTCTGCTAGGCTCTCCTAATGTAAGCGTTCACATTTTGATTTGTCCCCAGCACTCACAGCCTGGGAGCTCCTATGTAAACTCTTAGCAGGACATCCTGAAGTCCACTCGCCCCTTGGAACCTCCCCTGATGTCCCCAAACCAGTGGTTCTCAGCCTGGGCTGACTGTCCCCCTTGGGGGACATTTGGCAATGCTGTAACTGCCTAGGTAGGAGGCTGCTACAGGCACCTGGCAGGAAGAGTTCCAGGACGCCACTTAATGTCCGGCAGTGGACAGGACACCCCCTGCCCCCGAACACTAACCAGCCCCATTGTCTGCAGTGCTAAGTTTAAGGAACCATGCTGAAGACTGATCTCAGTCTTCTCCCACACGTCGTTTCCAACATTTTCTGTGCGCTCTAATTCCGGACATGCGCTTGTCCTGTGTCCAGTTTTGCATTGTTCTTTAATTGCTTCCACATTCGGATGGATTTAAGCTTTAATCCCAGCTTTTCCTCTCACCTGGCTGTGCATGTTGACCACGTGACTCCACTGTCCTGTGCTTCAACACCGTTTCTGTAAAAGGAGGCAACGCTATTTAACTTGAAGTTCATTTTAATGATGAAAGCCAATTCACGTAAATAATGTACCAATTGACATTTATTTCGTGTTTTCCATGGGTCAAGGACAGTGCTAAGTGCTTTAAGTCTGTTGCCTGTCACTCACTCTTCCAAACAAGTCTGCAGGGTGAGTATAATGATGACCCCTTTCTTTAATTTGTATCTGGGACACTGTAGTCATCTTCATAATTACTGTTTCTTCCAGGTGGGGTCTCTGTAGTGAAGACATGGACGTGGAAGGTAGGCTGTTCCCTTGACCTTGACCAGGGGCAGCTGCTCTGCTTGTTTTGGCTGCAGTTTCCTTTCTGGTGGGCAAGGAATTGGCTCAGAGCCATAGTTCTCCCCCCACTCCCAGATCCAGCAAGCCAACACAGGCATGTCCTCCTCATGGAGCAACAGAACAACTTCAAGGGCAAGTTCATCTGAGGCCAAGTCAAAGGGCGGGGCTTGTGCCAGCACCAGAGGTGGGAGCCACGTGTGGCCAAGGTGCGGATCAGGGAAGGGTAAGACCTTGGGGTCGGGAACCAGTTCACCACAGGTGTGCCTCTGGAACCTACTCAGTCCCGCTCCCGCTACTGAGGAGCCCCGGTCCTCTTACCCTGCTGCATCGATCCGCGTCGGCTTAGCAAGGCGTTTTCCTTCCCCACTTCCCTCCACCGACAGTGACTCAGGAAGTCGGCATGGAGGGTGGACGGTGGCTGTATACCAGGGCGAGGCCCACCCGGTGTTCTCCAGGAGGCCAGAGAAGCAGGGCAGGGCAGTCTCCTTCTGCCCCCTCTGACGAGGAGCGTGCAGACACCAAGAGAGAGATTAGACAGGAGGGGAGGAGAAGGCCGCTTGGAAAAGCCTTTAGAAAACCCTTTTTCCCATCTGTTCAGCTCTTGGGAAGGCTCCATTTCCTGTATTAAAGGATTTGTAAATTCATTACCAACAAGTAAAATGTGCAAAACACACGCAGAGACATCAGGTTGGATGCAGCATCTGCTGGCAGGCTGCATCCGTGCAGAGCGGTGCTGTCCCATCAGGGCGTGGGGTGGACAGGGCCCCCCTGGGCCCAGAGGTGCCGATGGGCATGGACCTTCCATCCCATTATACTGAGCGTGGGCAAGGGGCTGTGCTCACAGGCCCTGGAACCTCCCCCGCTGCTCCTGTTCCCCGTTTCTCCCCTGGAGCTGAAGAAAGCCTGTGGTTTCCCACACTGTGCAGAAGAACCTCATCTGAGCTTGTGCAGGCTCTGAGCAGAGGGGGGCAGAGCTCACTGTCAAGGCGCTGCATGCCGAGTGCCCAGCCTCAGTGGGACAAGTGTGGCTGCACGGCGGTGGGACAGGCCGCTGGAATGGCTCTCTCCCGGGGAAGACATCTGCTTCCAGACCCCGTCCCAGCCTCTGTTCTTGCTGGCTCCAGAGAAGTCCAGGCTTGGCTCCTGGTGTGACGGCCTCCTGCTGCCTGCTCCTACCATGCTGCCTGCCAGGAACACAGCTGTGGCCACATGACTGCCCTGGCTTCACTCTCATGAACACACCATGTCCACCTTTGCTCTTGACCCTGCACTTCATGGTCCAGCTCCAATGCCCGACTTCGGTCACATCCGGAAGTCCACCAACTGCACTTCATGCAGACGGAGGTTCCTGAACGGCCCCTCTGGTGGGCGCCCCGTCTCCTCCAGGACTCGGCACACCTGCTTCTCACAGCCCTCCCAGAGGAGAGCTCTGACCCCTGGGTTCCAGTTAGCCGCTAGTGCCTGTCCACCATGCTGGCTTCCTCGCCCGACAGTGCCAGCCTGCCTCCGTTTCCCCTCTGCTGCGTTCCTCCCTGTCGGTGAGAATGCCCGTTAACCTGCATGCCCTTTGACCACCTGTCTGGGCGTCACACAGCCCTGCCTCCTTCTGCTTAAGGCTCTGTGCTCAGCCTGAGCTTTGGGCTCCTGGGCGCTAGCAATCTATAGAGGGACTGACCACAGATGCCTCTTCTGTCCCCTGTCCTGCTATCCACTGCTGTCTAGTTTCCTCTCTGGGGCACGTTCCCAGGTGTTTCCCCTCCTCCCCTTGCTGCAGTGGTTGGGGTGTTCTGTGTCCCAACTCAGGTAGAAGACGGAGTCCAGGACTCTCTGTAGACGCCCCAGTCCGGCCACTTATAGCTGAGTGACAATTTATTCATTTCACAAATGCCTTTTGATGCCAGGCATATTTTTCTAATCATCAGCTGAGGATATGTGTATTGACTCTAGAAAGAGAGGGGGAGAGAGAGAGAAACATCAATGTGAGAGAGAAACATCAATCGGTTGCCTCCTGTACATACCACGACCAGGGATCAAACTGGAAACCTAGGCACGTGCCCTTCCCGGGGATCAAACCCACAACCTGTGGTGTGCGGGACGACACCACGACGAACCGAGCCCCGCAGCCTGGTCAATGCCAGGCATATCTTTAAGTGCTGGATAAGCAAGCTAAGCAGGACCCTGCCATCAGGAGATTTGCACTGAAATTGAGGGGAGATAGACAACATTCCCAATAAGAAAAGATTCCTAATTGTGATGAACAGTTATACATAGAAAATAACACTGGATAACCAAATAGTAAGTTATTGACATGGGGGTGACATTGAAAGGGTACTTGAAATAGAGGAGCCAAGCGAGTTCTCTCTGAGGAGGCATGTCTCAGCAGAGATCTGTATCATAAGAAGGAACCAGACCCCAGTGATCTGAGAAAAGAGAGATACAGGCAGAGGAAATAGCATGTGCAAAGGTCCTGGGGCAAGAATGAGCTTGGTGTGTTCCAAGGACAGAAAGAAGGCCATAGGGAGTGTAGGCCAATAAATAGCATGAAGAATGATGCCCCAGGAGTGGAGGGAGAGGCAAGGGCATGGCCACTGGGGCATGAGGCCTTGGTAAGCACTTTGAACTTGATACCCAAAGCAGTGGTATACAGGTAAGGGTTTAGGCAGGAGAGTAATATAGTTTGATTTACATTTTAAAGAAACATTCTGGCTGCTCAGGGAAGTCAGGGGAGGGAGCCTGGTGACTTGGATTCCAGTGACAGTGTGACAGACAGGAGACCATCTGCATGTGGGTATGTTTGGAAGCAGGGACAGCAGTACTCACTGGTGTGTCAGATGTGAGTAACAGGAAAGTGTCAGGGTTGCCGTGAGAAAGTCCCCTAACTGCTGTACACACCGCTGTCCTCCCTATAAAGTGGTTACTGTATTGTTTGGACTATAAGATGCACATTTCCCCCCGAAATTTGGGAGGAAAATGGGGGTACGTCTTATAGTCTGAATGTAGCTTACCCGGCTGTTTACATTTACATTGGTGAAATATTATGTTATTTATGTTATTAAATATTTACCACATTTTTTGCTTCAAAATTTTTCTCCTATTTTCCTCCTCTAAAACCTAGGTGCATCTTATGGTCTGGTGCGTCTCATAGTCTGAAAAATACGGTACATGTTTAAGGGGCATGAAACAGCATAAGAACTATAAAACTGAATGTGAATCCGGCCCTCATGACTGATTGGGGTTTTTGTTTGGTAACAAAACAAACAAGCAAAAAACGCACCCGTAGTGCCCTGGCCTGCCAGGGGACGGTTTGGCTAGACGGCTGGACTCACCGTGTCCCTTTCTCCTGGGCCTTTGCACGTGCAGCCCGGGGAACCCAGTCTGCCCCTCGTCCCTCACCCCCGGCATACCCCTCACTCATCCTTCCAGTCCCAGCTCGGACAGAATATTCACGTGCTTCTGAAGACAAGACTGGGTTCTTCCTTTCCGACCCTCCTGCCAAATTGCTGAACTGCTTAGTTCCCTTCCTAGTTTATAGCGCATAAGGACCAGATCTAAATCTCCATGGCCTAGTAGCACTTCAGCTCATGGCAGATACTCCAGTTTGTTGAACAGGTCAAGAAGCTTGTTCCCCCCATTGCCCACCCGCCCAGCTGCCTTGCTGGTCTCCCTCACTACTGAGCTGTTCAGTCTCCTCTGTCCACGGCCAGTCCTCTCCACCTGCTCCAAACCCAGTCAGCCTTCAAGACCCAGATCAAGAGCCCCCTGTGCCATTAAGCTTCCCAGCTCACGCTCACGCTTCTCTCCCCGGAGCTGCTCGCCTTTTCCTAGCACTGTGTGCAGAAAAGACACTGCTCTCCCTGCTGCAGCCGTATCGTATCGGGGACGTGGCTGCCAAGCAGGTCCCGACAGGCGCACGATCCTTTCCCTAAGGGCTAAGGGTGACTCACTGGGCCTAGACTGCGTTTGTGCTGAACGCATGCTTTCCTTCTGGAAGGCTGGAGTCTCGGTGTGTGCTGGGCACGTGCATAGGTGTGTGCCTGCATGACAGCCCCAGGAATAGTCCTGGGCACTGAGTTTCTGACAGGCCTCTGGGCAGAAACATTACGTATATGCTGCTGCATTTTTATTGCTGGGGGAGGAGTATGCTCTGTTTGAGCATAAAAAACCTGCACTTGGATTCCTCCAGACTCACTTGTGCTTCCTTCCCCTGTGACCCAGCTGTGTGTTCTTACACATCATTGTAACAAATACTAGCCATGAGGACAGCTCGATGCTGAGCCCTGTGAGTCATTCTAGTGAATCTCCTGATCTATCTCCTGAACGTGGTTTTGGGGACCCTGGACGCATGCTCATTTGGAACCTTAGCATTATTGTACCATTATGTGACTCCTTTTATTTTTACATCACCAATTTGTGTATGTGGCCTGCATCCCCTCCCACAAGATCCTGAAAGACAGAAATATGCTTCATAAGTGCTTCTATACCATGCAACCCATTGCACAGGACACCCAGCGGAAACACAAGGAATTCATGTAGAGAGTGAATGAATGAAAGAAGTATCAAGGCCACAGAAAGTGGAGGCAGTAGCCTCATGGAAGACCTTGGGCAGAAAGCTGAGATGCTTTAATTCATCTAGCTCCTGGTGTCCCAGCTCTGAGCAAAGGGAAGCTAAATTAGTCAGGCTCTACTAGGGTTTCCAAGTAATCCCTGTAATCACAAGGCAGACAAGGAAGGTTGTGCGGAAGCTCCCAGGAGACAGAGACTGCTGTGCACCAATGCAGGAAGGAACAGCTAGAATAGATCCAGAGCGGTTTGCACACTGTGTATGTGTGATCTCGGGACTCATGTCCTGAGCGCTATGCCTTGTTCCAGATGGCTACAGAGCAGCTGCTCATTTGCATATTTTTGCCACCAGAAGTGTAGGAAGGTGGTCATGTGTGCATGCGCAAAATTACATGAGTGGGCATATACGCTGATGCATAAACAGGCATGTTCCACGCATGCCTATGTCTGTGGGAGCTTGTATGAATTTGCTTAGGCTTGCAAGCACAATGGCATGAGTTCATGCTTTTGGAGTATGCAGGCATGTGTATTTGCATGCACCCGTGCACACCAGAGTGAGCCTGTGTACATGTGTGCACATGCATACTGATTTTCCCTTATCTGCTCTGCGCTGAGCAGACAGCTGCTTTAATGGCAGCTGCAGCCGAGCGAGTGTGCTACTGCTGTGGCCCCATTGTGCTATCAGGATTGCTTCAGCCCTTTCAGGATTACCAGTGCTCAATGCAGTTTAAATATATCTCCAGTCCTAATCCTTAAACAAAGATGCAATGATTTCTGCTAAATATGTTGGATTATTTATTAAGATAAAGTCAAGAATACAAGAAGCCATGTCTGGTGAACACTGATTGCCATTCAAGGTGGGAGATGATTAAACCAGATGCACCCCCAGCCTTGCGGGAAGGAGCAGGTGAAAGGAAAGGGAAATGATTAAAACAGCCAGATTCCTCATGGCAGAGTGGATGACAGCAGCTCATGCATATACACCCTCAGGTGGAGAAGAAGCAAAGCGCCAGACACCCTCGCTGACACTGGGCTACAGCTCAGGCTGCTCAGCACAGGTCACGGACCAAGAGGCAAGCCTCAGTGAGGATCCGGTGTGAGAATACAAAGGAGAGTTGAGCAGCTTCTCCTTTTAAGGAATTTCCTTTTGAGTGATGGTCCAGGGAAGCAGGGATAGCATTTCCAAACAAATTGGGAGGATACTCCTCATTCTCCAGGTGCTCCTGTAACAGGAAGCACAGCTGGGTAAGTGGGATCTGGGTAGATTTCAGCTGACCTTGTATAGTGAGCCTGCCTGAGTAGATGTCGCAACCCAAGCACAGACAGAAGGCCAGAGGGGTGGATGTGGGTGAAACACTGTCCATCCAGAGAGCAGGTAGACCAAATAAAGGAATGTTAAAAAGACTGCTTCTCATCTTGGGTTCACCACCACTGGAGCTACAGCATTCTTCTCTCCTCTCGCTGAGTTCCTCCAGCCCTCCCACTACTCTACCAGGGAGTGTGGGGTACCTCGGAACACCTCAGACTTGGAATCTAGACAGGGAGTTAGAGCCATAAAGAGCTACAGCTTTCTGTGTGAGTTTGGGTGAGTAACTTAACTTCAGGCCTCAGTCTCTTCGGCAAAATGGGGAGGCTGATTTTTGTGGCAAAGTCCGGATGAGATAGCGATACCCTCAGCAAGCCCGGAGATGTGCCTGTGCTGGATGCGGCGGGGGAGTGAGAAGCGCCGGTCCTAAGTGAGCGCACCATCCGGGCTCTGGCTGATAGGATCGAGCTGAAATCTGTAATCATTCCATGTCTTTGTCCCATCTGTTCTTTCCATGTCTTCTTTTGAACTGACTAATTTTTATTATACCATTTCATCTTTTTTGTTGACTTATTAGCTATAACTCTGCATTGTATTACTTTAATAGTTGCTGTAGGGTTTATAGGACACATCTTTCACTTATCCCAGTCTGCCTTCAAGTGACACTGTGCCATTTCATGTAGAGCATAAAAACCAACCTACAATAGCATGTGCTCACCTCTCCTCTGCCATTGCTGTCAGATATTCTTTTCTACTTGTTCTGCACACCACACTATAATGTTAATATTTCTGCATCAAACAATCAACCATCTTTTAAAGACATTTAAATAAAAAGAAAATGTGTACACACACACACACATAGCTACCATTTTTCTTTATCTTTACTTCTTGGAATTGATATGTATTTCTACTTGGCATTGTTTGCTTCCACATTTTTTGCAGTGCCAGACTGCTTGAGCTGAATTCTTTCAAGTTGTTACTCCATTATGTTCTTTCCCACCTGCTTTTATGATGGGAAACCTGCTGCTGTTATTATCTTGATTCCTCTGTACATAATGTGTCTTTTTTCCCTAGCTATTTTTACAATATTAATCTTTATCAGTCATTTTGAGCAATTATGATACTGCCTTATTTGACAAAATCCGGCATACATTTTGGAAAAAAAATCATCAAACTAAGAATAAAATGGGCTTTCTTCAACCCGATAATTGTAATCTTCAAAATCCTACAGCTAACATTGTACTTAATGTTTTCCCCCCTAAGATCAGGAATGTTCACTCTCACTGCTTCTATTTAACATTATATTGGAGGTGCTAACTAAAGCAATAAGACAAGAAAAAAATTGAAAAGGAAAAAGTTAAACATCTTTATATGGAGACAACATCAATGTCAAAGTCAATGTGAACGTCTATGTAGAGGTTGTTATGTATATATTAGAACTAGTGAGTTTAGCAAGTTGCAGGATATAAGATCTCTGTGCAAAAGTCAATTGTATTTCTAGATATTAGCAGGTAAAAACCAGAAATGGAAATTTTAAAAATAGCATTTATAATAATATCAAATATATATAACACTTGACAAAAGATTTCCAAAACTAAAGACTGAAAACATTGGTAAGAGAAATTCAGTAAGTCCTAAATAAATGAGAGACATACCATATTCATCATAAATTGTTGTTGTATTAAAAATAAAAATATTGTCAGCTCTCCATAAGTTGATATATAGATTCAAGAAAATCCCAGTAAAAATCCTAACAAGGTTTCAGGTATAAATTGAAAAGCCAATTCTAAAATTCACATGGAAATGCAGAATATCTAGAATAGCCAAAAACAACTTTGAAAAAGTTGAGAAACTAACAGTACCTAACTTCAATACTTACTATAAAGATGCAGTAATAAATACAGTGTGGTTTTGATATAAAGATAGTCAAACAGTTCTTTTGGGTATAATAGAGAGCTTAGAAATAGACCCACATAAATATGGACTATTTTTTTACAAGGGTACAAAGAAAATCCTGTGTAAAAATGATAGTGTTTTCAATACATAGTACTGAAACAATTGAACATTCATATGCAAAAAAAGAGTTTGATCCACACCTTTTATCATATTAATACATTAAAATGAATCATAGACCTAAATGTGAAACTTAAGTCTATTAGACTTCTAGAGGAAAATATAGGGGAAAACTTTGTGACTTAAGGTTAAGCAAAAACTTCTTAAGTATGACAACAAAAACATGTCCCATAAAAGAACAAATCGATAAACTGGACTTCATCAAAATGGAAAGCTGTTCTTTGCAAGACCCTGTTAAAATAGTAAATAGACAAGCCTCACACCAGGAGAAAATATTTGCACAGTATGTAGTTGATAAAAGATTTGTATTTAGTACAAATGATGTACTCTTCAAATTCAATAGTAAGAAAACAAATAGCCAAATTTAAAAAATGTGCAAGAGATTTGAACAAACAACTTACCAAAAAATATTCAGATGTCAAAAGGCAACTAAAAAGTTATTAAGCAATATTAATGATCAGGGAAGTGCAAGTTAAAAGCACAAAGTCAGTACATACTTATTCAAATGGCTAAATTTTTACAAAATGGACTATACCAAGTATTGGAGAGACTGTGGAGAAAATAGGGCTCTCACGGGTTGTTGCTGGTGGGAATGTAAGACGGTGCAGCCGCCTAGAAAGCAGCTGAGCAGCTTCAAACAACTCAACATACACGTGCTGCATGATCTAGCCATTATGCTGCTAGGTATTCACCAAATAGAAAGAAAAACATAAGGCCCCACAAAGATTTCTGCATAAATGTTCATAGCTGCTCTATTTGCAATGCCTCCACACTAGCAACGACCTACTGTCCATCAACAGGTGAAGCAATTGAAAGGATAATTCAGGTGTGGTGTATTCATGCAGTGGGATGTTACTGGGCTATCGAAAGGAAAAAATTATTGATACAAACATTAACATGAATGAATCTGAAAATAATTATGAGTGAAAGAAAACAGACCACAAGAGGATACACACCGCATGATCCCTGCTACAAACATCACAGGATCCACAGCGCGAGCTGCAGCGACAGACCGCGGGTCCCCGGGAAGCGCGGGTGAGCGGCGTGCGGAGAGGGGAGCAGGGAGAAACGGCTGGAGGAAGACTTGGGACAGGCGGGATTTATGTTCCTCATCTTTTTTTTTTTTAAAGATGTTATTTATTTATTTTCAGAGAGGAGAAGGGAGGAAGAAAGAGCAATGTATGGTTGCCTCTCACATGGCCCTCACTGGGGACCTGGCCTGCAACCCAGGCATGTGCCCCGACTGGGAATTGAACCAGGACCCTCTGGTTCCCAGCCCGCGCTCAATCCACTGAGCTACACCAGCTGGGCTCACGTTCCTCATCTTGATCATGGTCATGCTTTCATGGGCGCACCATGTCAAAACGCACCAAATGGTTCCCTTAAATATGTACAGTTTATTGTCTATCAATTTTACCTTAATAAAGTATTGAAGAAACAGAAGATAATAGGTTTTGATCAATTAATAGCAAAAGCGGGGGGGATAATTAAGCTGAGCATTTAGAAATGCTCTATTCAGGGAAGTCCATATTGTTCATTCACTTCACTTGATACTTACTTTATTCTTACTAAAGAAGTAACAGCACATGTTAAAAAATTCATTGATCTTGTAGAGTGGATGCATTTATTGTTCATAAATTAAACATCTGTGTGGGGTGAATCCCTGACCAGGTAATCTTAAATGTGAGATATCGGAGCCACAGGAGCCACAGATGGTCATTGTCAAGTCCAAGGCACTTTGGCAAGCTGGGAAGACTTGAAAAGACTGATGAACATTAGGCATCCAATACCTGTTCTGAATACACCTCTGCATCGAGTGTGGGCTGAACCAACCTCATCCTCTCTGATTGGAGGGCTCGCCCCAGGACAGACTCGGGGAAGCCCGTGTAAGGAGAGCTACGCAGCATCACTGCCTGGCCAGGGAGAGCAGGTCCTTCCTGTCTCTAGAAAAACAGGACAGAGGGATGAGGCTCTCCACCCTAAAATGGCACAAGGTGGTAGATGTCGGCAGAGCCTACTCTGCAGTCCTTCACTCTGGGACATCTGAAGGGGATTTTCAGTCATTGGGCACTGTTTCCTTCTCAGCAGAGCTGGAAAGGGCAAGACTGCCCAGTTGAGAAGAGCCTGTGGTCCAGTGCCCTGGGTTTAGGTGGGTTTTTAAACTGACGGGAAATCAAACTATGGGTATTGTCCTGGCTCCCCCCGACCCCTGCAGGTTTTTATCACACCATTTGCCCAGTTCACTGGTCCTTCCAGGGCCTCCAGGGTCTGGCTCTGGTCACCACCTCTCACTTCTCAGTCCCTCTTTAATCATCCTAGCTGTAACATGGGTAATTCTCTTTGATGTTGGTTCATCCTTTAAAATTTGGGGGTTTCAGATGGAACTTCATTAAGGGATGCGGAGAAAAATAAACCAAGCCAAACAGGGAAACCATATGAACACGAACAATGATGAAAGGACAGAACAGGGAGCTTTATCTTACTGTCATTGGGCCATACCGGCTGCCCTGGTTTAGTGGACATCCACGGTCCAGCACTTCCACTGGGTTGCGTTGGACCCCGAGACCACACTGACTTCTCAAACCCCACCCCCATGGTCAATTTCACTTGAGGCTAATTTTGAGTCTGCAGGAGCCTCTTGGGATGCGAGCCCAGTGGACTCTCCAGGAGCCCCTGTGAGCTGCTTCCCTCCCTGAAGATGTCCCCGGATCCTAGACACCCCCCTATTCTACACGAGTTCTACATGGCAGAGATCTCATCTGTCTTGTTTGCAGCTTCATCCCCAAAGCACAGCAGGCAGCCGGTCAGTATTTGTTAAGTGAAAAACTGTTCCCTGGTTTTCGGCTACTTGCACAAACTCAATCAGTTTGCCTGTTCACTCCCGTGAGGTTATTAACAATGCCGGCTGCGAGCATCTTCTGCCTGGCCTGTTTGTTATGGTTTTTGAAACCTGGTTTCAAAAATTTGTCAGAAGTCTGATTTGGATGCCAGCCCCTGTACTGACTGGATGACAGAGGTCAATTCACCTTCCATTTTGAACCTCATTTATCTTATTGATGAAGTAGATAGGAAAACCATCATCGGGATCACGTGGTGGCTTGTTATAAAGACCTCTCTTCCAGATGGACTGCAGTATTCTATAGCCTGTAAAGGACACAGGGATGTTAGGTGTCAGGGGACAGGATGCTTGCTCTCCACTGGCTGTGCTGCAGATGGCGGCTCTCTGCCCCTGTGCTCTGACCACCCCGGTTGGTGCGTTTGGGAGAAAGAGTAGAGCACGCATGGATCTTCACTCTCCCCTGTCTGCAGCCAGCCTGCCTACAGGAGGCACCCTTTTTCTCAGTGCATCTTACAGCAGCGGCCTGGTCTCCAGAGCTATCTGAGCCTAGGCAGGAAATCAACACCAGGAGGAGGGTCATATCTAGCCAGGGGGTCTCCCCCGACTAAGACACAGCCTCCAGCATGGCCTTCGTCGGCAATACCGTCACTGTTTTGATATACCTTCATCTGCCTGATTCCTGAAACTCTCATTTGGTTCTCAATTCCGATGGAAGAAAGGAATGTTAATAGCTGAGTCCCCCTGACCCCAACACTTGTCATTTTTGGTCATTACTATTAAAAGCTATCCCCGAATTCTTTGATTCCTGAATTCCTGGGAATGATGTTCAGTAGGTCCCACTCCCGGGCAGCGGGACTTGAGTTGAGGCCTCTACAAACTGAAGGCCAAGTGTGGACAGTAGCTTGGTGCAGTGGGAAGGAGACCGGCCCGTCCCAATCTGCACTTCCCTCACCTGTGTTCGCCTGTGTCCCACCTCAGAGTCTGAGCACTGTCCTGTCTCCCTGCAGTGGCGGCCCTCCCTTCTCCTTTCTGCTGCTTTCACCACTCCCACCTCACACCTTCCGTCTGAGCCTCCCTTTAAATCTCCTGGAAGCACCTTCTCCTTCTCTTGGCACCTGCTCATTGACTCTCTGGGCGAAGTGAGGAGTGCCGATGGGTATGAAGGGCACTCTGGAGAAATAAATCGTACAGGAAATGAGTAGAGGCTTCGAGAAGAAATGCTGGCTCTGGAGGAAGACGCAGGAACCCTGGGCTCTGCGCCACCCTCCGTGAGGGATACTGTTTAGTCTGACTCACTGCCACATACCAGCCTATCGTTTTGAATAGTTCAATGCGGCTGCCAGGGAACCACGTGGGAGCTCACAACAGCCAGTTTAGCACCTCGGGGTTCAGTTTGGCGTGGGGTCCTTCCTGGCATGTAGACATGTTTTTAGACCTTGGTGCCGGAAGTCCGTAAAGATTAGTGAAGGTAATCACGATTTGAGCATGTTTGAGATTTTTCCAATTGAGAGCCCAGGGAAAGGATCAGGAAGTATGTCTCCAGGTCCCCAGGAGTCCCCCTCGGTCCCAAGACTTGGAACCATTGTTGTGTAGAAAGCTAGTTAGGTGGTAGATTTACAGGACGCATGCTAGATTTACTTTGCCACTGAAAAGATGTATTTAGAGGCAGGGTGGTGTGGTACCTAGTAAGGTATCTCAACTAGGGGGTCAGAAGGCTGGTTTGAAATTCTGGACTAGCCACAGGCTAGCTCGTTAATCCAGAGGATGTTAATAGACCTTACTGTGTCTAGGTGTCCCCATCTATGAAATGAAGGAAAAATTAAAACTTCTTTCTCAGCTTCCGTGATAATTTCTTACCTCCCTTTCCTCACCTCCTCGGTCCCTTCGGAGCTCAGTTCCTAGAGCCTTTCTGCCACTTGCCTCAGTTGCTCAGATCCTCTGTGCCCAAATTCAAACACCTTTGTTCTGTTTATTTCCCTAGGGGCTGTGGTACCCTCAGCCATCCAAGGTAAAGATGTTTCAGGGTATGGTTGTAATCATATAATTGGCACCCTCTGGGTAGGTGCTACTTTACAGTGTAAAATACTATGAAGAAATGGATCCCACCCTGGCCAGTGTGGCTCAGTTGGTTGGGAGTTGCCCCACAATGCAAAAGGATCACAGGAAGGGATCGATTTCCAGTCTGGACATGTGCCTGGGTTGCGGGTTCGGTCTCCAGTCTGGGAGTGTGCGAGAGGCGACTGATTGATATTTCTCTCTCACATCAGTGTTTCTACGTTTCTGCCCCTCTCTTTCTCCCTACCTTCACATAAATAAACAAATAAATAAATAAGAAAGAAAAAAAGAAATGGGTCCCTAGTGTAGGACTTTTCAGCAGGGGATGCAAGGTCACTGCCCCTCGAGCCCTCCCAATCTTCAGGTCGGGTTAGATGGGAGGGAAGAGAAAGGTGAAGAACCCACCAAGCTCATTGGTGCTGGAGTCCGTCTCCTGGCACCTGCCCACTATGGAGAATTCAGGAAGCTGCCATGTGCATTCACCCTTTTGGTCCAGGAGCACTGTTTTAAAGAGGCCCTTTAAATATTGCATTCAGATGTCGTCTGCTTTTAAACTTTCTAGTCTTTCCTTATACCTGGAATGCTAAACTGAGGGCTCAGAGCACAGTGGTGAAGTAAAGGATGGGAGGGGGGCTGATACAACAGATGGGCAGAAGCTCTAAGAGAAGGGGGAAGAGAAAGAGATGGTCCTCCACAGAGAACTGCCGATGGTGGCTGAGGGCAGATGGAGCCCTATCAATGAGCGCGTATTTCTGAATACTTAATGCCATGGTTCCATATAGGACCGTGTGCGCTAGATCACGTGGTTTCCGTCCCTCGGCCCATGCCCCTGCCCGCCTTGCACTTTGCTAATGGCATTCCCCTCCTGGGAATTCCCTTCCTCCTTTTCCCTCTCATTTAAGTAAGTCTACTTTCTGTTGAAGTCCAGCACAAGCCTCACTTCTCCAGTCCCTCTTGCCCAGCTATTCCGGCCTACTCGATCGATCGCCGTTCTCCACGGAACAAATAGAGTACATATTTGAGGACTTAATTATAGAGCTCCCGTATTATTTATTAATAAGTTCAATAAGTTGAAATCTCCTTGGGGAAGAGTATAGTCCTAACTAAAATTCAGAGCTGGATGAGCTCTTGGAGACTGTTGGCCCTTGTTTCCTTTTTTCTTCTTAATTAAATGTATTGGGGGTAACATTGGTTAATACAGTATGCAAGTTTCGGGTGTACAACTCCATAATACAACATCTGTACACTCCATTGTGCGTTTATCCCCCAAAGCCTGGTCTCCTTCCGTCTCCATGGATTTGGCCCCTCTACCCTCTGCGTCCTCCCCTCTTTAACCACTGCACTGCTGTCCACGTCTGAGTTTGTTGGTCCTTGTTGCTGGGAGTGCACAGTCCTCTCCTTCCCCTGCACCACCAACTGCCCTGCTGTTGTGTTGATTTAGGTAACTGGTAGGAAGAAGTACAAGTCCGAGTAAGTTCAAGACCTAGTAAGTTCAAGCTTTTTCATTAGAAAAAGCTAAGTGCTGAGAGAGAGAGAAGAAATAAATGCCTCCAGAGAAGTTGGAAGAAGGGATGAGAGAAACCAGAACAGCCTGGGTTAATGTTGCCAAAGGTGTTGAGGATTCGGGGGAGCGCGCTTGGCAGATAGCTGTGCCCATGCCGGGAAAGACGGGGATGAAGAAGGGGCAGAAATTTTATGATATTTTAGTTTGTCATAAAAGGCAAAGGCTTGGGGGCATCTTAAACTATTTAAACTGTTTCTCTCTTTTGTCGTTATTACAAAGGGATGCAGTTATATTGCTACCACAATTAATAAAATATAAAATAAATTACAAGTAACTTCGTGTCTAGCATATTTTAAAATTTTATTATCATTGATAATTGTGAATATTCCCTGGGAAATTTTAGCAAAAGTATACCAATAAAATTTGTAATCAACATGGATATGTGCCTTGCTTATGCTAGGTACTGTGGGCAACTTCATAAAACATATCAGTCAAAATAATATTTGAAGTACCAGTTACAAATGAGGGACATTTAAAAATGTACAAAGTACCCTGGCTGGTGTGGCTCATTGGATTGAACGCAGGTCCGAGAACCAAAGGGTCGCCCATTTGATTCCCAGTCAGGACACATGCCTGGGTTGTGGGCCAGGTCCCCAATAGGGGGCGCAGTAGAGGCAACCACACTTTGATGGTTCCCTCCCTCCCTTCTCCTCAGGCTAAAAATAAATAAATAAAAACTTAAAAAAATAAAAATATACAAAGTTTCTTAGAAGAAGGTGACAGTCATCAGTATGCCATGAACTAAAAGATAACGCTTTAGCTATTTCCCCCGAGTCTTCCTTTTTTAAGAAAAACTACTTTCGCTTTGCAAAAAAAAAAAAAGAATGATTTAAGTTCTTAAACAATTATAGGAAAAGACAAAGATGACAGTAACAATTACCTTTAACTATATCACACAGAACTAATCATCATTAAACGAGTTGAACAGCACTCTGGGCATCTTTTCTTGTGAAGATGCAGAGAGAAAGAGGAAAGTTGGGACAGCCTTTCAGGAGAACAGAGTTATACCACAGATATTATTTTTTTAATTAATTAATTTTATTTCATTTGCATTTAGAAGAAAAAGAACCTGATATTCAATTGTAAAAATCTCTGAACTTCAAACAGCTGTGTTGTCACCAGAGGCAAGAGCTTTTCTTCAGAGTCCCCTTAAGTTTAAAAAGAGAGATTTAAAAAAATTAAGAGGTGAGCATTACAATTTTTAAATGACACTTGGCCATTTAATCTTTCTGTCAATCTTTTAAAATTTCAATTACTTTAGTTCTTTATATCACAATGTTTAGGTAACTTTTTATTTAGTAATTTGGTTTCCAGAGACGTCTTTTGTGTTCCTTTTCAAATGTACTTATCAGTTACAAAGGAGGTTTTGGCCTCTATTTTATTTCTTTTCCTTATGGCTTCAATCTTACTTTCTATTTCATTTTGTCGTTTTATTATCCTATCCATGAGTGTTTGTGTTGCTGACAGTTTCCTCTCAGGTTGCCCTATAATAAGGGTCGGTAAACTCTGTGTAAACGGCCAGACAACGACTATTTCAGCCTTCAGAGGCCAGGCCGGCACTCTGGCTGCTGCTGACTCCACCACGGCAGCGTGAGAACAGCCTCAGAGAGCTCTCGAACAAACGGGGTGGGTGCGTTCCGATAAAACTTTATTCACTAGAAGGGCGGTGGGCCAGCTGTGTCTCTTTTCCTTGTTTGGTGTCTGCTAGTAATTCTTTTGGTGTGTGGGGGTGGAGAACATATTTCTTTTAAAAATTTATTTTGTTGAGTAGGAGAGAGAAACTCTTAGATGTCGTTCCTAATGATCATTTTAACCTAGAAACAATGAAGTATTTTTTAAAGTGTTTTGGGATATCAGCTTTGTGGTTCTGGATAGGACACAGGCTGACCGGCCACTGGCCAATCGGCTTTGCCTGACCTACGTGTGGCAGGAAGGCGTATAAAGCAAATTGCTCGGACACCTGAAAGACTAGTCTGGAAGATGAGACTTGAACATAGATCTTTTTAAAACATATTTTTATTGAGGTAAGTTCACAAACATAAAATTAAGCATTTTACAGTGAATAAGTAATTAAGTGGCATTTAGTACTTGTACAATGTCCTACGACTACCCGCTCTGCCTACCTGTAGAACATGTTCATCATCCCAAAAAGAAGCCAAGTGTCCATTAAGGGGTCACTCCTCATTCTCCCCTCTCCCCTGCCCCTGGCAACCAGCCATCGGCTCCCCATTTCTATGGATTTGTCTATTCTAGAGACTTCACATAAAAGGATTCATACAACGCATAACCTGTTGTGTCTGGCTTCTTTCACTTAGCAGGACGTGCCTGCCGTTCATCCGCCTTGTCGCATGTGTCAGTACGTCACTCCTTGTACAGCTAAGAAATATTCCACTGCATACATAGAGCATCATTTATCTGTTCATCTTCTGATGGGCATTCAGGCTATCCCCACCTTCTAGCTGTCGTGGGCAGTGCTGCTATTTACATGCACGGAGGTGTATTTGTTTGAGTCCCTATTTTAATTCTTTGGATATGTCCTAGTTACAGAACTGTTGAATCACGTAATTCCCTAACTCCTTAAAGAACTGCCAGCCTTTTCCTGGGTGACTGTCATTTGACATTCCTACCAACAGCGTGCAAGAGTTTCATTTCTTCGTGCCCTGGCCGACATTTGCTATTTTCCTTTTGTTTTCTGAACACAGATTTCTAACTCTCAGTTCTCTTATTTTAGGAGGTTATGGGATTGTATTACATTCTCTGTGGTCTGAGTTTTATAATTACATTACTTAGCCATACAATCCACACCATGAAATACTTCACAGATATGTTTCTCCTAAAAGTCTGAATTCTAGGGAATGTTCACGAATCTCAAAGACAGTAAAATTTCAAAATATTTTTTAAACAAAATTAACTGCAATTTATTTTAAAATTTGAGAATTGCTATAGAGACAATAACTGCAATCCTCTGTAATTCTCATGCCGGGGGGATCAAGAAGGCCCAGGTGCCCATCTTCTAGGGCTGCTGTGGAGGCGCGCACTTCCTTGGGTGGGCTATCAGAAAGAATGGTTGCTAACGTCCTCCCCCCAACTACATTTTAAAATTAGAATTTCAATATTTATAGAGGCCTTTCTGAGAATGTACAAAACCTTGAAAACATTGTAATGCATAATTTAAAGCACAGATTTTGTGATTTTGCCACTTTGGAGGAGTATGGGAACTAGTGTCCAAAAATCCAATCCAGATCAGATGTCACAAGTCCAAATGCCAGGGGTCGCTGTTCTGTGGAGGCCAGAGGAGCAGAGAGGGGTAGGTGACACCCCAGCCTGAATTCCTGGATCTCCAGCAGAGGCCAGAGCACCCTCAGGCTCTGGCTGTGGTCAGCTGGCCCATCTCCTTGGAATCTGCAACTTCGTGAATCTGCCAGCAAAGCTGGCCGGGCACAAGCTGCCTAAGTCTAGTATCCTCCAGCAAGGACCCGCACGGATCCCTTTGCATCTGGGCCTCCAGCTCTGCTGCACTGGGACCAATCCTGAAAGTCACCCTCGGCTTCTCTGAAAGGAAATATCCTCTCTCCATGGTCTTTTGCATCCCTGATGGACAGACTCACCCCATGCACCCAGTGAGGGCATTGTAGAAAGGAACCTGCCTCCTTGAGTTGACTTTACCCCAGAGAAAGGAGGTCTCCCTTTGGAAGGGGCGACCACAGAACAACTCCATGAACTGGGGCTGGCACCTACCTCTCCCAGCGAGCAGGGCCACAAATCAAGTAGCTTATACATATGGAAAGAGGCTTATTTACGAGTGGGGAGAAACCCATAAGGAAGAGTTATTAAGTCCAGGAGGAGCTGATTTATGTCACAGTAAACTTCAGGCTATAGTTCAGCCCGAGGAATGCCAGTCTCTGATAGGTGTCCGTGAATACATTTTCTGTCTTCTAAAAGCATTCTTTTTTCTTTGTTAGCCACTGGACAGATTCCTCAACTGGCTTGAGAACTCTTCCCTTCTTTCCCTCAGTTCCCTCTGTTTCATGATCTTCACAGATCTAGGAGGTGAGAGGGAGGGAGGCCACACCCCTGTCCAGCTTTGAGAAAGCCTTGGGTTTTCATCACCCCGTGTGGGTTCTGTTAGTCTGGAAGCTGAGCAGATTCCCTTCAGGCTGGTGGTGACTGGCTGGGAGATCTGAGGAAGCCAGCATAAGTGTCAGCATAGGTACTTGGCTTCTGTCAATAAGTATGTGGGATCACAGTGTCCCCAGGGCTGGAGGCCACAGAGTCCTGTTTTCAAGGTTCTGTACTTAAGAACTATTTAATGAGATCATGGCCTCCAGCAGCCTTTGCCTCAAGAAGCTCAACACACCAAGGTCTTTGGCCAAGAACTCTGTCCCTGGGGGTGCAACAGTGGCTGTCTATCCTCTGTGGATGCAGGTGACTTGGGCTCCTTTGGACTCCAGCTCTCATCTGCATTCAGGCGGGACATCATGTCCTTCCGGCATCCACTGCAGAGGTTTATGTCTGCATGTCTAATTGCTCAGAGAGCACAGACTGGCTTCTATTAAATGGAGTTGGGATGTTGAATGCATAAATATGGTGAGAAGTCATCTATATTCCATCTATCTATGTATCCATCTATTTATCTGTCATCTATCTGTTATCTATCAATCTATCTATCCATCTATCTACATACCTACCTATTCATCTATCTGTCTGTCATCTGTCTGTCTGTCATCTCTCTATCTATCTATATACCGATGTCGCTGTCTAACTCTGCATTGGTCTATTAACATTCGTAGAAATACAGAGTCCATGACCAAAATCTCATTACAAAACCTGACCAAATGGAAACTTTATGATGAAATACTTTCTCTTCTTTCTTAAAACAGCCTCATATAGAGTGTTCATGGATAAAAGCAAGAATGAATATCACATATAGACACCCCTTGAGGGGTTCAGCTTCATGAGATATTAGGCACTTAAAGCCTTCTATCAACATCCCCAAAGTAAAGATTTTAACAACCCTCCACCCCCGACCCATTATCCACTTGTGCCTCTGAAGCTTTTGTGTGTGGGAGGAGACAACCTCCAGGGCTCCAAGGGTCTGATCTCGGTGCTCTCACTTGTCACTCAGCCCACCAAAGCCCATCCTCCCCATCTTGCCTTCTGGTACATAGACAGAGGAGTGTTAAGCTAGGACACTGTGCTGACCCCAGGACCTTGTCCTGGCCACAGTAGGGCATCTCTAAGTTTCAACCACTCCACAGTCTTCTCAATTTCAGGAAACCAGCCAGTTGCTGCAAGTTCTGTTATTGGTACCACCCAGAGTTGGAGAAGAAGGAGTATTATTCTGTTCTCAGCTATAAGCTTAGCACTGGAGCAGGAAATGTTCCTGGTTTCAGTGTGAGTGAGAGGTTCTTGCTTCGGGAGCAAAGAGAAAGGACCCAATTCCTTACATAAAACACGATGAACAAAACCTCAGAACCCAGGCCACAGACACAATTTCAATTGTATCTTCTTCCTTGGTATTCTGTTTCCCATACATGAAGTAGAGTAGTATCAAGCAAAACATCTTTGCCTCTCTGAATCCTACCCATATTTAGTTATCAATCTCCCATAAATCCTTCGCTGATACCCCAGGCAAAATTGAACTCTTTTTAAGCATCTGTGTTGCAGGACATATCACACACATTTTGTGTTTTTTCTCTTAAAGTTTTAATATATTTAAACCTAATACAAAGCTGGCCAAGCTGAAGGCAGACTCCTGGTCATATATGCATATCTCAGAGTGCCCCCGGGATCCTGCTGGGTGTGGGATGAGTGAGAGATCGAGAAACGCAGGTTGGCGGGAGCTGATCATGTTACTCTTCCCAGATTGTTATGTCGGATATTCATCACCCAGGACTTGCCACTCTCACCAAGGCCATGGTATTTTGTGGTGTGAATTCTTGCCAGGAGCCGTCATGGAAGATGAGATGATCACTGATGGGTTTGCCCTGAGATAGATGCAGCACAGCGAAGGTCTAGTTCTTGTTCACATCATTTGTAGATGGAATGCCTCTCTTTGGCCACTCTCTTTCGAGCAGTGACTTGAAGATCTAACTCCTTTGCTTGCGACCTGCTGTCTCTGAGGAGGTTATGGAATGGAGAGGAAAGGAGGAGTTTTTTAAGGCTCAGGACTACGAAGGGCTGATGCGTTCTGCTCACCTGTCTTCTGCAGGACGCAGTTTCGTGGCCCTCTGTCTAATGCACACCAGGTTGAGAAAGGTCATCTTCCTGAGCATCTTCCTGTGTCCCCAAGACATGGAGACCATGTGGCTGGGGGCAAGTGGGTGAGGGGGTTATGAGGAATCAAGCCGTGGAAGGCTTGGGGTTGGATTCTATGTGGTAGGAAGCCATTGGGGAATTTTGAGCAGATGAGTGACTTTATTTTGAAAAGGACTTGGGTGTTATTCCCCTTGTCCCCTTCCCAGCCTTCGCTGGCTCCAGCTGGTACATGGAGGGCAGCAGCCGCTTTACCCCATGGCCCCTGTCCTCTCCTCCTTCCAGCACTGCCGCAGTCTGCCGCGCACAGAAGCCTGCTCTGTGCGGACGGGCTGTCCCAGCAAAACCATTCTGCTAACTTGGTGTGTTTTTTACCTCATTTTTTGTTTGGTTGTCAGCAGTCACCCACCCCCTTGAACAGTTTGGGATGACTTCCTTTAGAAAGGGAAGCTTTTGGTAAATTCATCCACACTACATTACAGAGATAAAGTATATAACCTACTAGGCAGGTAGAGGGCAGGATGGGTGGACTGCAGACCGACCTCCCACCAGCTTCTGCAGGAGTGTTCCCAGCACCAAGAGCATCACTCGATAACCCACTGGCTTGGCAATCTCTCCCCTTCAGCACTGGCAGGAACAACTCTTAGAGGTGAAAGTACAGTTTAATTTCTAGGCTCACCCAGGCAAGACTGGGCTGCCTAGAAGGCCAATAATGAAATATTGGTGGCGCATATTTGATAATGTGCTGAGCATGGCTGGCGCACAGCTCGGTCTGATGAATGCATTGCTGTGGAGGTCTGCACCCCTTCTGCCCAGAGCAGTGGGCGGGGCTTGGGAGAGCCAGGGCATTCCTTCCTGGGGCTCGTCCTGTCCTCTTGACAGCCCTCCTGTGAGCGTGAGACCTGCACTGCTTCCCCTGGACCGATGTGGAGGACAGGGAGGGAGAAACAGAAGGGGAGAAAAAACACTCCTTCTCCCCAACTTGCTCTGCTCTGAACTGAGATCCCACAGAGAGCGGTGTTCTCCCTCTGTGGCTTCCCTGTGACCACAGGGTCGAAGAAAGCATTTTTTCAAAAGAGCTTCTTTTCCAATTTATGGCAGAGCATCCCAGAGCAAGTGACAAAATGAAATAGGTCTCTGCTATCTCTCTCCCCAAAAGAGACAGCCGTACGAAAGAAGGAGGTGATTCCCATCTGGCTTTCATATGCCTCATAAAATGCATGTGAAGATGTGTGAAATACAGAGGACGGGGAAGACGCACGGGGTAGGAACAGGTGCCTCCTCCGGCTCCTTGCACTTTTGGGGCCTGACAACAGCAAAGTACAGAGCTTTCTTCTCCCTCTTTTTTTTTTTTTTTTTTTTCTGAGTATAAGAACAATGGCTGTAGCCTCTGTACTGACCTTCCACCCATGGTGATGACAACATGGAGGTGGGAGTAATAATGATGATAATGATGATAACGACGATAACAGTAGTGATGACGGTGATGGCTGGCAGACACGATAATTATGCACGCTGTTCTTTCCCTGTGACTCAGCGTTCGATGTGCTGGGACACAGCCTGGCGAGCAGCACGCCGACTCTTGGGAGATGGGAGAGCCCCTCCCTCAGGGTCTCAGCGTCAGGCCAGTCCAACCGTGTGTCCGTTCAGAGCATTCACCTCCAGTCACAGATGCCGATCTGTACACAGACGTGCCTGTGTGTGATGCCCGTCAGTCCAGCCCCGCCCTCCAGGGCTGCTCTCCCTGGAGGGCCACCTTGTACACAATGACGCCAGGCTCACAGCGTGTTCTGGGAGGGGAACTGGTGGCACGCTGCAGGTGTCTGGCGCCATGTCGGGTGCCCTTTCTTTAGTGTGGCTCCCACCATGTTTGCCCCCAACTGTTTGGTCAAAGGACATTAAAGATACTTAAACCGTGAAGGGCACGTACCAAATTGTTCCTGAGAATTAGCTGAGAAGCAGCTAATGGAATGGGAGTTGGAAGGGGAAGAGGATCTGCTCCAGACAAATTGCAGTTGGGGCTGAAATACAGTCTATTTCTACAGTCAAAGCCCAGAGATGGGGACATATGGGTTTCTGGGCCAACAGAATAGTAGGGATGGATGAGATTAAAGACAGATATTCCCGCTTCCTCCTTTCTCTCCTTTCCTCTCTTTCTGCTTCCTTCTACCAATATGTCTGGGGAATTTATATGCATGGATTACTGTGCTAAGGTTCCCAGGTGGCATAGCTGGAGCTCCTTAAGAATTAACATTTATTAATTCTCTAGTCCAGTGGCCGCTAAATTTAAGAAGCTTTTAATGATGCAGATTTACAGTCCCTACCCCAGGCCAGCAGACTCAGAGTATCAAAGCGACAGAGTTGAGTACGCCGTGTCTTTTCAGCTTCCACAGGGATGCTCACAGGCAGCTCGATAGGGACCACCATTCCCTGTGTCCCCAGAAAGGAATGGACTCGCCAACCCCACGTGCCGAAAGGACTTAGGCTTGGCCAGAGCGCGGTTCTACTCTAGCACTTTCATTTTCTGGTTATGAACCTTCCAAAAATTCCAATTCTTTACCTTTAAAATGGACATTATGATAGCATCCAATTTATAGGATTTTTCTTATATCCTCACCCAATGATATGTTGATTGATTTTTAGAGACAGGGGAAGGGAGAGAGAGAAACATGGATGTGAGAGAGAAACATCCACCGGTCACCTCCCATGCGCATCCCGACCAGGCATGAAACCCTCAACCGAGGCCTGTGCTCTGATCAGGGATTGAACCCACAAAGCTTTAGTGTACGGGACAGCACTCCAGCCAACGGAGCAACGCAGCCAGGGCCAGTTTACAGGGTTTTGGGGAAACCGAATGTGGTGATGGAAGCGAACATGCTTTCGAAACTGTAGAGGACTGCCCAGGTGACCCTTTCCCCACCTTCTGAGTCTTTGTACGTTTTCGTTCCCTCCAGCTGCAGGGAGAAGCCCGGGAAATCTTGCTAATTAAATCTCTGATGACTTGTAGAACCCAAGATGTTCTTTGTGAATGTTTCAAGGAGCAGTGACTAGGTACGCCACTCAAGCCCACGCACATGCACGTATCTGTAATGTTTACGCTCTGATCCTTAATGGCCTCTGATCCTCACAACACCCGCATGCACTAGAGGAGAGATCACAGCACCTTCATTTTTCAGAGAAAGAAACTGGTTTGGGGACTTCGAATGGATACAGCCCCACTGGGAAGAGGACCCCATGGCCATCACATGGCAAATGTCCACAGCCGGAGCTCCATCCTGAAACCAGGTGCCTCTGAGTGATAAACCCTCCTGCAGCCTTCCCTTCATTGGTGCCAGGACCTGGGGCCCAGGATACCAGGCTAGCATACCACATCTCCGTGTCCGAGGGCTATGGACGTCCTGGGTACCATAAAGGATACTGGGAATGCTGCATGTTGCAGTGGTCATCCAGTTCTAAAGGATTCCCGCCGCCCCACCAAACCAGCAATGTCTGATCGACTTCTGGGGGCAGAGGGCTTTTCCTTGCCCCTCTTTGTCCTTCAGTTTCTCAACACCAGACCAGTTGAAAAGGCCCCCTGCCCATCCTTCTCCTTGTGCGGCCCTGGCAGGGCCAGGGTGAGGGGGCTGTGGGTGGGGCATTTCTCATCATCACTAGTCCTGAGCACTGTGATGCAAATTGCTGGAGACAACTGGGAAAGGCAAAGAGAAGGTCTTCTTGGAGGCAGACACTCCAGGAGAAAATATTGTGCTCTGTGAAATAGATAAGCAGAGGAGCTGTTTATTCCCTTGGTGGCGTGAGGCCCGGCTTTGAGGCAGATAAATCTTTGCTGGTGATACAGTACTTAAACCAGAACTGACACCTTTTTATATCAACTGAGGAGAATTGCTTTTGTGTGGCTCCGATACAAAGGCTGCCACTGCTTGTTCTTGCATATCAATTCCTCCTCGGCAGCCTGTTGATTTTGCTTTTCTCAGCCTGCCTTTAGGTCTCAACAGGGCATCAAGGTCTCAGAAGGGCAGGGGAGGAGGGATGGCCCCAAAATGTCAGGGACAACTAGTGGGAGCAGGCAGGCATTATATGGAGTGGGGGTGTTTGCCTGTCCTGAGGGCCCTCCCCACCCTTCCTCCCAATTCTGCACGGAGCTGCAGGGACCAGCTGGTGGGCAGTGCAGAGGGGCAGAACGCAGCCACCATCCACACAGCCTCTGCCAGGCACTGGGCCCCGAGGCAAATGGGATCAAATGATTCTTAACTTCATCTTTTAATAGACAGCTGACATATACCTTCTGTAGACAAACTGGACAGCACTGATAAACAAAGGAAGATATATTTGTAATGTTTTGTATGTATTTTGTTGTCTATCCTCCTGAGAGTAAATATATACAACATTTATATACATACTCACTTTTAATAAAAACAAAACCATCCTCTTATGGACTGAATGTTTGTGCCTTCTCCAAGTTCATCGGTTGGAGCACTATGCCCCACGGAGGTCACGAAGGTTAAGTGAGGTCATGGGGGGCTGCCATACAATGGGACTGCTGTCCTCTGAGAAGAGACGTGAGTGGGCTCACCCCCCCCACACCCAAATGAGAACCAGCAAGAAGGTGGCTGGCCACCTGCCAGCCGGGATGGGAGCGCCCATCAGGCCGAACAGGCTGGCACCTTAGTCTGGGACTTCCAGCTTCCAGAACTGTGAGGAAGTAAGTATCTGTTGTTTAACCTGCTAAACTGATGGTATTTTGTTATGCCAGCCTGAGCACACTGATGCATGTAATCTACATAGAATTTTGCTCTTTGGACCCCATGTTTGGCTTATCACACTTATCTCTGCCGCAGCACCCGCCCGCCGCGTCGCAGCAGGAGCTCGCCCTGCTTCCATGCCCGGGAATCCCCGCAGCGCGGATTGACTTTCTATTTCGCGGCTTGGCTCCGGGCCGCCTTCCTCTGGCCTTCTCCACCTCACCTCGCTTTCTGCTGGAGGTCATGCAGGAGTGGCAGACATGATATCGACAAGGCCAAACATCAGTCACGTGTCCTCAGCAAGTTAGTCTCCTGAAACTTGGTTTCTCTGCTTATAAAACAGGCTGACAATTTTGACCTCCTCTGAATAAGGTGAGAACTAAATAGAAACATGTTTGTCAGCATGGTGGCTCAGTTCAGACAAAAGTAGATGCTCCTCCCCCAGAATGCCCTCTGTGCAGGAGCGACCCTGGGCTCCCGCGGTCTGCCACACAGACCTCTGCCTGGCTCTGGCCAGCCCATCCCTCCTTCCCGGACTGGACGGGGTTTCTACGCTCCTTTCCCTGTCCAACCCTCTCGGCTGCTGACTCTCTGTCCGCCCACAGGAGCTCTTCCACCTCCTATGCTGGCTGGCAGAGAAGGGCTGCATCCTTGTGGGTGTTTTACAGTTCCCTGAACAAGCTCCTGGGCCCTTTTGACATTAGGGATGTAACTGCTATTTGCTTTAGAGTGGCTGAGAGTGAGGGACATCAGGGGCCAGGTAAGTCAGCATTGTGGGTCCGGCTCACCTGGGCCCAGAGCCTTCCCTGACCCTGTTTTCTGATGGTCATTAGGAGAGATCTCTTTGGTGTGGTCCTGGGCATGGATGCAACTCTGGCCTATCCCACCTCGTCCAAAGCACCAGCTCCCTCCTGGGCCAACACACCATTCATGGCCCAGAACCTGGAGCTCCGAGAGCTTGGCTGGGCTGGGCTGGGAACCCCGTCCCCTGCCAGCCTCCAGCTTTCTTCCTGAGCAGCTGCCACCACACAATGGCATTAACATAAAACACAACTCGGCAGAGGCACATTTAATTTGCTGTGATTATACTATCTATTATACAACACGGTTTTAAGTACTACAAGCTCCCTGGAGAATAAGAGGGAGGGGAAAAAAACACATGTAGTAAAAAAAACCCAACCTTCTCCAAAATCACATAATGACAGAAGAATTTCAGTAACAAAACACAATCCATGGCATAATAAATAGTGTGTTTTAAAGTACTTAACATTTCTCGATTCTCTATTTCATTCCCATCAGGAACTCAGTTTATTTCTCGTGGAGGAAAAAAATATATCAACAATTTAAGACTCCGAGAGACAATTAGAACCGTATGTGGGTTCTTACCGGGAAGGTTCTGGGGTGAGTGCTGGGCGGCTTCCCACCGGACAGAAGGGTCGGGCTCGGCAGGCGCATGCCGGCCAGCTGCGTTGGGCCCGACGCCACGCCCTGGCCCTGCCTCCACAGGGACGGCATGAAGAATAGGAACTCCAAGGGTGTCCAGTCCTGATTCCACTACTCTGGCACGTGAACACTCTGGTCCTTGGTTATCTCATCTGTAGAATGGGGATCACCCCTCAGATCAGTTATAAGAATTTGATGAGATTTTATAAAGTAGTTTGCCCAGTACCAGGACGAATCAGGTGCTCCGTCTCTGCTTTCCATGCTCTTCCTTTCTAGAGTCAACAGAGAGAAAATGCTTTTCCCAAAACAATGAATCAGGAGAAGGGGGCTGGCAGGTAGTTCTAGGGGGATCTTGGAGATGGGCATCTGAAGCCACTTTCACATATCCTCTGAGCTTGAAGACATGCACCAGCCTGAAGGCATGTGCAGGTATGAATTCCGTCTGCGAGCAGAGCGTTGGACTGGTGGCCTCGTGGATGAAACAGCCACACCCCTGCTCCTCAAGCCACCACAGTGTAAGGGGTGATGGCCCTAAATTGGAAGGGAGGAGTGTGAGGCGAGGCCCCCAAGGAAGGAGTATCCAGCCTTCTGGCTTCTCCGAGGTGGTGACATGTGGGGCATGGAAATGAATGCTGGACAGTCACTCCTGAACTCAGCATTCGCAGGGCCTACATCTGCGCTGAACGGCAATGGCTCCAGCAATCAAGAGAAGGGGAATAGTCTCAACCTCTCTTCACAGCTTGCTCAGCAAACTCTACTGCCAAGATGCCCATAACTCAGTGCCACACTTAGGGGCTGGGTCCTTGTGCCGGGCTGGACGCCGGGCCCGATGTGGAGTCTGTCCAAAGGTGAGCCAGGCCTGCAGTCCCCTGTGCAGAGTGGCTGTTCCAGGTTGTCCACAGGACACTGAAATGCCACAGAGCGAGGTGTGTGCCTCAAAGAGCTAAAACAAACTGAGGCGTAGGTGTTAGAAAGTAACAGGCATCGTGCTTCTTGATGTGGAGGGAGGGAATGTCCGCTGTAGGAGAAGGGCGGGGGTGTGCCGGCCATGATTCTCATGCTGCGCCTCACACTGGTTTTCTCAGGTTCCGCTTCTGGGGGAAGTGATAAGACCTTCACAAAACTAGTTACTTAATCCGTAGTCATTCTTTTCTATATTACATGAGAAAAAGCAGATAACATTCTGTCCAGACATATTTACTATATGCTTAATATGTGCCCAGCACCTGGAGAGCTGAGCTCTGTAGGGAATACAAAATAATAACCCGTGTGAATAATATTTAGAAGCGTATACAACACTTGATCATATATTTTGCGATCCTCTCAGCAAACCTGTACCATTGGACAACATATAGATATAAATATGAATATAATTTTAGATGTGATTTTAATCTTAATCATTTCAATCTTCATCTTAGAGAGAGAACCCAGAGGCACAGAAACATTAAGTGTCTTGCTCAAGGTCACACAGCTAATAGGGGATATGATTGAAATTCATGAAACCAGGTCTGTTCTGCCTCTTATAAATATATGCCAGCCGAGGTGTGGTGTTTCAAGATTATTGCTGAAATATCTAGAAGTGTAAGTAATATGAATTCCAAGAATCTTGCTGACCCTTGGGTTGTACGTAGAAATGAAAGGGGAAATAAATCATCCTTTCTGCTGGGAAAGCTCTCAACTCCCAGCGTTTACTCACCTTAATGGAGTGCCCACACCGTCCCGCAGGTGAGGCCTCGTATCGGCCAACCTTCACACCTCTTTCTCGCTGCTCCTTCTCTCCTTCCATTGCTTTACAGAGTTGATACCCTTAGTGAAAGCTAAAACTGGCTCCATTCTCTCCGACATTTGCTCTTCCTGTTGGACCTCTCTCTGGTTTACCGGTTGCAGCCTTCACACTCCTCATGAAATTCTCCTTGGTTCCTCAGGACGTGCCTGGGCACAGACGCAGCAATGGGGCCCCCGGACAATCTACACCGTCTGTGTCGGCGCCATAGAGGGGAACACATGGCCTCTGAGGCTGTTCCATTCGGCCTCGCATAGCTGCATTACACTTTTCTGGAGTTTTCTTCAGCGTAAGGGAAAAACAACCACTATCATTTAGTTCACCGGCACTGGGCACAAAGGGTCGCCTTGCTAGAGCATGGAACTCGGCTCGGCCTTGACCGTCAGGGCAACGCTGAGATCTGGGCCCCCGGCCTCTAGGAATCTGTGGGTCGAGTGGAGATGTGTTTGGCTTGGTGGAAGTGTGGCTGGGGAGCTTGTGAATATTAGCAGGGTTTCGCATGGGAAAAACATATTGTGGCCTAGCTTGTTAATAATTTCAATTTTCGATAAGGAACAAGAGTAAAAGCCCCCAACATGCACAGCCCACCTAGGATGTTATGACCGCTTACCAAATGATGTAGTTGGAAAAGAAGCCAGTTTAGCAACGAGATTGTACGTTCAGAGGTGAAGGAGACCTGCATTAGCCTCGTGATTTCCTGTTTCCATATTTATATGTGCCTGGTATATTTAGGGATTTAGTTAAAGGGAAAAAGGAGGAAAGGAAGAATAGAGAAAGAGAGAAGAGAGAGGAAGAAAAGAAGGAAGGAAGGGTGAACATCAACTAATGAAGATTTAGAGATGTCATGTGAGAGGAAAAACAGTGAGGTGGCTGCTTCAGAGGCAGACAAAGAAAGCAAGCCCCACGGACCAGGACGTCACCGCTGCAGCTTTCTTCTGCAAGCGTGCGTAAGGGGAGTAGGAGGAAATGACCAGATGCCCTGGCTTTCCTGAAGCCTGGCTTTACATAAGAATTGCAAACCAGAGGGAGGAGGATGGAAAAGGAGAAGAGAAAGGGAGAGAGGAAGAGACAGTGGGGAGAAAAAAAAAAAGAGAAGATGGAGAGAGGGAAGGAGAACAAGGGGCCGGGGGAAGGGAAAGAGAAAAATGGGAAAAATCAAGAACAATAGAAAGTTTTCGTGTGTTTGTCTGATTTGCTCATTTGTGCCTCTTGGTTTTATATACAGACACAGACAACACTAAGGTGGTTACCAGAGGGAAAAGGGGTGGGGAGAGGTAGTAAAGGGTAAAGGGGGTCAAATACATGGTGATGGAAGGAGACTTGACTTTGGGTGATAAATACACAACACAATATACACATGATGTATTATAGAATTGTACACTTGAAACACAATTTTATTGAGCAACGTCACCCCAACAAATTTATTTTTTTAAGATTATATTGTTTATTTTTTTAAAGATTTTTATTTATTTACTTTTAGAGAGAAGGGAAGAGAGAGAAAGAGAGAGAAGGATCAAGGTGTGGTTGTCTCTCATGCGCCCCCTACTGGGGACCTGGCCCACCACCCAGGCATGTGCCAGGACTGGGAATCAAACCGGCGACCCTTTGGTTCTCAGGCCAGTGCTCAATACACTGAGCCACACCAGCCAGGGCTCACCCTAACAAATTTAATAAAAAAGAACAAATGAGAGAAATATTAAAAGAAATATGATTTTGAGAAGAAGAATAAAAGAAGGACAGAGAGAAAACATTGTTCCATTCTAAGAACATTACCACTGTGGGTGTGCAGGCATTGTTGAAGAAGAGGAGGGGACCCAGGCCATTGTGCAACTATTATTATATAATCAAGCCTCATAACAGTAATTCTCTGCGAGGTCACTGCCTGCATTGTGGATGGAATTTGTTTGACGAGACTGATACTTTTTGCATTCATGCTGCCTGACAGGGCAACCAAGGTGGTGGGAGAGCCCTGTTAGGAGACATGAGAGGAATAGAGCATGAGCCGACTTGTTCCCCTTCCAGCTTTCCTGAAGAGAGGCTGCTCCATACTCAATCACATTCGATTATTCCCATGTACAGTTCTCCCAGTCATAGCCTCGTCTCTCCATTAATTATGGCGATTAGCTCGAGCTATTGTTGATGCTAATTAGACTTTGAGAAATGTGTTTGGGCTGCCCATTGGTTGGCATTCAGAAGGAGGAGAGAGGATGGGGGAGAAGTGGGGAAAGGGCCAGGGCTTAATCTGTTCAGACTTGGGCAGGCACAGAAGTGAGAAGGGCACTAGCTCAGCCACAGAAAGAAGAAGTGTCCCTGGGCGTGACCCCTTCCCCAGGCTACTCTTTCTGCACTTGATGCCACCTCTGCCTGCTGTTACCCTCGTTCTCTCCTTTTCCCCTAGACACGGAGTGCATTCCTGACTGTGCACATTTGTCTAGTCTGTCCCCTCCCCGGAGAAGCTCTCCTCCCATTTTTCTACTGAATCAGAACCTCGAGACCTTCAAGGTCCAGCCCATGACCCCACCTCCTTTACAAAGACTTCTCTGAGTATTCTAATTCCAGTGACTGTCTCTCTGCTTTGAACTCCATTGTTATCACCATGGAGTAGCTTCATTAAGCACAGGGGACTAAGAGTTAGAAAAACCTGCCAGTTCTGCTATTGTTAGTTGTGTGAGCTCAAATGAGTTGACATTGCACACCTGTGCTCTCATCTTGATAACATCAAAGTGACAATAATACCTCCAGGTAAAGTTGTAAGTAGGACTCATGTCCAAAGTCTCTTCCGTACAATTTAGCTCCATGCTGAGGACATAGATTATGCTTAATAAATCTTGGGAGATTGATGGAAGAACAGAGATTGCAGTATCTAAATGTGATAAGCTTTTAGAGAAAATGACTTTGGAGGTGGGAGGAGGTGGGAATAGAAAAAATGTAGGCAAGGTATGATGGGAATTGGTATTTAGACATCCTAGAGTTGTATTTCCTTCATTGAATTTATTGTTAATACCCACCCAAGAGAAAAAAGTGGTCCAGTAGTTAGAATAAATAGTGTTGAGACCAGAAACTGTCATTTAGCGTTGGCCTCTGGCAGCCACGGAGCTGTTGTATTCTTGCTGCTTTTTGGATTCTGAGTTCATTGCTGAGGATTATAAGAGAAAGAAAAGCTTTTGATGAGTAGGAAGATAATCACTAAGAGGGTACTGCTTAGGAACTATAATTCATGGAGCAACTATGTGTCTAGCGGTGTGATAGGATATGTGGAAGAAAGGGGAGAAGAACAGGGCAACTTGATCTCTGGCCTGGGTTTGATTTTATTGTTGTCGTTCAATTCATCTGACAGTCTTTGCTGACCATGCGCCATTTGTTGGGCTTGAAAGTTTCAAAGACACATAAGGATTCTTCCCTGCTCTCACGGGCTCACAGTCTAGCAAGACGTTGGCTCCCTCAGTGAGGTCGACATAGGCAGGGGCGGGCTCTCCGGCTGCTCACCGCAGCGCCCAGGCACACGGGCCACTGGCTCCCTCTGGAGTCATCAGAGACTGGCCACAGTTCTTCAAAGGCACTGCTGTGGTTTTAGCTCAGGACCCATGAGGTCATCTGGTCTCCCTGAGCTTGCCCCAGAACTTGAGTCTCCACTTCCTGCCAAATCCCTGACTTGGGTCTCCGGTTACACCTACAGGGTTTTATTCTGACAGTTGCCCAGCCCAGATTCATGCTCCTGATGGATTTTGTGGCCCTGGTTATCCCATAGCTTTGCTTCCCCTTCATATGTTTTGGAATCCATCTCATACTTTCCTAAGCATTTAATCTCATTAATTCATCCAGTAAGCACTCATTAATGCCTATTATATGCTTGGCATTGGCAGTGAAATATAGTGGTTAAACTCACAGGCTTTGGCATCCGACCAAATGGGACTGAAATTGGTCTCTGTCACTTAACTGTTTGTGTGACCTTGAGCCAAGGGATGGAAACATTCTGCCTTAGTTTCCTTATCTTTAAAATCAGGTTAATATAATACCTACTTCATAGGGATATTGTGAGGGTTAATTGAGTTAATGTATGTAAAGGTTAATGTAATTTAAAAAATAGTACCTGGAACATGGTATTTTATAAATATTTACTATTATTACCACTGTTTCTAAGGATACAAAGAAGTATAATATGTGAGTCCATAAAGAAAAGTAGATCATGAAATGTTTCAAGCACTATAATAGAAGTCTGGCCTTCAATTATAGGATGTGATGGCCTAACAAAGGCAGAAGGGTGAGGTGGAAGTGGCCTAATGAGAAAAGGATCGAGGAGGGAGTAACCATCAGCTGACCCATGAAGGTGAGGCGGTACTAGCTCTCCAGGTGGATGGGGAGAGAGTGAGGACCGGTGGGACGGAGTGGACAGGGAAGGAAGAGCAAAGTAAAGGCTCAATGGCATCAAAAACCTTGTAAGTTGGGGGGTTGCAAACTGGTGGGCATGACTGGGGTTTCAGATATGCTATTGAGAGAGAAAGAGGGTCTACAGAAAATTGGGAACAGGCTTGGAACTATTGTTGGGGGCAGGGCTTGAGTTTCTCTTAAAAGTATCCGGAAGCTACTGACATGTTCTAATTAAAGCCACACCCAGATCATATTTATGTTGTGGTCTAATCGGTCTGGAAAGCCAGGTAGGAAGCAGGGAGACAAGGGGCCAAACTCTTACATCGGTGAAGGCAAGAGGAAGCTGAGGCCTGAGATGGGCCAAGGCTGATGCAAATACGCCAGATGGAAGGGAGGCCAAGGCTGTGAAGGGGATCAAGGAGAGAATGCACGTGGGTCTCACTGACTTGGGAGTGCTGCTGGTCACTTAAACATAGAGGGAAGAGTAGATTTGGGGGGGAAAAACTGAGTTTATTTAGAAATGTTGGCTTTACAATGCCTCTGGGGCCTCAAGATGGCTAAGTCAAATGGAGAGTGACATTCGGGGTCCCACATAGTGGTCAGAGTGAGAGATAATGACTTGGAGTCAATGGCCTATAGGGGTTGTTGAAACCATAGGAAAGACAAAAACTGCCAGTAAGAGCGTGTGCATCGATGAAGAGGCCAAGAATGAAACCTTGAAGAGCCCAACCATTAAGTAAGAGGGACAGAGCAGGAGTGAGAAAGAAGAGTGAGTGAGAAAATCTGGTCGGAGTACTGAACAAGGTCAAACAGAGAGTGGATTTCAAAAGCCACAGGGAAGATGAGAAAGTTCCTCATTGGCCTGGCCTGGTCCCAGCTCAGCGAGAGGTTTGTGGACAACTCTGAAGGATTTCATTCAACTACAGAGTCGGGTCCTTGTGGGACAATGGCAGAGTCGGCCCTGCTGCCTGACAACAAATTTGGGAGCTCCTTGGCCCTTGTCCTCCTTACTCAAAGAGCACTGACGCCTCTCAATCTCTGAGATGTTCCTCTTTGTCCTCTGGAAAGTGCTAGAGGAAGGGAGGTAACAAAATCTGGTCTTGGGCTGGGCAGAACCCTGGAGCAGTGAGTGCATTAATACAACGTGGAGTAGGAGAGAAGCGTGGGTATCAAGCCGTAGCTATTGGTGCTTGACAGTCCCTGGGGTTTGGGGGAAGAGGTCCTGATCTTCAATGGGCGGGGACAGAGCTCTGTAAACAGAAAAGCATTCAGTGAGTATTATTGCTCTTGCTGCTGTTGCTGGTGTTGACTGGGCCCAGACCGCCTGCGCCACAACAGGGATCCGGGGCACCAAAGCAAGCCTGGACCTCTTTGCCGCTTAAGACATCTTCCAATAATTAGCCTTCATGCTCTCTTTGAAGTCTGGCTGGGCCAAACCAAGGTGTGAAAGGACAGGCCAATGCCAGAGACCACACTCCCCGAAGGGGCGAAGAGTGCACAGGGGCTGGAGGAGGGAATAGAGTGAAGTGCAAAGCAAAGTGTCTTCCCTGTTTGAAAGGAGCCCAGCTGCTGAGCAAATCCAATATACCAGTCTGTCTTCATACAACATCTTTCTTATTAATAATGTAAGCATGATGGAGGCTGCTATTGATCTTCGATACCTAAATCTTACTTCTCTATGAATAAAAAATGTAATAAGATCTCAGAAATAAGCTAAAGACCACTGCCTGGGTCTAAATGACAGGGATAAATTACAGCGCACAGCCAAAGACGGGAAAATGTTAGTGGATGGCAGTCCCGGTTCTGGCTTAGAGCAGCTCAGGAGTGAAGCTGCCGAGGCCCCAGCAGAGGAGACCACTGACCCAGCCCCTCCGCGGCTGCAGGACAGCGGCAAATTCATCACTGTCACAGGCCCTGCAGTGAGAGGAGCTGCGCTCCTTTGCTTTGATAGACTTCAGGCTTCCACTTTTGTTTATGTGAGTGTGTGTGTGTGTGTGTGTGAGAGAGAGAGAGAGAGAGAGGACACAGCTTTTCACTTTTAGTGAGACTTAGATGTTGCATTAAACTAAGCATGACATAAAATGAGAAAATTAAACAGCAAAATATCAAAGGGATAGTGAAATAGACACCGCCAGGTACCTAAGATAAGTTATCTGCTCTAGCTGGTGCTGAGCTTGGCTCTGTGTTTCACTGCGTCTAAACAGTATATTCTACGGAAGGTCATTTCTCTATATTTGGGCCCTATTTTCACTTTGATTATTTCAGCAGAGCTCCCTTTCCCCACATGTCTCACTGTGGTCCAATCCACAGACATCAGGTGCGTTGCTCGGCTTTGATGCTGAGAGAGGGGTTTTCAGGACACAAACCACGTGCATGAGAGGGATGCAACGAATATAACGAAGACATTCTGTCAGCTTAGCTCTGGTCGAAACCTTCCAGGGGCGCCTCTGCTTCCCTAGGTGAAGGCAAACATGTAAAGTATTAAGTGGTCTTTTCCAGATGAAGCCTGTTTTCATGTTCCTTTTCCTCCTTCCAGTCCTAGTAAAGCAAGTATGCTAGCTTGCATTTTGACCCAGAGGGGTGAGGTCGTTTGGGCGCCTTTTTTTTTTTTTTTTGCCTCTGATTGAAGGTCTACACGGCATGTTCAGCTTCCAAGATTTTTCCCTCTTTCTCCCCCTCTCTTTCTCTCTCCCTCCCTCCCTCTCTCATGTTTGCCTCACCCAGCCCCTTCAGAGACCCAGTTCTATTGAATTCACCCCTTCAGTGGCTCTCTGTGGCTTCCTTCCCTCCGCTGAATCACTCTGTGTGCTTCTCCTCCATCGGCCATCGGCTTCATCCCTCCACTTCAGGTCTTGTCATAGATAAAGAGAGCACTCCTGTTGCAGGAGTCAGGATCCTGGTGTCTATTTTAATGACCTTGGACAAGTCACTTCCCTGACCTCTTGGGCATTAACATGAAGGCTATAGACTAAATGATCTCTGAGCTCTTCCCAAGGCTCAGAAACAGGCTTCCATCGCCACCATGTCCCTGAAATTGATCTTTCGAAGGTTCTAATTGCTTTCTAATTGCAAACCCAATGACTTTCTCAGTGATCAGCCTACTTGACCTTCGGGGCAATGTTTCCTCATTGATTTAGTTATTCTCCTTGAAACTTGTTGCTCCCTTTGCTTTTAGGGCACTTGGTTCTCTAGTTTACTTAAGAATTTTCATCGGATACTCTTTCCATATCCTCATTTTGTCTTCCACATCATCAAATATCCAAATATCATAGCATGCCTACAGAATATTAAGATCAAATGTTGAAAAGGCTGTGAGAAGGTAGATCTGGTGGGAATTGGCGCCAGACACGGAAACTGACACAACCCTCTGGACCACAGTTCCGTAGCTGCTTGTAAGACTAAACATGCATTTATAATATGACCCAACATTTATCCCAGAGAAATAAAACTTATGTTCATAACAACCTGTACTGAATTTGCATAGCAGCTTGATTTGTAATAGCTCAGAACTAGACACAAGTCAGTGTCCTGTGGAGGGTGGACGGCGACGCAAACCTCCGTGTATCTATGCCGCAGAATGAAAATAATGGGAACTAATAAACGATACCCACAACTTGGATAAATCTTGAAGGTCTTACACTTAATGAAGAATAAAACAATCTCAAAAGGTTACACAGTGTAATTTTAAATATAACACCCTCAAAATGAAACAAAAAAATTATTGAAATGGAGAACAGGTGAGCAGCTTCCGGGGGGCAACAGTGGGGTTGGCGGTGTGGGTGTGACCACGGCGGGAGAGGACAGGGAGCTCTCGGGGCGATGGGACACACCTGAGTCCCAGCTGTGGTGGTGCCACAAGCCCACACATGGAATCGAACTGTTCGCACAAACCCACATGCAAAGGAGCACAGGCAGAAGGCTGGTAAAATCTGAATATTGTTTGTGGTCTAGTGAACAACACTGCATCAATGCCAAACTGCGGGGCTTGCTGGGACCACAGTTTCAGAAGTGGACAGTTAGAGAAGTTGAACCAAGCTGGTCAACAATTCAAGGGACTCGATGTACTATTTTTACAACTTCCTATGCATGTATAATCATCTCAGAATTCTGAAAATAATTAAATGACGTATGTTCCTTTGCTTATCTGCTCAAGAGCAGCCCAGTGTTGAAAGCACGCCCAGCGCCAGATCTTGGGGTGTAACACCACCCTCCAGTAAAAGCAACCAGGGCTCGCCCTTGGAGAAATGGTCGACCACTTGACTCCATGACTGGGACAGGAAATAAACAAGTTGAGTCTTGAGCATTTTTTAAAGCAAGATTTAAAAATTTAGTATTTTTTAACTGAAAAGGAGAAAGAGTCTATTGAAAACTACATGCAGTTGGCTCCAGCCAGGACCACAGGTGGCAGGCACTCCGGGCTGATCCCATCCACCCCTCAGGGCTGGGGCCAGGGCCAGACTCCCTTGGGGAGCTCAGCAGCTGGAGCCCACCTGCGTCTTCATCTGTGGGTTTACTAGTCGAAACGGCCTCTCAGTGGTAAGCAGGGACAAGGAATGGGTTCCTGTCCTGATCATGTCAGAGCCTGGACAGCGAAACACTGTTCTGAATCTTGGGCCCCAGAGGCTCAGCTAGGCCGTCCAGAGGTCCTGGCCACCCACAGGAGGCCCTCCTGGACACGGAGGCAAACAACCCCTCTACCACCCAGCCCCACCCCAGCTGCCAGGCCCATGAGCTTCATGGTCTTGGACTTGGGACATCAAGCACCCTCCCTCCCAATACTGACTCCGAGTCCAGGGCTCCAGGAACACTCCCCTGGAAGACGACCTGGGGTTGAGAGGTGAGTGTTGGAAGTTCCAGCTGAGGGCCCAGGCCTCTCCTGGGGTGGGGGTAGCTGGGGGTCAGGGGATGCCACGGTAGGAGTATTGGCTGCAAGGTAGGAGCAGCCAGTCATCCACCAAGTAGAAGTTGGCAGGCTGTGCCTCATTTGGGTGAGGGACCACCTGTCTCATTGATCGGCTCCTCAGGGAGGGGGAGGTCTCAGGTGTGCTGGCAGGCATTGTAGCTGCTGGGGACGCAGAGACAAAGAACGCCTTTTGGAAGTGGCGCACCTCGATCCCACGGAAGTTGTCAGCAGGCTCGTCTCCCACCGTGGACCGCACACTCTGGACTGCGCACTCTGGACCGCGCACTGTGGACTCAGCAGTGTGGATGCGCACCGTGGCCTCAGCCATGGCTCCCACCGGCCTCCCACGGAGAAAGACAGGCATGAACTGGGAGCAGACAAGGCTCCCGGAGCTGGGGTCCAGGCCCACCGGTGGATGGGCAGCTGCTCTGAGGCTGGGGGCTTCCTGACTCAAAGAGGACAGTACCTGAAGCCACGTCCCAAATCTGGAAATGACAAAGCCCATCTTGGATGTGTGCTCCTCCTGGGGCACAGGTTCACCCTTGATCCCCTGAAACTCAGTGTGTCCTCTGACCGGCCGGCTGCCTGACCCTGGGCCTGCCCCGGCTCCAGCTCCGGACCAGGTTCAGAGTCCACCTGCGTGGAGGCTCCCCTAGTGGCCCCGCCCCACTCCCTTCTTCGCCCTCATGGCCTCGAGGGGTGACCATGGCTGCGCCCCCTGCAGTCCAGAAGGGGAGGCCGAAATTTAGTTCTTCTTGAAGGGGTAAACATTGACTACAAAACTAAGTAAATACATTTTAATAACTGAAATGGTAATTGTTTATTTACATGACTGACTCATGTATACACTTCAAACATATAAACTAACAAAACATAGACAAATAGAATAAATATGTATTAACATAACACTAGAATTTTGAATATCATCAGTAGAGCTGGCTGGTTTTCTTTCTTTGTTTGCTCTAGACAGGCTGTATACTTTCTTAGGGCTATAGGAATTTTTATTTTGACATGCCAGTGCTCTTCCCAGACTGAAAATAAAGTAGAATTCTGTGATGATTAAAGCAAATTGAAATTATTTTGAGGAATGATCTCGGTCTCATTGTACACGGACCAAATTCTCTGATTCTGTTTTTAATTCCTTCCCTCATTCTCGGCCATCAGGGATTCACTCTCTAGAAGCTGAAGCCCAGACAACCTCTGGAACCAACACAGCCCCTTCAGTATTCCCAAAGCTATATTATTCTCCAAGGAATTCTTCGACATGCCGTTTGCCCCAAGGTTTAGGTTCATTATGGCATCAGTTTAGAACTTCAGAGCATTACACACACACACAGGCACACATGCACATGTGGAGAGAAATATTGAACTGAACCAGAGGCCAGAGCCATGCTTTTACCCAATGGCTGAACCTGACCCCCAGGCTGGAGTTGACCCTCTGCAAGCTCATGGACAGTTTCCGTCCCTGACCCGCGCAGTCGGGTACATTGTGCGGGAGTGGAGACCGGAAGACACCGGCAGGGGGGACGTACACACGGAAAGCTGCCAAACCACACAAGGAGAGTGTGGTGAAGCAACTGGGTAATAAGCAGAGTAAAGCAAAACAGTCCATGGCATCTTTGTGTAACTTACTCCAAATATATCATCTCACTCTATAATTTAATATCCAGCCTTGAATGATGAAGGACAGAAGCCAAAAGCTATCTGAGTGCAGCAAAAACAAATCTGATGAAAATAACTAAACATGGTGGCTCAGGCCAATGCAGGTCAGCACCAGGTAGAGCGCAGAGACATCGGAAGGAATTGCCAGGAGAAAGTTTTACAGGATAGAGGTTTTTCTCTCAGGCATATTCACAGAAGTTTTTAATGATTCCTTAGGGACAAAAATGGAAGTCTATGTCAGAAAATCTCCAGTATCGGAACATACATAAATCTCCTTTAGAAGAAATGTATTTTTATAGTTTTATGTAATTTTATTCAATAAATAGAGGTAATGTATACATAAGTCTTATTGCAGAGTCTCAGGTTAATCATTTTCTAATAATCACTTTATTAACTAGCAAAGCCCTCCAGAGATAGGTATTGATTATGCTCTTGACCATGTTCATCCCCTCTGGGAACTGCAGTCATAATGTAGACTCATTTCAGAATGGCACCTAGGTCAAGGTTAACTTCTGGCAGTGCCACGAACTCAATCAGTCTGACTGTTCTCTCCCACATTAGGGCCAGTGCTAGGGTTCTTTCCTTTTCCTTTGCCCGAGCCCACAGAAAGCCTGCATTTCTCGGCACCCCTCGCAGTGGGGTCTAGTTCTAGGTCATGTCACTGAGCTTACGCCTAAGTGGCACGAAGCACTTCAAGGCCGAAGGCTAGAAGAAAGGTGTGTGTTTCCATGCACACTCCCTGCCCCTGCTCTGCTTATCTTGGACACTTCATATCCAGTTGGTGACACCATGGAATGGAAATGGCCGGATTCCTGAGCCACCACTTGAAGGGAGCTATCCTGAAGAGATGGAGACATCCCCTTCGCATGAAGAGGAAATATTTTTGCATTAAACTAATGGGGTTTCAGGGTTGATTTGCATCATAACAATATTATTCTTCATTGAAAATATATAGTTCTACATTTTCAACAAGTCAGTGTTACTACTCAGAATGGAGGATTTTTGTTACTCCACATTTGTCTTTCCATATGTCTATACCTCTGTCTAAACAGTTATCCCTAATGCTAATTCTAATAAATCACAATTATTTGGGGGTTAGGTTGTATTCAATGAAATATATATATATATATATATATATATATATATATGAAACTTATATATTGAAACATATATATATGAAATATATATATATATATGAAACTTATATATTCTGTCTTAGAGTCTTAGTTCTTTCCTCTGCCTAAAATGTCCTTTCTCCAGATATCAATTGGTTAACTTTCTTACCTTCTTTAATTCTATAAGTCTCATTTTCTCAATGAGGTCTGCCCTGACTATACTAGTTAACACTACTAACCTCCACACACACACACACAAACACATACATACTCCAAATCCCTCTTGTCCTACTCTACTATTTTTCCATAGAAAATTTTACCTTCTTATATACTATACAATTTACTTATTTATTATAGTTATTGTCTGTATTATATCAATCTCTGCCTTCAAATTTCACTGAAAGGTTTTTTTTTGTTTTGCTCATTTCTAAAAAAGTGCCTAACATCTAGTAAGAAAGCAATAAATATCTGTTCAATGAAAAAATACTTATTTGGAGCAAGATATGGTACCTGATACTGTGAGGGATACAGAGATATATAAGATACCATTTTGTACTTGGCCTTTTAAAAAAAAAGATTTTATTTATTTATTTTTAGAGAGCGGGTAAGGGAGAGAGAAAGAGCGGGAGAGAAACATCAATGTGTGGTTGCCTCTTACACGCCCCCTACTGGGGACCTGGCTCACAACCTAAGCATGTGCCGCAACTGGGAATTGAACCAGAGACCCTTTGCCTCACTGTTGGGTGCTCAGTCCACTGAGCCACACCAGACAAGGCTGGACTTGATAAACTTAAAATCCTAGTAAGAGAAATCAATGAAGTACAGACATCACTATACTGTCAAGTAAAAAATGTGGTGTTTGCAGGACATGGTGGGGTTATTTCCAGCTTGGTTAAAGACTGCGCACGCGTGTGTGTGTGTGTGTGTGTGTGTGTGTGTGTGAGATGAGTGTTTATACCCAATAAAGTTCCAAGAGCTGTTCCCTTCTTAAACTGGCCTTCTTCCTTTTTACCTTGCTAAGTGTTCAGATCCAGGCCACCTTTGAATGTATGGGTTGTCCCAGAAGATGAACTAAACAGTGGGGAGAACTCTCAGGCTGTTGAGAAAACGTGTGGAGTAAAAAGCCTGTGAAGCTCGCGGCCGAGCCTCCAGTGAGAAGCTCCTTCAGTTGAGGATATTGTCCGCCTTGTTTATTGCATTATGGCGTGCCTGTTCCATGAGGACTCCTGGGAGAAATACACGGGAGGCTTAAGTATCTGAAAGGGCGTAGTGCCTGCCGAACAATGGCTCTGGTGTTGTCATGAATGCATAATTGCATAATTCATCAGGTTTTCCTTTTCCACAGTCCGTGTGAAAGCTTGGGCCGCGTCGGTGGCGCACCTACCACGCAAGCCTGGTCCTTTGCCCAGGCTGGTGTTTTAGCATGGTGCTTTCCTCACTCCTCGTCCACTTCCTGTCTCCCCCCTTGCTGTGTTTGTTCTTTGTCGTCTTCATTTTCAGCTTGCTTATTTATTGACTTTTCTATCCCTATAAGCCACTTGGAATCATTTTTTGAAAAATTAAAGAAAAAATATCTGTTATATGTATTACGGGCACATCACTGTGCTAGGTCTGTGGGAGAGAAGATAAAGAAAGAAAGGAGGCAGGCAAGCAGGCAGTCAAGGAAGGAAGGACAGGACTAGGGAAAAAAAAACCGTATGGCCGTGCCCTCAAGGAACCTGAGGAGCGACAGCCCAGAGCTCTGCACACACTCGGCTTCAGTGCGCATCGATCTCTCCCGTGTCTGAGCTCCGGCGGCGCTTGGACTCAGTTAACACCCAATTCAGCACTGGACGCTGTGCTCCCTGCTGTTGCCTGTTTATTGTTTCGTGAGCTAAAGCATTGCCTTTTGGGCAGGGACCTTGTGTTAACTTCCTCGTCGCCTTACAGTGAGCTGCTGCATGGATGGACTGATCTGAAGCCATCCTGACCAGGAGGGTGGTGCAGGCCCCTCTAATGTGTCGGCTGGTGCAGCTGACCCCTTGGACTTGCTGGTTACACTTCGGCAGTGACTCCCTGACTTATCGTGGCTGCGGGCAGGGATCTTTGAGGAAATGGCCTCTTGCGTGTAGTTCTGTGTGCCAGGTTTGTGTCTAAATGTGCTGCTGCGTGGGGAATATAAGTTGTTCAGTAATAATTAATTCCTACATTCAGAGAAGATTCGCTGAGTGTTTACTCTGTGCCAGGCACTCCTTTACATATCAGTAAACCAAACAAACCACCGCCCTGGTGGTGTTTACATGCGAGCAGGGTGAGGAGAGAGGGGAGCAGGCAGGCGTTAGACACGAGATACAAAAACAGGTAAATGAATTAGTGTGTGAGAAAAAGGTCAGTTCTATAAAAAATAAAGAGATAGATAAGAGTAAGGGGGATCGGAAGGACTGCAGGAGGGCAGGGCATCGCCGTGGAAATAAGGTGGTTGGGGAGGTCCCATTGGGGAGGGGCATTTGAGCAAAGACTGAAAGGAACTGTTAGATATACCCACCTCTGCTCCAGTCAAAGCCAGTGCAGAAATGAGCTGCAAAGACTCCGGGAGCAGCAAGAAGGCGAAGCGATTGGCACAGAAAGAGGAGGGAGAAGCGGGTGAGAAGTGAGATAAGAGCGCTAACAGAGACCCAGCCGATGCGTGACTTTGTGAAATATTGTGGGGTTTGGGCTGTGCTCCCTGGGATGGGCAGGTGCCGGAGGAAATTGAGCAGAAGAACGACACGGCCTAATTGGCTTTCAAGAGAGTTATTTTGCTGCCTGGTTAACATCAGACAGAAAGAGGGCAAGGATGGAAGCCACGTGACCAGCAGAAATCTAGCTGGGAGGCGAAGGGGGCTCAGACGAGGCCAGTGGCTGTGAGAGTGGGGACAAGTGGCCGGATACAGGGCGTGAGAGAGTGGAGTCGAAGTGGAGTCAGGGCTCACCCCAAGGTTTTGGGCCTGAGTAAATGAAAGGAAGGAGGTGACCCTGCCTGAGCTAATGGAGACTCTGGGAAGAACCAGTTTGGGAAGGAGGACAAGGGTTTAGTTTGGGGCATGCTACTTTTACACTTCTAACAGATATCCACATGGGACTTAGGCACCAGTTGGCTGGTGGGATCTTAGTTTACAAGAGGCATCTGGGATGGAAATGTGAACTGGAGACCCCTTGCCACAGAGATTCTAGTTCAATCCATAAGACCACAAGAGATGAGAGCAGACAGAGGTGTGGAGGCTGGAGGGCGGAGTCTGTGACTCTGCGTTGTTCACGGGTAGGGAAAGGAGAAGGGACCTCAGGAGCAAAGGAGCCGGAGGTGTGATGGGTAGAAAGTACGTCCTGAGAGCCAAGTGCTGAACATGTATGAAGGAGGGAGGTGCTGTCACCGGGGGAGTTTCCGAAGAGGCCAGATCTCGCGGTGCGGAGGCCCTCGGCAAAGTTGGTGGGAGCAGTTTCAGTGGACTGGTGTGGACAGAGGACTCAATGAGATTCGTTCAGGAGAGAACAGTAAACAGAGAATTGAAGACAGCAAGTAGGGATAACATCTTCAAGGATTTTGTGGAAAAGGGGAGCAAAGGAATAGGTAAGTCACTGACAAGGAAGTGAGATTCATGGGTGTTTTGTTTTTTTTTTTTTTTTTTAGGATGAGAAACATAGCAATGTAGCAATATTTTTTATGCTGCTGAAACTGACTTCTCAGAAAAGGAAGAAAGTCCGTGATGCAAGAGAAAGAGAGGGTGGGGGGAAGAACCCCTGAAGCAGAGACCTTGAGTCTGCAAGCGGGGAGTGGAGGCAGGTGCTGGTGCAGGTGGGGACACAGTTCCAGGATGCAGACCCTGCAACAGAGCAGGCAGAGTCAGCTGCTGCTGGCGAGTGGGACATGGGAGCCAATAGTCACCTTTTATTACGCATGTTGGATGGACTTAGAGCTTGTTATACGCAAGGAATTCACGAAAATCTCGATGAGGTGGATATTCTCTTCCCTACTTAACAGATGATGGACTGAGGCTTGGAGAGCTGTGTGACTGGCCTGAGGTGGCACCATGGCTGGCTGGCCGTGGGGACGTGGTGATGCCAGGATCCAGGCCCACGTCGCTGCGACTCCAACCCCAGGACACTAACACCCACTCTCTGCCATCTCTGCAGGGCATGCATCTGTGACCTCTCAGGCATGGTCTCCGGGAGAATCACTGGGCACCACCCCTTAGGTCCCTTGGATTGCCACCGAAGCCACCCCTGACACGGCGGGCGGGAGGCTGGGGTCAGCACAAGGTGTCCCCTCTGCGCTCTTCCGGTCTAGACCCTGGGTTTGAAGTGAGCACAGGACAGAGGTCCTCAGGGGAGCCTCCGCGGAGAACACCTTCAGCGTTACTAGCCCTGAGGAGAAGGGAGGGAGGCCACGCCCAGAGCCTGGAGCACTCAGTCTGGGCCGGCGGGAGAGCAGGGCGCAGACAGCGCAGGACGAGTGCTATGCACTCTGTCCCCTGTGTCACCTTCTCTGCGTAGTGTGTCCTGCCCTTAGACGATCAGAACTCGCAAAGGCCTGAGACTGAAGACCTCTCGGTCCCTCCTCCCAGCCTGTGGGGAGCGCCCTCGCCGACAACCCGGCCAGGCCCCTCGCACAGCCCCGCGGATGGACACCTCACCCTCGCATTGCACAGCGGGCCCCTGTCTGGGGCAGTTAGGGTCACTGGGTTTTGCCCGCGTGCTACAGAAACCTGCCTCCTTTCATTCCCCTGCCTGTAGCGGGAACGACGGACTTACACCGGCCGTGGAAGCTGAGCTTCTGAGCTTTTCGAGTTAGAGCTTCAGGAGCTTCTGCAGGAGCAGAGAGAGGCTTTTTCTTCTACAAACTTGGAAGTCCATGTGGTGGTCTCTAGGGTAGAACGGGCAGCCGCCGAGGGGTCCCTGCTCCCGGGCAGTGGGCCCTGATTCTCCTCGTCCTGACGAGGCAGGGACAACACTGGACCAGGGGGATGGGGGGAGGCTTGGACGCCGCCCCTCCCCCTGGAGTGTGGGCCCTTGGCCTCCTTCCTCACAGGGGTCTGTTTCGCCGTGACTCTCCCGAGATGACTGGGTGGTAGCCACGGGACCAAACAGGGGCCCCACCCACCCCTACCCAAGGTTGCACCGATTTGCCTTCAGCAGCTCTTGCTTGTCCTGACCTATCCATGAGGGAACCCTGACTTTGTCACCCATCAGAGCAAGCCCACAGCTGGAGAGAGAAGCTGTCAAGTTGGAAATGCCACCTTTCTCACAGAAAGAAGGAAATCTGTGGGCTGCCGGAGGCAGAGGCATGAATAGTTCCGGTGCGGTTTGTGCTGTCCCTGCCTTTTCGCAGCGTGGAGAAGGGAAGCCGCTGTCTGAAGCTCCCTGGAGGGGGTGCCACAGCAGGCCAGGTGTGGCAGGGAGGACCCTTTGCTCACTGAGGTGCACAGTAACACGTTTCTCCTCCATTTTCCCCCGGTGATCTCTAAACCGTCTCTATCCACTTGAAGTTCTCTCCCGAGGGGCAGCTCTAGGAACAAGCTGTGAACCAACAGGACGTGCTGTTCAAGGCCCATGCAGTGCTGACGTGGAGTCGTGCTTCCGAAAGGGCACAGAGTGGGGAATAAAATCCAGGTTCTGCCCGGGGCCGCCCACTCGCGTGCCCCCCAGGCCCCCAGCCCCCACTCCGCAGCAGAGGAGCCAGCGGATGGGCGGAGCGTCGGAGGGCCTGGGAAGCCGCAGACAGCGGGCTGCCAGTGGTTGGAGGATGGTCAAACCCATCCCAGAAAGCAGGGGACGGGTCAGATCGGAGGACGTGAGAATGGGGAAAGAGCATTTTCCTTACAGACCACTCTGTGCTAAAACCGATCAAATCTCTCCAGGGTGGCGAACCCTCTGTCCTTCTGAAAAGACCCTGGTACTTATTCCTCCCCCTTGACCTCACAGGGCACAACCCGGGCAGACCCTGAGGGTGCGTGGAGGCGTGTGCTCGGTGCTCGCAGCCCGGTGGCCAGGCATGAGACAGAAAACAGAGATGCGAAAGCCTGCGGTGGCCCAGGCAGCATGCTCAGTGCTTCCATGTGTACTGCCGCATTTCACTCTCTGCTCGGTCAGAAGCCAGGTGTGCTCCAGTCTGACAGATGGGGAAACCGCAGTTCAGAAATGGCGTGCAACTCAGCACAGGGCTGAGTTCTGCTTGACCCGAGGTTCATGCTACATCCTAGATGAAACCATGAACATCCATCTCACGTGGGTAAGTTCTGGAGTGGCCTTGATTCTCATTTGAATTTTGACTGAACCTCACATTGTTTGAAATAAGTGGTCCTTGAATTGCTTATGTTTCACAGGGACGTGGTAACCTATAATTGGCTTTAGGAGTTAGAGGATGTTTTCCTGCCGAGCCAGTACCATCTTTTGGAAGGTGCCTGCAGAACGTGCCGATAAATGCTGGCCTCAGAGAATAGGCGGACCTGAACTTGGCTTACAATTCATCTGAATGGGGCGTGTGGGCACTGCTGTGGTCTGATCCTCTGTTAGGCACTACAGGGAGACCAAATGAAAGCCATGTCCTCTTTCCTGAAGCAATTTACAACTTGCTTGAAAAGACACCAGATACAGTTGCACAACTACATGTAATAATGCAAGAAAGTTATAACAAAGTCTCAAATGAACAGGGGGACAATGGGAGCTCCAGGAGGGCAGACGAGAAAGTGCAGTGAGAGAGTAGCGGCAGCTCTCAGACAACATCAACATTCAACAAGGGAAACGTGGTCTGGGTGTCAAAGAGCAGAGTGCTTGCCTGGGAAGAAAAGCGGAGAAGACTTTCTAAATGGGAGGAGGAGGAGCTACGAAGTGTGGAAGAGAGAATGCTAACCGCGTTCGGGGGATGACGAGGTGCCCGGGGTTGGCTGGAAGCGTATAGGAAATATAATTTGATAGGAAAGGAGATTGGGCCTTGCATGCTAGCCGAGAGGCCAAACCTTATTCCAGCGACTCCGCAGAGCCCTGGTAGGTTCTCATACATAATAGGTCAGAGGTTCTTAAGTGGAGAAAGACTATAACAAAAGGAGTTTTCAGGAGCTGAATCTAGGAGGGGCATGCGAAGGAAGTGGTAGAGCAAGTCCTGGAGAAAGGAAGACCATTGGGAAAGCTGTTGCCATGATCTAGGAGCAAGGCATGGGCGCTCAACCAAGGAGAAGATGGGGAAGCTCAGGACAGGCTAAGCGGGGCCCAATTCTGGAGACAGGGACAGCGTGTGTATGAGAGCGAGGGGATTGGGGAGGAAGTGAGGGTGGCTCCAGGGGCTAAGCCTGGGTGGAATGGAGGCATCACCCTCATTTGGGAGTAGGCTCCAGGTGAAGGACCCTCCCGTTTGAAAAGGCACTGAGCCGGGGTCCTGAAGCCTTGGGAGGAAGTATTAGTTTTAGCCGCATCACACCTCCCCAGCTCCAGGCTGGAGGACTTACAAAATGTGCTTTGAGGTCCCTCTTATGACCTTCATGCAAAAGTCTCTATAAAGAAGGGCCAGGAAACAGTCACCACTGAGGTCTCCTCCTTGCCCCCATGCCTAGCATGGATTTCTCTCCCATAGGCCAGAGGCTCCAATGGCCCCGCTTCAGCACTCAAGAGCCACTGCACATCATCCCAGACCTCATAGGCCTGCTCTGCTGTGCGTCTCTGCTTGCAGACACTGAAGTTAACTGATATCCAGCGGGTAGACTGAGCTGGGTGTGCCGAGCCTCATTAGCTGTATGGTTGGGTCACGGTGCCTGCCCCTGAGGATGTTAAATGGCAGCATTGTCAGGATGAGACAATGCAACTGTCCCCACTGCATTAACAGCCCATCAATCCCTACTGCCACCCGCACGCACGGCCCCTCCCCCAGACGCAGGCTCCTCAGCAAGATGGGTGGAGGCTGCGGATGGTTGTGGCGGACGCACCAAGCACGGGCTTCTGCTGATCAAAGGGATGGTGCTGAATGAAACACACTGGAGCCTGGGGCCCCCCACGGCAGGATCTGGCACTGCCCGTGCCACAGGCATCAATAAACTGACAGCAACAGCAACTCCGGGTGGAACCTAACATCTGCGTCTCTAAGCAACCCCCCTTTCTGTTGTCATCTTAAGGGCAGGTCTCAAATGCAAATGGAGATGATTGGTTAATATCTCCCTAGTAAAGTTTACACTTGATCTTAGCCAAAAGGCCGAGAAGCGATCCCCTAGTAAAGTTTAAAGACAACAATAAACATCTGACATGCTAAAACATTAAATCCTCTATGTTCTGAAGTGGACCCTACAATTTCCTAATTTGAAAAAAAGTCACACATCCATTGCTCTTAGAAATTGCATTTTTGGTCACCAGCTGACCTGTGACCTCTTTTCAAGCTCCTCCAGATTAGATACCACATTAAGTCATTTAACATATTGTGTATATATATTTTCTTGTCCATTATTAGTTAATAATTTTATTTATTATTCACACCATCCTTTGTTGGTATATGATATTTAATATTAAAATATCCCAAGAGATACCTATCTATGAATCTCAGTTTATTAAAAAAAATACTAGAGTTGTTAAATACCATATTTTACCTCCTCACAGTGCAAACTGAACTTGCAGGTTAAGTGTCATCAGTGAGATGGGTCGTACAGTTGTTACATGTACAAATTACATACAATGTAGTTTCCCTCTGCCCTCCTGAGCGAAGACCGTTACAGAGTGTCAGCGAGCGGCCCACTGTCAACGCCTTGGGAGTGTGCACTTTGACCAGGTAAGTGGAATGGAAAAAAGAAAAGAAACTTTCCAAGATGGAGGGTTGTGGAGAGGAGGTATCACTGGAGTGGGGACCAGAGTGGGCGGCTCAGCTGGCACTCTGAGGGCTCTTGGGCCCCCAAGAGCGTGACAGGGAATGCAAAAGGTCTGAGGTTGCCAACAGTAAGCCGCACATGTCTTTGAGGTCGGGCCTTTATTTCGTGAAATATTTTATCCATCTTCTTTGTGCTGCCAAGTCCTCCATCAGCAGGAGTTCAAGATATAATTCATCCATTTGCTTTCAATTTTCCTTCTGTGACAAACCTGTTGCAAGGCGCTCAGCTCAGAGGGTATGAGTGTGCGTGCTGCGGTTGGACTGCCTGACTCCGTGGCTTGCAGTCTGTGCGCCTCCAGGGGAGCAGCGCTGCGCTCACGCTCCGACCACGGCTCGGCTGGCTTGGGTGTGGGTCGACTTCTCCTGCCCCTCGCATCTCAGAGTTGGGAGGTTGGTGACTCTTCTCTTTGGCTCCAGTCCATTCCTCTACCCCTTGGGTAAAGGTTCTCTGCCTTGAAGGCTCAAACCGAATGACTATAGCACTCTCTCCCCCTTCCCCTGATAATCCTTTGAGGACGATTTATTTATTAAGATTTAACACTTGACTCATCATCCTCTACCTTTCATCGCCAGCCCTCATCCTAGGCAAGGCCAACATCCATGCGGACCACACATTAGACACCTGATCTCTCGATTCCTTGGATTTCTCATGTCCAGTGACTTTTTCCACTTCAGCAGAGCCCTTGGTTCATGACCAGATGCTGGACCACACCATCACCAGCAACTCCGCCTCCAAAATCATGAACCTGGACATGTACTTTTGTCTTAAAAGCCACTATGCCTCCACTCAGCCGCCCAAATACTTCCTCTGTGTTCAATTCATTGAACCCCATCAGTTCCCTTCTGTCTTCATTTCCCACTTTATCCAGCTTAGTGTTCCTATTACATCAATTTAATCAATCTATTTTTAAATAACTTCACATGAATTGTTCTGTACTTTTCCATCTTACTTCCCTTGAAGAGAAACAGCCCGTCTCTCTGTGCCCGCGCTGACCAGCTGAGCCCAGCGGGAGAACCGGATAGAAGTGGGCAGACTGCTGCCCCTGTGAAATGACCAGCAAGTGAGGCCGAGTCCCCAGGAAACCGGCCCTGAGATGGACCTCTGTGCCTCCAAGGCTCCGGCTGCTCCCTTTTTCTCAGGAAACGTGTTGTCTCCCTACTTTACATCTGTATTTTGCATTTTCTTTGCCTTGAGCTCTCACTTCTGCTGGCCTGTGTGACTTATCTAGCAGAGTGACCCTTGGGAGGTCTCCACTCCTGGTCCCCAAACTGTCAGGTGAGTAGAAAAGTGCCACATAACACTCCCGTGGGTCACACTGTGTGAAGAGCACCCTGTCCCCTCTTGATCAGTAGGATTAACTAACCTGCCGAGATGGTCACCACTTTCTTTGCCTACTCAGCCCAAAGTGGTCATAACAAATAACTTTTAATGAAACACATTTTAATAAAATCTTGCTCTGTTTTTATCTATAGAAATTTTACAATGGCCATTGATTTACGCAATGGATATCGTGCCCTGAAAAGTGGCCCTCTGTGCTTTCAGAGTATCCTATCCCCTCTGTCCTCAAAGGCCACACTGTTGCTCCGTCAGGCTGGCGAGTTCTGGACTATAATTGAGTCCTGGGGTGACAAAAGGTCAGGGCCATGTGTCTTGGCCTTCCCTCCGTGGCTGCGAAGCGGATCTCTGGGTCAGATGAGATGTTATACAGGATCCCTACTCAGCAGATTGAACATTCGGGAAGCCTTTAGTCAGTGTGCTGGCCGAGGGCCTCCGGTCAGGAAGGGCAAGCCCACACTTGCAATGGATGTTAATGCCATCCAGGTAAGTCTCTGCTCCCTCCAGGGTGGAAGGAGCTCTGTGTTCTGGTGGAAGCTGCCGTGGAACTCCAGTGGAAGGAACTCCTTACACTGTAACGCATGTGCCACCAAGTACCAGGTTGGTGTCTCCTCTAGGGATGATGCCATGTTGAAGGCCCAGCCTTTGTCTCTGTTGTCAGCAGGCTGGACATTTGGCAGCTTCAAGAATTAAATCATCGGCCCTGGCTGGTGTGGCTCAGTGGATAGAGCGCGGGCTGCAAACCAAAGTGTCGCTGGTTCGATTTCCAGTCAAGGCACAAGCCTGGGTTGTGGGCCAGGTCCCCAGGGGGGGCCACGTGAGAGGCAACCACACATTGATGTTTCTCTCTCTTTCTTTCTCCCTCCCTTCTGTCTAAAAAAAAAAAAAATTAAATCATCCTTGGTAAGTGGAACTCAAGCTGTTGAGCCCATGCATAGCATCCATTTCTGCCACCACGGTCACTCCGTGTCCGAGCCCACTGTGCGGGTCGAGGCGCCGTTAGGAAGGCCGGCTGACGCCGACCGGCTCCATCATTCTGGTGCTCTGGGAGGTGTGAGCATAGGACATGAAGATCTTCACACTTGGTCACTCCCTGGGGTCAGTCCACAAGTTTCTCCATTCTTTCTCGTCCTAATTGTCCAACCTGTTTTATTCTTTTACAAGCCCTTGACCAACTGGCCATGCCATTCATCACTGCCCACGAGACCACAGATAGTCTTAGTTCAGGTCACGTCTCTTTGCACTCAACGTAAATACCAGGTGTACCGCTTGAAATGCTTGCCCGCTGGCAGGATTTCGCCTCATTGCCGTCTTTCAGGACCAGCCCCGAGAGGGCCTATAGTGAGCAAAAGTGCATTTCTAGTTTTCAGCCACACACCAAACTAGCCTGTCCACAGCCGCACTCAACCCCTTGTTCTCCTTCATCAGCTGATCACTGTGCAGCTGTGAGCTGAAAAAGAGATGCTAGTGTAACAGTGGAGGCGAGCAGGGGTGTGGCCCACCTGCTCCTGCACCTTGTTTGTGTCCCGTGGCCCTGCTTGTGCCTCACCCGCAGTCACTTCAACCTCCCATCGGCTGTCGTGGAGCCTGCCTGGACTTATGACTTGGTGAATCTGCTAGTAGCTGGGGGGGGGGTTTTAGTCTTCATTGGAAGATATGTTCATTGATTTTAGAGAGAGAGGAAGGGGGAGAGAGAAAGAGAAACATCAATCTGAGAGAGAAACATCGATCGGTTGCCTCCTGCACACACCCTAACTGCAGACCGAAGTAGCAACCATTTGGTTTACAGAATGATGTTCCAACCAACTAAGCCCTGAGCCAAGGTACCTAACTAGCAGCTGTTTTTTGAGTGGCGTACGAGTCTCTGCTGCAGATGGCCTGGTCTTTCTGCAGCATCCTGGAGGCTGACATTTTGACTCTCCTCTGAGGACCTGCTATAAACTCCACTTGGTGTCTTTCCTCTCTGCAGACACTTCTAATGCCATACAGTCCCTGGGTTCATGGCACAAGCCCTAAGGCCCCTTCTGGCACAACAGCCCAACCCACTGCAGAGACCGTGTCTGCCTGGGGCCCCATTCAAAGACGGAAGCCTTTCCCTTCAGCCGTGAAGTAGGCTGGCACGCAATTCCCAACTGTGGCGCTGCGCTTCCTTCTCGTTGTGGAATGTGGCTAAACAACGATTTGCTTTTTAAACAGGAAGGCATGTCCTGGCATGCTGCAGACACTGGACCCCTAAAATTTTCACTACTGTGACAAATCCCTTCACCTTCGGAACTCTCTGCAGGGCAGACTGCCACCTGGCTGCCACACTTCCCTTGTCAACCATTATGACTTTGCACCTACCTGGCCCTGGGCGGCTAGATGTCACCCCTTGGCCTCTATTATTTTATGACTGTCATCCCTGCTGCTACTGGGGAACTCGGTCCATGACAGCCTTCCCTCTTCAGGCTCTAGCCTGTAGAGGACACCAGGCTCGACCTTTTCAAGGACGGCGGTCCCTTTCTGTCCTGGTCAGCTCCAGGCTGCCGTAAGAAAACACCATGGGCTGGGCGGCTTACACAGAAATTTATTTTTCACAGTTCTGGAGGCCAGAAGTCCAAGACCAAGGTTCTGGCCAATTTGGTTTCTGGCGAGGGCTCTCCTTCTGGCTTGCTGATGGCCACTTTCTCGCTTTGTTCCCGCATGGACTTTTCACTGGGCCGGGGAAGAGGGGAAGACAGCTCTCCTGTCTCTTCTTATAAAGACACTAATTTTATCAGATTAGAGTCCCACCCTTATGACCTCATTTAACCTAAATTACCTCCTAAGGACCCTATCTCCAGAGACAGCCACGCTGCGGAGCAGGATTTTCACGTGTGCATCCAGTCCCCACACCCTCCCGCCTGTGCATTCCTCGCTGCTTTGTAGAGGAAGTGTCCTCAGACCCGCCCGGGTCTGCAGCCGGACTACAGCCGCACGGGCGTTTCTAGCTTTACACAGCCTATCCATTCTAGCATGCCCGCTTCTCTGAGCTTCTTCTGTCACTGCCACGGCAGTTCTGAAATGTATACTTCATTCAAAGAGGGCTTCCCTTTTCCCAAGCCTCCAAAAGCATCTAATACCACATGAGACTGTTACCCATGACATTTGCCAGGACATTCAATCCTGTGTCCTGGAAGAATTTTCCGCCCCATCAATAAACTCTTATCTAACCTTACATTCTACCATTCCTGACCCAACGCTCAGGAGCCAGTCCCATCCGCACCCTCTGGGTTCCTACTGCTGCATGTAGACTCGATCTCACAGCCTCGTTAACGTAGACTCCCTTAGTAGGCTTCCCCCAACTGGCTCACGCTGAGATGTGACCCTAACTGTGGATCCTGTACTGAACAGGTGAGGTGGGGTCATATCCCGAGGGCAGCACGTGCTTGGCAAATAAGAGGTCTCTGCGTCACTTTCAGGCAAGAGAACGTCCTGAAAGGGAGGGAGACAGCTCCGGAGAGTTCAGGACAATCCGGGATTTCAAGGGTCTTGAGTTTTTCGGCACAGATGTCCCCATCCTAATACTCAGGTTCCCTTTGCTTCCTGGTCACATCCCTGACCTTGGCATAGTAGGACTTGCTGAGGTTGAGGATTTTAACTTCTCTCATGCCTTACTAAGCTAACAATTAAGCTCTTGGCCTGATCCTCAGCCTCCTCTGCCTCCTGCTTCAGGAGAGGGGAGTCTCTTTATATGCTGCTGAGGAGGCCCCGGACTTTCGCTTTGCCTTAAATTGGTGATTAATCACGCTCAGCCTCTGCTGTCTCTCTCCAGTGCCCCAGCAGGCCTCTGCAACAGCCATTCAACCCCATAGGCTTGGGACTCGGTATTTCTTGATACTTCTCAGATGCCTGAGATATTTCACATTCTAGCACTTCCTTCTATACTCGTATCTCACTGCAGTTCACCACCAGCACAAAATGTTTTTCAATATTTTAAATTTAAATTATATTTTATTGTTTATGCTTTTTCAGTTGTCCCATTTCTCCCCCTTCTTCCTTTCCACCAGCTTCCCCCACTCCCTCAGGCTATCCCCACACCCTTGCCCATGTCCATGGATCACAGAGTCTGGCAGAAGTGATGTCTGCCTGAGTGTGGTTGGTAAGTAATAATAGCGGTGTAATAACTTATAGTTTTAATTTGAACATTTCACCTAAAATGTCACGTGGTGTGCTTGAGTGTGATATCGTCATGTTACAGAATTACATGCTTATGATTTTGTAATAAAAGATTTTGTAATAAAAAAGGATAATCCCTTCCCCCTCTTTCAACCAGTCCCCAACCACCAGTGAAAATTTTAATAGTAGTTTCACTACAGTTTGCCAGGACATATCAGGACTCCATCCACTCCCCGGGGCAGACCTGAGTGTAGCTATTGAATCTATAACTCATCTCTAGGGAAATAACTTCAATACCCCATCTTAAAGTCTGCTCCCTGATACCAACTGTCTCAAGTCCTGTTCCCTGAAAGCATTTCGGAGAAGGATATTTGCATTAGGGAGTTTCACTGGGGTCGCTCACAGGAACCACACCATCCCCTCCCTGTAGGGAGTGAGGGATGCAGGTCTGGGCACCGGGCTGAGCAGCGATGCAGCTGCAGCAGACGCCCCCGGCAGCCCTGCGGGAAGCCAGGGCTGGACAGCCCTTCAGAGCTGTCTCCATTTAATTTTGATCTCGTCGCAATGTCTGCCAGTTTTTCACCTTCTGGTTAAAGTGCCTTTGGGATGACAGTTAAGAAATCATTTCTAAGCCAAGGAACAGATTTATTTTCTAACACTTTTTTCTATTTGTTTATGTATTTACTTTCTTCAGACCCTGATGGGTAAACTTACTATAAATCAATAACTTATGACAAAAGTCTGACTTATCTGAACGTATTTAAGCCTCTTGGGTTCAGCACCTTCACATCTTACTGGTATAACTCGCATTTCTTAGGTGGCTGCAGTCAGCAAGGGGTCTCGGAGAGCAGAGGTTCATTCGGAGACCAGAGGACCAAGGTCAACCAGTTCCCCAAAAGGGAATAAGAAATGAAATAAAATAAAATCCCAAAATGGATTACAGAAAAAGATAGCTTGAGAATATCGAGGAAAGGAAGCTCAGAGTGAGCTCTCTAAGAGCGTTCCCTGCCACGCTTGTCCATTTTTTATTCTCTTTTAAACTGGTCAGAAAAAATGTGTTTCTGGATTTTATTAGAAAATATAGTCAGTAATATTTTGATAGCTATGTGTGGTACCAGGTGGTACTGTAAATACTGGGGGAAACAATTTATAAATCATGCGATTGTCTAACCCCTGTGTGTACACCTGGAACCACTATAAAATGATATTGAAAGTAAACTGTAGTTTAAAAATTTTTAAGAAGACATTCTGAAAAAAATTATCGTATCCTATCTCATCCTAGCCTATCCCATCCTAACTACTCTCCCGCCCTATCCTAAGATGCACTAAGAAAACATAAAAGGGTTTTAGACAGATAATCAATAACAAAGGGTCCAAAGAGTTAGGTGGGCGATGGGCTGGAGAGAGGTCTCTCTCTAGTGACTGTCCCCAGGACTCTGGCTTTGGTGCGGTGCTGGTCAAAGTGTCCGTCCGTGCCTCTATGAAGACAGAAGACAGAGCAAAATAGTAGAATGAATTTAAAAGGACAAAATTTAACAAAGGAGAATGCAACATCCTGTGTTGGTTTAGAAAAAACAACTCCATAATAACAGGATGGGATCATTGTAATACAGTAATGGTGAAGGAAAGTAAACAGCCCCTGGGATTGGGCTGAGAATAAATTCACTGGTCACCTGAGAGCAAATGCGCTCTTGGCTACACTAACAAAACTGCAGTGTCTGACACGACCGAGGGGACCGTTTCGTCACATCCCGTGTGGGTGAAGTCACATAGGGAGGAATGCGTTCCAGACCGCAGACTTGGCCAGAACAACTTGGGAGGAGAGAAGCCGGGACGGCGACTATCCGCAAAGACTTACAGGCAGGGAGTCTTCTTGGAAACCGGTGACATCCAGCCTGGAGAAGACGAAAGAGCAATACACTGTCCCTAGCAGCAGATATGTGGAAGAATGCCGTGGGGGAAAGGAATCAGCCTTTTCTTTTCCTCCCGAGCGTTAGAAACAAGTGGAAAGATGCGGAGGAACTGACTGAAGTTAAATACGCGGAAGAACTTCCGTTCAGAGTGGACTTTCAGGGTGTGCTGCTCTGGCACAAGTCGTTAGGCACAGATCTGATGGTGACATGGTGTGAGTGTTTCGGGAAAGATACGAACACTCATCCAGCTGGACGTCAGACCAGACGAGGAGGAAGCTTCCTTTCGGTCCTCAGAGCTTGTTCTCCTGAATCAAAGGCCAGAACTGCCGCTGATTTTAAGCAGGTCTTTCTTGGAATGTTGTCTCCTGTTCAGGGCGCAGCGAAGTTAGAGTGGTCAAGGGCGATCTTTTAAAGAAAGTCACTTTTGCAGCCGCGTGGACTGCTCATGTGCTGTGCTCGTTTGCCTGTGAATGATTCTGAAATAAAAGCGGCAGAGTGGGCCCCGCCCCTCTGCCCTTCCTGGCTGTGTCCTGCCTGAGTTGTCAAAGCCCGCCCTTATCATACCTGTTCCTCAAAGTCAGCGTATGAGGCTAAACAATTCAAAGCTTGCTTCAAGGTTGTTTGGGAGTTAACAATACCTCTGTTTATTAAACACTTTTTATATGCCAAACACTAGGCTAAGCACTTGATTATATTTATTTGTTTAGTCTTCAAAGCAGCCCTGTATATGGATGTGTTGACATTGCCAATTTGCATCCGGGGAACCAATACTCTAACAGGCGGTAGTTGGAGATCCCGGACAGCGGCTGAGAGGGTGGATGTTACGCTCACCTCCTCCAGGACCAAACTGGAATTACAACTGAAATAAAGAGTGCTTAACCTGGATAACCAACTGGGGGCTAGCTGAGGAAAAATCTTATAGCCAAACATTGACAGAAGAAGCTGCATCGAGACAGGTGGGAAGGGCGGAGGTGTGAAAAGGACTGGCCCTTCTCCCGTGCGATGGAGTAAAGATGGTGAATTTTAGACATGGTGTTGGGAAAATTGGACAGTTATGTGTGAAAAAATGAAACTAGACACCCGTCTTACACCACACACAAGAATAAACTCGAAATGGATTAAAAATCACAAAAATCCTAGAGGAAAACGTAGGCAACAGTAAAATCTTGGACTTTTCTGGTAGCAATATTTTTTCTCATATATCTCTTCTGGCAAGGAAAACAAAAGAAAAAATAAACAGATGGGACTACTTCCAACTAAAAATTTTTTGCGTGGCAAAGGCAACCATCAACAAAATGAAAAGACAACCCACTGAGCAGGAGAACATAGTCGCCAATTATACATCTGATAAGGGGTTAATATCCAAAATTTATAAAGAACTTACTTGTATACAACTCAGCACCAAAAAAACAACCCAATTTAAAAATGGGCAAAGGACCTGAATAGACACTTCTCTAAAGAAGACATAAGATGCCCAGTAGACATAAGAAAAAGAGCCCAACATCACCAATAATCAGAGAAATGCAAATTAAAACCACAATGAGATATCACCTCGCACCTGTCAGAGTGGTTATCATCAATACATCAACAAACAACACGTGCTGGTGGGGATGTGGAGAAAAGGGAACCCTTGTGCACTGCTGGTGGGAATGCAGACTGGTGCAGCCCCTGTGGAAAACAGTATGGAGTTCCCTTAGAAAATTAAAAATGGAGCTGCCCTTTGACCCATGATCCCACTTCTGGGAATATACTTGAAGAAACCCAAAATAGTAACTTGAAAGAATATATGTACCCCTATGTTCATTGCAGCATTACTTACAGTAGCAGGAAACGGAAGCAGCCCAAGTGCCCACCAGTAGATGAGTGAGTAAAACAGCTGTGGCCCGTTGACACATGGAATACTACTCAGCCACAGAAGGAAAGAAATCTTACCCTTTGTGCCAGCATGGGCAGACCTGGAGAGCATTATGCTAAATGAAACGAGGAAGTCAGAGAAAGACAAACACCATATGATTTCACTTATTTGTGGAATGTAATGAACAAAATAAAATAATAAAACAGAAACAGACGAATAGATACAGAGGACAGACTGACAGAGAGGGGTCGAGGGGCTAGGTAAAGGGGAGAAGAGGTTAAGCAAAAACCCCCCTAGACACAAAAAGGCGCAGACACAGACAAGAGTAAGGCGATTCCCGGGGGAAAGGGTGGGGCAGGTGGAAGAAGGTACAGGGGGCGTAAGTGGTGATGGAAGGAGACGTGGCTGGGGGTGGTGAACACACGATGCAATACACAGATGACATATTACGGAATTATATACCCGAAACCTATATAGTTTTATTAACCATTGTCATGCCCAATAAATTCAGTTTAAAAGGTGGATGCCAGTACAGTAGCAGCAAAGGGTGAATGGGAAGTGGAGGAGAAACAGGGCTCGAAGCAAAGCCCAAGCAGCCGTGGAGCCCTGGTCATGGAGGGTCATTTAAAGAAATGCTGCAAATAAGTAAAAATTCCCACGCAATGTGCCTCAAAAGTTCTCAGGCATTTTCTGAAGTCCCGGGCAGCAATGCTTCTAATTAGATTTATACGAGCACTAAATTGCACCTGTCAATTTATTAGACACATAAATAACCTCCACATTGCTAAAAACCAATTAAAAAAAGAAAGGGAAAATAGAAAGTCAATAGTCATAGTTAGCAGAGATTACACCCTCAAGTTGTCAATCTAGGAATGAAAAAATCAAGACTGGTAACTCCAATACAACGCTGCCTCTTTGAGACAAAGAGTAGATTTTAGTTACAGGTAACAATTTTGATGGCAATATTGAGTGACACGCCTTCAGGGACAGCTGAGCAGACCCAGCTGTTAAGCAAGCCAGTCCGGAAAAGACAGTACCTTTCAGATAATTGAAGGAATGATTACTCCGTAGCAACACCGTTTCTGGACTACCAGCAGCCACCGCCTGCGCTCGTGCATGGAGTCTCAATTCAGTGGGCGCATTTGCTGCGAATAACAAGCACCCACACTAGCGCGGATGAAAACAGAGCGGCCACAGAAGAGAGAGGAGATGGGAATGCATTTACTGGTATTGCAGGGGGGGGGAAACCAATGCATTTATTATATTTCTTTCTTGTTACAATAGTCATATTTCATCATTGTAAAACCAATTAAAAATATAGAAAAGAACAAATAAGATGTCTTTTGCAATCATCACCCTGCCTAGGTGACCAGATGTTCCGTTAGAACATTCGGGCACATAGACGTTCAGTCATGGACGTGTAGATTCACACGAATCTTTTTTATAAAAATGTGAGCACCCTGTACACGGTTTTGTAGCCACATTTTTTTTCACTGAATATATTGTTGTGAACATTTTTCTGCCTCATTAAGTTTTCCTCTACCCCACCATTTGAAATGGCTACAGAGCATTGTGCTGTACAACGTGCTCTAATTGGAACCCCATTTCTCATAAATAAATAAAGCAAGCACGGGGAAGCTCTCCTGCAGGCCAAGCTCAAGGTCTTCAGGATGTTGGTGGAGTGAATGCCAAGGCCAGGTGGGGAACAGAGGGGCAGTGCTTTGGGGACCGGCCCCCAGCGCTAAGAAATGAGAGCGGTAACGGGCTTCAAATGCTGGCGAGGCGCAGTGGAGAGAGAGGCTGCGAGGGGAAGGACGGCAGCCTGGCAAAGATGAGATGAGAGAAGAGAAACAGTTCGGAGACTCTTCAGGGCGAGCAAGACTGCCAGTTGGAGTAAAGAACAGAGCTGGGTTTGGTAGGTGCCTGAGCAAGAGCGGGCATCTTCAGGGTACAGCGCTGAGTCTAATGGACGTGTCAGTCCCAAAGCCTGTGCGGTCCCCACAGATGCCATCAAGATGTCCCTCGGTCCTCAGCAAACCTGGACTTCAGGTGTGATCTTGACACACTCACTGTCCCAGAGAAAGCTGCAGAGCTGTGGGAAGATGCCGCCCTGTGTTCACACCTCCCTGGGAGATTTGCCAATGGATGTCCTCAGCCAGGACTGGGCACGCCCAGTGGAAGGGGGAGCAAGAACGGATCTGGCCCCTGATCACCTCCGAGTGCATGGGAGCCAGCTGCCCCCTCCCTTCCCTGATGTCCTCCGCCGTGGGTCAGGACAAGTCTGCACGCTGCTCTCCATACGCGGGCCCCAGGTCTACAGGGGACAGTGAGTGCTGAGAGGAGGCTGGCACGTCTTTGCTGGCCATGCCCCCTCGCCAAGCAAGTGGAACCCAATGACCAAGGGTCTTAGGAGGGAGGCTGAGGCCCACGGGGAGAGGCCACGGCGGCCTGGCTGTGGAGCAGCAGGGCTGCCTCCTTTGGACCTCTGTCTTCATGACAAAGACCTGACTGAGGAAGTTCCCCCATTCTGGTCTGCCTTTTTGGGTAGGATTGTGGGGAGCCTCTGCCTGGGCTTGTTAAAAAGCTTGGTAGGAATCGGGAAATCATGTGTGGCGTATTTTTATGACACGAAGGTCTGTCTGCACCAAGGGAGCTTCAGGCTTGTGTAAGGTCAAAACACCACGCTAGGTGACCTTGAGCCATTCTGAGCTCACTTCCTCACTGATAGATAGGACAGGTAACACCCGAACTCTGACATGCGTGTGGAGATTGAAGGGCTGATGCCTACCTTCCCAAAAGACCCGCTCAATTCAACACTGATCATTCCCGGGGAGTGTGGACTGTGAAAGCTGCCGGTTTCCTCGGTCGAACCCCCCTTCTAAGCCCCGGGCCCCCTCAGCCCAATCCTGTCAGCTGACCTGGGGGCAACTGATTCACGCCAATGGAAGTCTCAGGAGGCATTTGCAGAAACAGGGCTACAAGACGCATAGGTTAAACTCGCTCTGGCTGCTCCAGCCCATTCTTTCTCTGCAAACAAGCTCTGCGGGCAAAAATAATCATCCAGAAGGATGTTTGAGGATCACGGGATCAGGACCAGAGACAATAATTCTGTGACTCGGTGTTTACTGGCTGGGATGGCATGACCCGTTCCTCTCCGCAGCAGGGACTGGCCCGTCTGGTGGACGGACGCCGAGCAGCCTGGCAGCGCAGCCTTTGCAGAGGTCCTTCCCCTACGAAAGCTCAGTACAATGGATTGGATTGCTCCCTACCGGAGTACAAGCGCAGGCCAACTCCGTCCCCCTGGGGTGGCCGGCAGACTGCCTGGACTGGAGTTTTGGGTGTTCTGAAACCTTCCATCACACAATTACAGGTCGTCTCTGCCTCTGGTTTCACAGCCACCGTCACGCCTAGTGTGTGTGCATTCGACTAGGTTTGACCTCAGAGGATAGCTGTATCCTCCATCATCCGCCTTGGGGCTCCCGGCGTCCCTGGGTCACCCCGTTCCCCCGAGATGCCATGGGGAGAAGGAAAAGCCGTCAGAACCACCTGTCACTCAGGTATCGGTGTGTGTCATCAGGGCATGCTGTTGATAACAAAGCCGGGCCTCAGATCTCCCTTTCCAGACCCGAATCTTTCTCACTACGACAGCTCTCCTCTCCCCGGTGCAAAGGCAGCTCACTATCTGGGAAGCACCGGGGACACTTGCTGGGTCGTGGGTGTCCCGTATTCTCTGTCTAGATTTTGTTTGGGCTCATGGAGGCCCCCTACATGCCCGATCTCTGAACACCTGTCACCGGACATCGGCCCCCAGCACCGCTGCAGAGGGTTTGTTTCAGCTGTCTTCTCACTTGGCCAATGAGCTGTATAAATATTTATCCGATGCCTGCCGATGAGCCAGGTACACAGAGAAAGCCACACATCAGAGGTCATGATCTTTGAAGAGAAAACCTGAGTGTTCTATCAGTAGAACCACCTCATGATGACAGGCCCGGAGTCTTTTTCTGGGAGGGCTCTGGGGGAGGCTGTGCGGCCCTGCTCCGGAAGCCTCTTCTTCCTGGTTACAGATGGTCACCTGCAAACCCCCCAAGGCAGGCTCTTCACAGCGCTTTTCCAGGACGGATGCCTCCGCGTTGACTCCGGGCCCCTGGAGCAGCCCTGCTCACACTGCTGGCCCGATCTCTCACCCTCCGCGTGCCTGGTCATCGCAGGTGCCTGGCGGGTGGCTGTCTGCTGACTTCCAGGTGCTGGTATGTCAGCCTCTCTTCCAAATCCCTATGGGGACCAGGACCCCCGCCCCGGTCCTCCCCACCCTGGATCGCCATTCCCCGGCCCACATTCAACGACTCAGCCTTTGCCTTGAACCTGGGGGCTTCCAGGGCAGGAATTCCCCTGCCACCTCCTGTTTCGTGCTTCTGCCTGGAGGCTGAACAAAACAGGCGTCGTTTTCCCGGCGAGTAGTGCCCAGGCTCCAGCACGCTGAGGGCAGCTCGGTGTTGCTTCCCTCACTCATGACAGTCAGCGGTGTTCGCTCATCCGGCAGAATGACATCTCACTCCTCCGGACGGGCTGCGCTCACAACTGCTCCTTCAAGGCAAGTCCGGTAAGAGACCGTGGTCCGGTCTTGAGGAGGAGCGTTAAATCGCTGCATCCTAAATTAAACTTCAGGCCCATCTGATTGTCTGGTGTGTCTTCTCCTTCAGCATTTTTTTGTATTATTGATTTTTTATTTTTCCTTTTTATATGGTTGCTGCAAAAAGAAAGAGATCCTCAAAACCCACAGGCCAGCGGAGAAATTCAGTGAGGTCTTCACAGCTTGTCAGAAAGGGTGAGGTCCCAGTCCCTCGGATAGGGTGGTCTTCAGGTGTCAGGGGAGAAGGAGTTGTCACAAAGCCTCCGAGGCGCTTCTGAGAAAGGAGGACGGGAGCAGGTGGACTCAGAGGGGCCTGCTGCAGGGTGGCTGCTGACCGGAAGCTGACCGGAGGGTGGCCGTGGGCCAGGCGGGTCTCCGGGCTGTGGGAGGCGGCCATCGCTCCTCTGACGGTGAGTGGCCAGCACCCGGAATAAGAGCAGGACCGTTAGCCGGGATGTTCCTGTTGGTTCAGGCGCAGCCGCTTCCTGTGTGCTTTCAGTGCGTTACCTTATCAGTGTAGCTGAGTTACAGATGCTTTTAGAGAGCGAGGGAGGGGGACAGAGACTGATCTGTGGTTCCACTCATTTATGCATTCAGTAGTTGATTCTTGTATGTGCCCTGGCCAGGAATGGAACCCACAACCTTGATGCGCAGGGATGACGCTCTAACCAACTGGGCTCCCCAGCCAGGGCCAGGACTGTAGATTATTATGCAGGAAAGAATGATAGGCAACATCCAGTCTGAGCTATGAGGAGATCGATGCCAGGAGACACGGAGTGGCTTGCTGAGAGTCACCCTCTGCACAGCCTGGTGAAGGCAGCGAGACAAGCAGGGCTATTCTGTGTATTTTCTGTACTTACCATGTGCCGGCCACTCTGCTAGGTCTGCACACATCCTGTTGAACAAGGTTCGTGAGCTCTGGGTCTTCCCGGAGCTCGGTGGGTGAGGCTGATAGATTGATAGTTACACCCTGGTTCGATGGCCATGACAGCATACTGTGTGACTCCTTCAAAGGGGCATCGAGCCCAGACGGGTGTGACCAGGGAAGCTCCCCGGGGAAACTGACAAGGACACGGGGACCAGGCCAGGAGGAGTGAGTCGGCCAAGCCCGGGGGGAGCGCAGTGACCTCCGCACGGAGGTCAAGGTGGTCACCTGGGTTCCTCCTTACGACTTAGCTCTTCAGGGAAAAGACAAGTCTAGTCCTGGGTGCTTCTCTCGGCACGGCGGCCACAGAAGGCAAGGCTGGTGCGGCCTGGGACAGACAAGCCGAGGTACAGATCACTGAAATCTGGGCAGGGAGGAATGACAGGCAGCTGAAAGGTCCCGTTCTGGGTTCTGTCCTGAGAGTTAAGCTGGTGTGGCTGAGGCCTCTGAGGGGTTGGAAAGAACAGCCTAGAAGGAGTGGCCTGTGTTGCCTCCAGCACTGTGACTCCGTTCCTGAACACACGCAGGGACCGCACTTATCTTAAGAGGTATTGTGAAACCTGTAAAATAAATTTTAAATAGAATCAATTTATTTCAATTTTACTTAAAAAAATTCATACACACTGCTTTTGAGATGTGGGAAGAACTGTACGAGTGAGCCATCTGTAGCTTCCCAGAGGAGCCATGTTTCTGGGCTGCTCCCCACGTGGTCCAGGACCCAGGCCAATTTGCAGATGGACAGATAAGAGTCTGCAGAAGGCGTGAGGGGTCTGTCCACTCACCCTCCTCTGAAGAAGTGCAGGAAAAGGCCGGGGAGCTTTCCCCTCGATTCCTCTGGGCTGTGGTCTTTGACTGGGGGTGTTGAAAGAGGAAAGAGAAAGATAAAGGCATGGATCATGGATTCCGAATCCTGGGCTCCTTCCAGTGATGAGATACGTTGTTTTTATAGTGTCTCATTTTTTAAAAAGAACGTTTAAATGAATGCTTAAAGCACGTTAGAATCTATTCTTTCACTTGATGTCGCAGGCAGTGGAAAGAGCTGAGGTCTGCATGCCGGCTCGGCATTGATTTACTGTGGGTGAGCTGCTTACTCCGGCGCACTAGGTTTCCACTCAGTGAGGAAGGGGGAAACGGCTACCTCCCAGTAATGCCGGGCAGCTGGAATGAGTTAAGGGGTGCAAAGTGCCTAATGTGTGTGTGGCACACAGTAGGTGTCGGGTACATGACAAGTATTCATCTTCTGACTAGTCTTGTGATTGAACCTGGAAAGTAGGATGACTATCAATCCACAGATTAAAAAATAAATAACAATAATAACGTGGCTTAAAGGGGTGGAATGTGTCACACGTCATCACTGGTGACCACAGCTGGGACTCAAAAACAAAGTCTTCTGGCAAGTAGGCCTTTCAGCTCCACGTGCTCACACCGACACGCAGCCTGCGCGTCTCTGGAAGTCCTTCTCGGCCCCGTGGAAGCGGTTATGTAGGCATCTACTGGCACTCAGCTTGATTCTCAATTTAAGTTCTAGAATTGTTTTTTGAGACAACATCAAGAACTGTTTCTGAAGGCCCAAGACACAGTTCGTTTCCCATATCAGTGTCCCAAACACACACCATGCAGAGCTTCCAGGAAACCTGCTGAGTGTGCCCACCCATGGTTCCAGGGACACAGGCAGGGGGACCGAGGAGCCAGGACAGCAGGTCACAGCCCAGCCCCGGACTGTCTCCCCGTACCCCGGCGGCTGTGCTTCTGGCCTGGGAAGCAGGCAGGGGGAGAGCAGGCAGGGGGCCCTGCTAAGCATGAAGAAGTGCCTGCACCCTAATCTAGGCACAGGGGACGGGCCATGAGGGGAAGCGGCAGAGGGACCTGCAGAGCCCAGCTCACCTCTGGGAGGCAAGACAGTGTAGCAGACACTGGATGGGCTCCTGTCACTTACAAACCAGAGCAAGCAACCTAACCTGTTCATGCTCCCATTTAGTTATCCGTCAGACATGCCCCAAAGTAACGCTTTCTCTGCCCACTGCAGGAGGTCACGGTAGGGACGAATGACTGACAGGGTAGGTCTTCTTCAAACTGCAGATCTGATGGGAACCACTGTCGGGGGGGGAGTGGGAGAGGGGACAGATGGACCCGGAAAGAGAGACAAGCTGAAGTATCAGGAAGTTGAACAAAGGGAAAGATAGACTAGATCTTTAGGGCTTAAAAATTAATTAGTAATTAATTAATTAGACAAGGATTTACTTATAGGCTAGTTCTTGCAGCTCACAACTTGCCGGGCACTGCGGACTAGAAACAGAAGGCACGGGCCCCGTTCTCTAAGGTGAAAACTGACTGGGCAGAGAGGCCTGTGACGGGACCGCTTGGTGAACAGAGTGAACAGGACGGTATCTGTCGCTGACGTTGAGTGTGACAGTGTCCCCAGACCTAGTGTCTGAAACCCCAGTGAACGTTTATCTCGTCGTTTCTGTGGGTCAGGAACAGGAGTGGCTTCGCTGGGTGGCTCTGACTCACGGTCTCTCGTGAGGTGGGGCCAAGTCCTCTGCAAGTTCGACCGGGGCTGAAGGCATCCCCGAGAGAAGGACTCAGTCCCGCGGCTGGTTCGCTGTGCAGGTGTTCATAGGAGGCCTCGGCTCTGCCCTCCCGGCCTCTCCATGGGCTGTTTGCAGATCTCATCTGCATGACGATCGACTTCCCCAGCTGAGTAACCAAAGGGAGGGCAGGCAGAAGGACAGTGTCACTTACAACCTAGCTGGGAAGTCACAGTGTCACGTCACAGTCTAGTGGCTTCACAGGTGAGCCTTATTCCATGCAGATGGGATCATTCGAGGGCGAGAACACCAGGACATGAGGATGACCATGGATTGACTTGGCGGGTGGCTACTGCCCTACAGAAGTATGAACAATGTGCTTCGGGAGAATTGGTTTTGAATTTAGTATGCTCAGCCTCTGAACTAGGCTTTGAGTTATAAACAAGAGCTTATTGGTTGATGAAGATGGTGGCAGTACTTCAAGTCGAGGGGACAGCGGGTCCACAGGCACAGAGTTTCCAAATGGACTGTCATGTCTGGGGGAGTGTGGGAAGCTCATTTTGGCAGCAACCGTTCATGGTGGCAGAGGGCAGGGAGCACCTATGCTAGAACCAGATTATAAAAGACTCTGGATGTATCTGAAGCTTGGTCAGGTAGATTTCAGCCTAAGTGCAATGGGGAGCCAGCATGACATGACGAACAAGATTTTAAGGGACATGACACAGAAGCATTGGAGGCAGGCTCAATGAGGAAAACCAGGGGCCATTGAAAATCGAGGGAAAGGTGACAAGGGTCATCTGTAGAGTGGCGGTGAGGACCGAGAGGAGAGGCCATTTGGAAACAGCCTGCTATAAGTGCAACAGGACTCGGGGGCCTTACACCGCTGAGTTTGAGCCTCTGCTCTCTACGTGCGCAGATATTGGAGCAGAGGAACACAGCGCATTCAAAGCTAATGTAGTTTTTCACAAAATGTTTAGATTACCAATTGCAGACAATAGGGGCTTACTCATAGGAAGAAGAATGGGTGACAAGACTCAGAAAGAGACGGAATGAGGCTTTGGGAGAGAGTGAGTTTCCCTTAGCTTGAGATCATCAGTGACTGAGGATTACAGGGACCTTTACTGATGGTCTTGTTTGAGTTAGGGTCCCCTGTCACAGCCCCTTCATGCCTACTTCAAATTTGTCATATCGCACCATAGTTAGTCTCTCTGCCTCCTACATTAGACGTGAGCTCCTTCCAGGCAAAACCTGTGCTCCCATCGTCCTGCGTCCTCCACAGCTGGCTGTGGCCTGGCGCTCACGGGAGCTCAGCGATCACTGGGCTGATACCTGAAGGAACAGCAGTGGCTGGGCTGCAACCTACCCAACCTCTGGTACCGGTCCGTGGCCTGTTAGGAACCGGGCCTCACAGCAGGAGTTTGGCTCGAATGTAATGCACTTGAACCACCCCCAAACCACGACCTCCACCGGTTTGTGGAAAAATTGTCTTGCACAAAACCAGTCCCTGGTACCACAATGTTAGGGACCACAGGGCTAGTTGACCTCTCGGGTCCCTTTCAAAGGGGTGATGATGAGGAACTCCTGTGAGGAAGGCAGCTTGGCCGAGGCGGAGTGGGGAGTGGACATGGATTTAGCAGGAGAAGGCTGTGGTAAGAGAAGGGACGTGCTTCGTGGCCTTCAGAGTCCGTTTTTAGAATGTTTAATCATATTCTTGCCATGACTTCTCATTAAGGAGAAAATTACAGTTCCAGAATATCAATCAATATTATGCTGCCAGAAGGAAGAAAGGGCGACCTGAGGAAATGAGGAGCGGCACAGGGGGAGCTCCGAGGCCTTGCTGACCAGGAGGGTGTCCCCTGTGTGCGTGTGTGTTGGGGGGCGCTGAAGGCGGGGTGAAGAGTGGGCACAAGTCACTCAGTGCTAGGCTACAGCCCCCAGTACTCTCCTGGTGGGAAGAGTGAAGCAGTAGAAACTGGGGTGCCCAGCGGCCCTGGGGCCCTGATGGAGGCTGAAGGAGCCAGTGACAGCTTTGGGACAAGGCAGGAGGCAGCTAATATGTATGTTAAACATGTGGAAATGAGAGCAAATAGAGGAGCCGGGAGACAAATATTGAACAGGGTCTGGGCTTGAGACTAAACCAATACTGGAAAATGAGGGGCTGCTGAAAGCAAATGAGCTGCCAAGGGAAGGAGGGGGAGGGCAGAGTGGGAGGGAGGCTGCCCCTCCTTAGCACCTTCTCCCCAATTTCTGCCCATCCTCCTCTGTCCTCCACTCAGTCTCGCCCCTGGGCCTGTCTCAGACTGGAGCCCCTCCCGACTCACACCCTGGCTCTGTGCCCTGGAGGTTGCTGCTTGGTGGCAGGGGCTGGAGGGGCAGCTCCCGAATGTCGGGGGTCCAGATGACAGGGGCCCAGGGCACTGGTCTGCTTGGAAGGATGGGGTGGAGGTGAGTGAGGGACTTGCCTTGAAGCTCAGTTTGCACAGCAAAGGCAACCCTTTTGCTCAGCGGGTGCTGTTCATGTTGTTACTGTCGGAGGAAAGGGGTGGGGTTCAGAGCCAGACCCTCCTCTTCTGGCAGAGACACAGGGAGGCGGCAGCTGGATGGCAGATAGGTCCACCCGTGGGGGACGAGCCACGCAGGAAATCCAGGGGCTTGCTTTCTGTCTGAGAGTACTGGGCTCTGCCCTTGCTCCTTGCTGGGACTCTGGGGGAGAGGGCAGTCTCTGTCAGTCAGGAAAGACAAAGCCCTGGAGTGGATCAGCAGGGGGGTGAATGGGGAGGGAGCTCTGCCATTCAAATGCAGGGATGGCCCCCTCTTACTCCTCCAAACCCACAGGCAGTCACCTGGCCCCTTGGGTGGACCTTGGAGGTGAGAGAAGTCATGGGAGGGGCAAGGTTTCTGCATGGCCTTTTTTATTTTTATTTTTTGCATACCTTCACAAGCAAGAATATGACATTAAGAGAAGGTGCACTCAGGTAAATGCATTTTCAACAGCTCTCAGGACCAGAGCAGACGGCACTGGGACCCGCACCTTCGTCAGGCTCTCTCGGCAGCCCAGCCCTGGCTACGGGGAGTCAGGGCGGCCACAGCAGGGTCCACTGGGCGGTACCTCCACGTGGGAAGGCAGCTAAGTCATTTTCTTTAGTTTTTTGTTTTTCATAGATAATGCTCTTGCTTCTACTTCTCTCGTCTTCCTGGAGCTGGGGCCGCAGGATCAGCGCTGGAAGCTGTTTGAGCCCAACCTATAGTTTAAATGCCAGCCCTGGACTAAACTGAGTCCCCACCCCCTCCAATTAATGTGTTGAAGTCCCACTGACCGCCCCCCCCATACCGTGCCAGTGTGTGATGGCATTGAAGGTGGGCCTTGGGGAATGCCATTTGAGTTACAGGATGTGAGGAGGGTGGGGTGCCGAGATGGAATTAGTGCCTAAACTGAAAAGGAGACCCCCCTCTCTGCCATGTGAGGACACAGCAGAAGGAGGAGGGCCCTCCTCAGGACCTGCACCAGCCCGCACCATGATGCCCACCGCCCAGCCTCCAGAACTGTGACAAGTAAGCGTCTGTTGGATCATTTAGGCCGCCCTGACCTCGGGATCTTATGGCAGCCAGAAGAGACGAAAACATCGGTCAACCTAAATTCAGAATCATCCTGTCCTTAGAATTCACTAAGAGAATGCAGTGTCCAGGTAACCTTGACCTCATGACCTTGTTCAAAACTGGTTTCGGTCTGGTTTGCAAGGTCAAGCCTTCCCTGGTGTGCACGCGCCCTGGTGTCTGGAACGGGGCCTTGACCCAGGTTACTTGTCTCACACTCCATTGCCTCAAAGTTGGGTCCCACCTTGCTTTCTTCACCCGTCTTTGGAGTCTCTGCGTGGAACCCAGGGACCCTGCTCTTCGTGGCCAGGCCTCTCGGATGGTGGTCACCTGTGTGTATCTTCACCTCCACATGTCCCAGCCCCCGCATGCCCGCCACAGGCTCCCCTTCCTTCTCTCCGTGTCGCTGCGCATTGGCCCCGGCAGCTCCTTCCTGATTCTGAGCACCGTTCGTCTCCTCTCACCATCCCCTTCGGAATCCAACCCTTCCCTCGCGGCTCAACCCTGGGGCTTCGCAGTGTGTCTGCGGGTCCCTGGTTCTCCTGTCCCAGCGTCAGCTGATGGCAGGGGACTTTATGCCAGTGCTGGTGGGGCTCCCTGGGCCGATGAGCACTGGCTGATTCCGAGCCTTATTATGGAAGCTTGAGCAAACTTCGTATTCCACCAATATTTGCAAAGTAAGGGAGAAAGTCAAGTCATTATGAAATGATATTCTATTAGCTTACGTTAATGAACACAGCATGGCACGAAGCCATTTCTCTTGGTCCAGACGTCGCCCCAGCCGCTTGACAGAGCTGTCGGTGCCTGAACACAGCACCAGCCCCTGCTCTGTGCTTGGGCCCTGCGGAGGCACAGGGGACTCTCTCCTGAGAAGTGCAGGGGAGACCTCGCCCGGGGTACCTGCAGGACCAGGCAGAGGTGCTGCCCAGGCTGGTGGCCAGAGGAGGTGGAATGAGGGTGTTGGGCTGTCTGGCTGCTGGTCTCGGTCACTGAGCTTCTGACAGTGACCAGGGAGGGTGCCTGGTGAAGGGGGTAGTGCCAAGCACACCTGAGGCTCTTAGGTCGGTAACGAACCCTATCATCCTCGTTGTCACATTGCAGATTAGACAGAGCCATCCTCTGCTTCCACGCACAGTTCCTTCTTCCTCACTGCCTCTCGTGTTAATTGGGTTAATTGGTGACAACGCCCTTTCTTCTCCCTCGTCAGGATAAAGGTGACAGCTATTTGAACCTGATCTGATCGTTGAACAGATCCATTGGCAATAAGGGCCAAATAGGATAAAGGGGAATCGTATTTACCTCCCTCTCACCTGACCTGGTATGGGGTCGGGGATCCCCCAGACAGCACGGACGAGTTCTGGAACTTCTGCCAAAGACCCTGCAAGTATCTGGAGTGATCTAGCTAGAGAAAGCCCGGGCTTGGTCTGGGCGAGACTCAGGGCAGGTGGAGTGCTGCTCCCCCGACAGGACCAGTGGCTGCCCCCGGGGACTGAGCGGGGGAGCTCCCTTCACCAGAGTCCCTGTGAGCAGTCCTTTCTCCCATTATGTTAGCAACACAAACCTCTGTAAGGACAACCTGTCACCAGGTGAGAAGCAGGGAGGCTCAGAGATGCCAGCGATTGCCAGAGGCCATGGCTCTGTTCTCGGCTGGACCACCATCTACCTGAACGTCCCAGGCAGAGGTTCTGGAGAGCGATTTCTTGGTCCGCAGATACCTCACCTTCCATGGCCCCGACACTTCATCACTGGACAGTCACTCGTCTGTCTCAGAACTTCAGGGCTGGAAGCCACTTGAAGGCATCTGGGGCATTCATCCTCAGACTTTCTCTGCTCGCTGACACCTTTGAGAGTCCAGCGGAAACACCCCCCTGCTTTCCCAGCCTGTGTGGAATACCCACATACATGAGGCCTCTTGTACAATTTGGAGGGAAATCCTGAACCCGCCAAACACATGCGTGGGCCCCAGGTGAAGACGACCTGGTCTGGTCCTCACTCGACACTTCTTAGATAGGCAATGCAGGCAGAGGGGACCTGCCCAGGGCCACGTCTCCACTCTCATTCGGTGTTTCTCCAGTGCTTCATCAATCCCTGGGGCCTCCTGAGTCTCCTCGGAAAGTGTCCATGCCTGCCCCAGCAGGGCCACCCTCCTCCTGCCGGCTGGCCAGGCCGGTGGACAGGCTGGTGAGGGCGGGGTGGCCTGTGTGGTGACGGGGTGCCTGCAACCTCACTGTGAGGAGGCAGCAGAGGCCAGCCGGTCCTAGACCAAATGCTGTCTCTGCCCTGTGACCTTTGGCAGGTTAATTAACGTCTCTGAGATTCCATTTCTCTTCTTCACGGAGACCATAGCCATGACCGTGTTTGTGGTGGAAGAGAGTCGATAACGTGCATGGCAGGGGTTATCGTCATTCTTTTGCTTTTCACATTTTTGGGGAGAAGCCAGCAGTCACCCCAGCCCAGTACCCATAACTGACACTATGTCCCGGAGGTGGGCCGAGCTAATGCTCTGCTTCCCTTTCCGTGGTTCTCCACCAGCCTGTGGCCCTGAGCCCCAGGGAATAGGGAATAGGATCCCAGTGGCAGAGAAGTGGGGGACTTAAATAGCCCAGGCACAGGAGCAGTTCCCCTCCCCTCGCTGCAAGGCCGGCTTGCCCTCCGCTGGCAGCCCTGCCCTGGAAATCAGAGTGGGCTGCAGAGTCAGGGCTCAGCCATCAGCCAGGACTGACATGGGGCAAATCCAGGACCAGGGGGCCTGGGCAGAGCCACAGCCACCTTCTCAAGATGAGGTAGTGCCTTAGGGTGGAGCAGAGTCAAGCTGCACCCTTACACAAGCACACAAACAATCCTGCTGAAAATGCCCGAGGGCGGCATGATGCACCAGGAAATGAGGAGGGCAGGGGCTGGGTGACGGGCTGGGGGAGGGGTGGAGCGGTGCTGGAGAAGGCAGGAGTGTGCACCGGCCCGGGCTCACAGGCTTGGCTCTGTGTGTGAGTGAATGTGAGAGGGATACAGAGAAGGAGACAGATGGGACAGAGGGAGAGCCAGAGCCAGAGGGGCGCAGGACAGAAAGAGACGGAGAGGGGGAACTGAGCACAACAGGGAGCCACACCCGAGGGACACACAGGCCCAGGGCGTTGGAACCCTCTCTGCCGCAGCCCCTGCAGGACAGAGAGGCCAGACTCGCTGAGGCAGCACAGCCCAGGCTTCGGGCCCGCCGGCTCAGAGGGCCTGGTGCCGGGAGCAGGAGTCGGGAGCAAAGCAAGCAGTGCTTATCTCTCCAGAACAGTTCAGTTCCCCCACGTCCAGCACAAACGGAATCCTTCCCTGCAAGGCGGCTGCCCTGTCCCCTTTAGAGCAGCCGCCAGCCTTTCAGTTTGGTCTTCAGATGCGATGGATACAAATTGCAAAGGTTTGGTCAGCTTTTGAGTGAAAGCAAATTGTACAGCAGGGGAAGGGAGTGAGGGAGCCCGGGAGGTGGGGAGGTGGCAGGAGGCAGAGGGAGAAAAAGCTGAAATAGAAAAATCGCTGAAAGGCCTCCTGCAGCCTGTCAGGAGCATTAACTTAGGATGATGTAGGAGAAAAGACTAAGTGGTTTTTGTGTCAGCTACACTGAATCAAACCACGTCAAATGTATGCGTGAGCATGTGCGTGGCGGCCCGCCGGGCCCGCCTCAGGAATGGAGAAACAGCCTGTTTTAAGGGTTCTTTATGTTTTGCAAATAGAAAAAATGCTATGCATAAATTAGAAAGAGGGAGAGCCCTGGGGATGGGGGCTGCTGAGGGAGGCAGGGTCTGGGAAATGGGGTGGCAGCAGGGAGTGCCTGCAGGGGCCATGCAGGGCCTGCAGGAGGCTGGGGAAGGAGTGCTCCTGGCTTTGACTGAGGGAGAGCCCCTGGGCCCCAGGAGGGGACACAGGAATGTGCCCTGAGCCTGCCTCCCCCTGGAATCCCAGATGCTTCTATCCCTCCTCCCCCATCCCCCAGAGGCTGCATCACAGAGGAGAGTGCCTTCCCAGGCCACCTTCAGCATTACTGCTGACCTCAGACGTTACTCCTTCACTGAGTGCTTGCTGCATGACAGGTATTTTAAAATTAATTTGTTTTTAAAACATTTACTAAGCATATCTAATGCACACTATGTACAAGGCATTGTCTCAGCGCTTTACAGTTCTGAATCCATTAACGATGGAATTGCCTTATGGGTGTCATTTTACAAAAAGGAGACGGAGGCCCAGGGAGGTTGATTTGCCCGAGAACACACCCCAGGGTGACAGCTGAGAGTCACATCAGCCTCATGTAAGTGCCCCTTCTGGAGCCCAGGGGAACTGTGACTTGTTTCTAACCAACACAACGTGGCAAAGGGGATGGGATGTAACACCGCAATTATGTGGCATTCCGTAGGACTCTTAGGAGTCTGGAGAGAGAGAGAGAGAGGTGCTCTCCTGCTGGGCCGCGTGCAGGGGAGCCCACGTGGCAGGGAGCTGCAGGGGGCCTCTAGCAGCTGAGGCCCTCGGGTCCACAACCACTAGGGACTGAATCCTGCCAACACCCAGGGGGCCTGGAAGAGGAACCCCACCCTCTGATGGGATTGAGGCCCCAGTGACCGCTGGGGAGATCTTGAGCAGAGGACCCGCTAAGTGGTACAGGATTTCTGGCCTGTGGACACTGTGAGCTAACAAATTGGTTCCGTGGTGTTAGTCACCAAATGCAATGACGGAACTGGATTGGAACCACGCTTTAGCATCGTCTGTGCTATGCTTACACAGCCTCAGCAGCTCCCAGTGTTCTCGGCAATGCTGGAAACCGGGCTCTGTTTCCATCTGCAGCTAAGAGAGTGAGGCTCAGGATGGTTATGGACCAAGGTCCCGCAGCTGCTGAGGGCTCTGTCGGAACTCTGAAGTCTGTGGTCTCTGCCACCAAGTGGTCCCTGCGCACTCGCTGCTCTGGGCTGGGTGTCCTCTGGCACCAGAATTGAGGAGGCTTGGCTCTCAAGTCCTGTTGACTCTCCTATTCTGTGATTTTGTTAATCTTTTTTTTAATTTTATTTTTATGGTTGACACTGTTACAAGTGTCCCCATCTCCCCCCGCGCCACTTTGCACACCTCCACCCAGCGCCACCCCCTCCCGCCCTGTCCTTCAGGCCGTCCGTCCCCACACTGCCGTCTGTGTCCATGGGTGATGTGTATGTTCTCCGGCTAATCCCTCCCCCTTCTTTCATCCAGTCCCACCCCCTCCGTCTGACAGCTGTCCGTCTCTTCCATGACTCCTTCTGCTTTGTTCGTTAGTTTATCTTGTTCCTTAGACTCCACATGCAGGTGAGATCATTCTGTGATTTTTAACTTCCTCCACCACTCCTGCCTTGCTTTTGTTTCAGCCTTTGCAATGTACTCTTTGTTCTCTCCTTCCTCCCTCCTGTAGTCTCCTGAGATCCCAACTCGCTGACCCTCGTTCTGACCCGCGCTAAGCGCCTGAGGACGGCCAGGCGAGGTGACGGGCGTGAAAGGAGCTGGGCGTGTCCGTACAGCCCACACTCACGCCCTGGTTTCTCTCCTCATTCTGTAGCTCTCCCTAGGACTTGCGTTTGGGACCCTCGCTGCTGGTCCTGCTGGTCAGCAATCTGGCTGCTCCCATCCCAGGAACTATGCAGGAGAAGACAGCTGACTGCAGGATGGCTCAGGAGCAGATGGGACACTTGGCTAAAGGGCCAGTGTCATTTTCCCGCTGGCTTGCCTCAGCTAGGCCCACCAGCCTTCCTCCCAGACCGCCCCCTTCCCATGGCAGCCCGCCCACTCCCGCAGCGGGGCACAGGCCCCCTGCCCTTCCCCTACGGCACCTCTCTGTGATGACCATCGCACCCAGCGTATGACATCACCTTGGCCAAACTGCTTCCCAGGGGCTGATGGCTTAGGGCTGACAGCCTGGGGGAGAGCCCAGGAATGGCTGGCCCGCCACTGACCTCCTCCATCTGGCTTGCTTCGGACAGTAACTGGGAAGACAGGCAGGGAAGAAACAGTTTCTGGCACCTTCCACAGAATGTGGATAAACCGTGCCAGGATGGCTTGTCCCCTGGCCAGGGGATGGGTGGCACAGCGCCCAGGAGCTTTCGAGGGCCCTTGTTATGGTACAAAACAATGACACCACTTTCAGCCCTGGGTTCTTTGCCATTTCCCTTCTCCATTCCCAGCCAGGGCCCGCAGGAGAGCATTTCAGCCAGTCCTCAAGGCCTCTGCTTGCACACACACAAATACACGTGTGCATGTGCACATATGTACACGCACAGGCATACTCTCACACGCACGTAGGTACACACATGCTCACAGGCACGTTTGGCCCAGGAGCTAAACGCTTTGTTCCCTTGCTGATATTTCTGCATAAACTCTAGAGACGTCCAGCTCCGACCTGGAAACCGTCCTTTGCACCTGAAGCTTAAGCATCCTTAATTGGATATGCTTTTCTGTGCCCCGAGGAACATACGTGGGAACAAATACCGACCCCAACCCAGAGTCCTCATTGCGGTGACGCATGGGAACGAGCTTCCTGGGGTTAAAGGGTGGCAGAGGTGAACTGCGGCCCAGTGTCCTGGTGGGACCCAGTCCGTGTGTGCAGGCAGGTTTGCGCAGGTTTGTGCAGGTTTGCGCAGGTAGTGAGGTGAGGGTCCAGGAGCTGCCGCTGGCACACTCATTCTGTATTGGGACTTTTTATGACACACGGAATATTTACCCTTCCTGTAGACACCTGCAAGTCTTCTTGCTATCGTGGCTGGACGAGGTGACCAGATGAGACGAGGCGGCCATGACGAGGAGAGCAATGGGGCAGACGGGTGGCATTTCTGTCCTGCCCGTACAGCGGGAAGGACGTTCAGCGAGGGAGAAGGGGACGGTTAGACCCCAAAGCTGGAGCAGCCGGCCTGTCTAGGTGGGTCCAGGTCGTTCTGCTTAGGCGCTTGGGCTTCGGGTGTCAGTGCCCCTCCTCCCAGTGCCTTCTGACCTCGGGCGGCATCAGCGCCCTGAAGTCTCAGGCAGAGCAGGCAGCTCCTACAGGGGCCAAGGGGTGTGGGGGCACCTGCCGCCCGGAGGCCTGAAGCTTGCTGCTGCGCACAGGGGCAGTGCCGAAGGGACGCTCAGATGCGATAGGGGAGACGTTCGTGGGCATAAGATGGGGTGGACCCTACAGCCAGGGTCCAGTCGCCACAGCCATTGGGGACTACGGTTGACAGGGCTTGCCTGCTTATGCCCACAGGCGGTCAAGCCCAGCCATTTAGTGACAGGTTCTTTGCTATTCCATAGTGACCGTCCCCAAAGGAGGGGCGCTGCACCACTCTCCAGTACCCCTGATGCCTCGTGAGGGTCTGGCCTGTTCTGCCCCTGGTCCCTTGTGATGGGAAAGGGGCCCAAAACTCAGTCTCACGACTGTGGAATCCACCTTCAAATATTTATGGAGCACCACTAGTGTTCCCCAAACCGCCCACACACGGCAGAAGCCCTGCTCACATGTAGACGGTCTGGTGCAAGTTAGAAGAAGATGCCCCCTCTTTGGGCCAGAGAAATGACAAAATGGTGCCCCACTGATAAAAAGGACCCCTTCTGAGCATTCATCAGAAAACGAGCTCATGGTTTGGGGCTCCCAGGCCCTACTTTGCACAGCACAGGTGAAAATTCCACTCCTTCCGAGGGAGCTCACAGCCGAATTAGGGGAACGAGGTGGACACAAGGGAGCACCGGCTCCTACTCACAGCTTCAAAGGCTCGTGCGCGACGAGAGGCGGGGCCATCCCGCGAGTCTTCCCGGGGCGGCTGGAGGTGGAGGGCACCCTGGAGGGCTGGGCGGGATAGAACTGGGGTCGTGTCTTGCCTGCTAACCCTTCTTGGCATCAGAGCGAAAGCACCGCCACTCATAATTTCAGAAAGGCTGAGTTGGTCAAGCCTGTGATTCAAGGAGCCCAGGAGTCTCTCCCATGGACAGCTGTTTGGAAGGCGCGAGAACTACCAAGGAAGTTGAAATCCACGAAACGGACGCCCACAGATCAGGGCTGCGCCTGAGCTCTCCCAACGGACGTCGAGGGGCGGCACGATGCCATCCAACCAGACCGGACACTGTGCGCCGAGCGCGGGCTCCCCGCTGGGCACGCCGCTGTGCGCTTTGCAGGAATCTCATGTGCTGCTCACGACACCCTTACGAGGGACACATTAATTTTTCAGTTTGTAAATAAGTAAACAGACTTAACATAGACAATGACGAGAATAAGGATCCTTATGTTGTGCTTGCTATGTTCCAGGCACCTTCATAAACACTCCATGCGCATTAATTACTAAACCCTCGTAGTAACTGTATGAAGCAGTTGTACTATAATCCCCCCTTTTTATCGATGAGGAAAATGAAGCCCAGAGAGATTAAATCACTTGCTTAACATTTAGAAAACATGCTCGAGGTCTTGCGGCTGACAAATAAGAACCGGAATTCAAACCCAGGCCAGCGGGTGTGCCAAGACCACTTTCTCTCGCCCCACTGCAGGCAGCACCGCCCTGAGGGTCCCGGGGAAGGAGCCCTGACCGGAGGCAGGAGTGCGCCCGCAGGAATGTGTGACCCCGGGGACCCGGGAGTATTGCCTAAGGCAGCTAGCTGTCAGTGCGGAATTTCTTTGGACCTATGTGTTTTATTTTAAGAATTTTTGTGTGCTTGTTGCGTTCAACTTTATAATGTGTATTTTAAACGTAAAATGATATAACTTTTGCTGTTGTTCTCAAAACTTTGAGGAAGAAAGATGCTCCCGGAGGCCATGCAATGCTCACCCAGAGGTTTTGCTTAGTTCCTGGCCCTCCGCCTGGTGCCACCCATGTGCAAGAAAAATGGCTGAAATGGGATTCAGGGAGGTTTTGAAGCTGGTCGGATCAAAGCTTAGACCCTGGCCCCGTTGTGCCACCAGACGCTGTGACCTTGGGCAAGTCTCTTCGTTGCTGAGTGAAGGTGCTCTCCGTCTGTGAGTCAGGGACAAGGTCTAGGCCTGTACGAGCGGAATCCAGGGAGCGAGGCCAGGCCTCTGACACTGGGCAGGAGCCCAAGAAGGGGCGCCACTCCCACTGGCTGCTGGCGACTTGCGATGGCTTCATCACCTGCAGCTGCGGCAAGTCCACAGTGTGGGGCAGGCCATCTCCACGCCCCTCCTCAGGCGGTTTTTGTCCTCGGGGGAGAAAGAGGCGCGGCTGGCTCTTCCGGAGGGGTGTGCTATCTCCTTCCCGAAAGCCTGCTGCCTCCCGGGGCTGGGGGCAGAGCCAGGGCTCTCCTCCCTCGCCCACCTGTGGATCTCCTGTTGGCTGGCGGCTCTGCTCAGAAGAAGGGCCAGCTTGAAATGTATGGGTCATATATGTATTATGTTCATGTTATATACAAACCTCTCCTTTAAATACTTTCTAAGACCCTTTAACTCTCTGACCAAGGCTTGAGCAGGAAGGAGAGTTACCGGACAGTGGGGTCAACGAGATTGCCTGACCTTCTGGCAACTTTCTGTTTGCAGGAGAGTCAGTGAGTCTTACTGGCCTTCATCTCATCTCCTTGTTCATGAAATAAAGCTAAAATGGCAAGGTGTGGCTGTTAGGAACGCTTCCTCACACCACTTACGATGGCTGTTATAAACAAACAAACACACGCACAGGAAAAGTGTGGGAGAGGATCTGGAACGATCGGAGCCCTGTGTGCCGTTGGTGGGTCGGTAGACGTTGCGGCCGCATGGAACAGGGCGGCCAGTCTTCGGAAAGTTAGCCACGGAATCGCTGTGCGGCCAGCGAGCCCATGTCTGGGTACACGTCCTTTAGCACTGCAGGAATAATTTAAAACAATCGCGCTTTAAAGGAAAACAACTGTTTTGTATATTTTTTCCCTTTCTGTTCTTCACCAGATTGGAAGTTAAATCCTTTCTTGTTTTTGAAGAAGCAGGGGGGAAAAAAACAGCTTTAAGCTCAGGAGGACGCTGGGCTTCCTGGGCCATCTGGGGACTGCAAATAGGGCGTCAGCAAGCCCAGGCGAAGGCCCGCAGGTAGTGACGGTACCCTGGAAATTAACCCTGAACACTGGCACTGCTGTTGTGTCCAGGTACTTTCCCCTGATGAGTAGTCAGGGGGTGACAGTTTCTAGAAGCGTTTGCAAGGCGGGCGGAGGGTAAGGGCTCCGACAGGAGCAAAGGGGGCCTCCTCCGGCGCTGCTGAAGTCTTCGCAGCACGCACGGGTGTCGGCGGCCACCACCACGTGACACTGGGAATCTGAGGGCTGGGGACATGCACCCCACCAAGGGGTGTCAGCAGCAGTCTTGGCCACACAGTTGTGATATGTAGACTTTTTCATTTCTTGTGTCATTGAGATGATCCTGCAAAGGTCTGCTGAGGACAAATGAGAAGGGGATGGAGGGTTTTGTAGAGAAGGCGACAGGGACAGGTTGGGGGGACAGATCAATGTGTGGAGAGCTTGCCTGCCTCCTGGACTTCCTGGGCTTCAGGGGAGGGAGAGGAAGGCTGGGCACGTGGACAGGCTAAGGACTGTAGTCACCACGAGGCAGTGGAGGGAGCCTAGGGGATTGTCCTGTCCCAAGGCTCCAGCAACACCCAGAGGGAGCAGGCTCCTGGAGGGTCCCTGAAGCCACCTGGAGACTGTAAGCCAGACTGCTGCAGAGACTGGTTGTCCTTCCCCTCAGGGTCCTGGACGGCCACCCTTGGCAGCCAGAGCCTCCTCTGGTGACTCCTCAGAGTGACTGTGGCTTGAGCTTGGCCTGAGGCTTTGCTCATTCCCCAAATGACCCCACATGGACATCTTCCCTCTGCCTCATGACGCTGCAGGTCACACGAACAGCCCAAGCCACAGGTCAGCGAGGGCAGGGACTTCCAGCTGAGGGAGGTGGTGCCTGAATCAAACCTGCTGGGGGTGCTCTGAGGGAGAAAGCAGCTAGGCAAGACCGTGGGCTAACCATAATGATGATAATGACAGCCACAGTAACAAAGGCTAGCTCAGAGTTGTTGAGAGAATTAAGTGAAAGCATAGAGGAGACCTCGACCCGTAATAGCTGTTCAGTAGATGTTAATTCATTCTCCCTTCTTTTCCTCTGGGAGGAGGCACACTAGATCAAACCCTTCCCCTCTTCCTAGCTGCCAAGATCCCTGCTTGCCCTCCTCCCTCTCTTCTGTGTCTGCTACCCCCTTCTCCCTGCTCTCCGCCCCCACAGGCAAAGTCTGCAGAGGCAAATTGTACTCGTCTCTTGTTCCCGCATCAAATCCCACGGGCTGTGGGTACAGCCACAGGCTCCTGCCCAGCCTCTCCCATTCACGCAGCTCCGCTCCCGTTCATAAAGGCAATAGAGTTTATTATTTCATTCATCTTCACGAGTTTTCTCCTTGTTATGAGAGAGATATTTCTGTGCGGCACCAGAAAAATCACAAGGAAAGAAAGTCCCGACCCGCAGACACACTCCGCCAGCCCTCACACATTTCCATTTGGATTGATTGCCTACTATGGCCTGTGAGCTTTTGAACATCAAATTTCAAAACGGCAACATGAAAGACTGAGCATGAAATGAGCAGCCCGCGTCTGCCCTCCATGCTGGGGGACATGTGTTCTTGAAGTGCCGGAGACAAAGGGGAGTTTTGTCTCTCCCGCCTACGTTATCTTGGCTTCTGATGGCAGCCCTTCCGGGGGCCCTGACAACAAGGCAGGACTGGAAAAGTGGTTGCTAGGAGCTGATCACGACGCTAGGCACCTGTGCGGCTGCAGGAAGTAAAGCACTTGTTGCTTAAACGAAGAGTGAGCTCTCTAAGACCAAAGGACAGTACCCATATGGGCCCAAACCAAGTGAAATGCAAAAACAAATCGTATCTAAATGTCGATGGAATAGAGACAGTGATGGTCACCAGAGTGAGACTTCAGGTGACAGTCAGTCTGTGGAATAACGGACTGTGGACTAAGAAGAGGGCTCACAGCAGAGAAATGCACGTGAAATTTAGCACAGACAAACCTGAACTCACTGCCTTCCCCTGACACTTCCTCCTTATTCTGTAACTATCCCTGTTTCCACAGGGAAGTTGCTATTTATTTAGTCGCTTAGCCAGGAGCCCAGCTTCTCCTTTTGCCTCACCCCAAGCCTCTCATCTCCATGTCCTATTGATTCTCTGTCTTAAATATCTCTGAAAGGGGATCGCCCTGTCTAATTCCTTGGCCCCATCTCTGTCCAGGCTTTTGTTACTCTAACTTGAATAACTGAAAAAATCTCCTAATGGATCTCTTGGCCCTTGCCTTACCCTTCTGAGATTTCTTATTAAAGGTTCCCGTTCTCTGTGAGTTAATAACCAAACGCTTTCAAGTGACATTCAAGGGCCTTCATAATCTGGCTCCTGCCTACCTCTTGACGGTCATCTCTTGCCATGTGCCTTATGCCTCAACCTTTCTCTTCTCCTGGAGGCTCCTGTAATAATGGACCGTGTTCTCTCGGGCCTGTCTGCCCACACTGTCTCTCCTGCTTGGAACCTCCTCTGCACTCCCTTACTTCATTTTCTCTTGCACAGCATCTAGCACGCAGCTCATGCATTGTCAAACAAGTCTGCCCAACCCCTTCCGCTCTTTCCTTCCCACGACAGTTGTCCCTACCCTTTCATGGAACTCCCTGCATCTGTTTTGTCAGTGGCTGATTGGTATGGGGAGCTGTCTTAGAGCAAAGACTGTGCCTTGTTCATCTTTATCCACCTGGGGCCTGACTTGGTGCCTAGGTCAGAGGAAAGACTTCATAAAGAACAGCCGAGAAGCAACCAACAGAAAGCAGTGTGAGCAAAGCCATGACAGTGTGAATTAGACAGGAAATCCAAGAACGCTGGCACTGGAAGAGACCTTGCACATTTCCCAGCCCAGCATTCTCGTTGTACTTGAGGAAGAATGTGGAACCCAGAGGCAGGAAGTGGCCTGCCCGAGTTTGCACAGGTAGAATTCATTTTAAAAGGTGACTTCCAACAGCACAAACTTGAAAGCAAGCAGGGCAAAAACAGGTCATGGAAACGGAAGTGAAGACCAAAGGATGGGATTGGTTAAGTGAGTCAGAATTACACAGGGACAGAGAGGGAAAGATGCTATCACTGGGGATGGGGAAGAAATGGAGAATCATCGGGTCCAGTCCTCGCTTAGGAGCCAGGAGTGCTAAAGCTGGGTGACTCTACAGAATCAAGTACGTCCTGCCTGGACCCAGAAAGCAAGTGGATGTGGGTGGGGGACATCGATAGACTCAGTGAATGGAAAACTGGATTCCACATCAGTCTTTGAGATAAGACTCCTCCTAAAGCAGCAGTCTTTCTTGATGGTCCAGTCTTTGCTTTTTATATTGGAGCCCAATTCTCCCTTTAAATGCTGTGTTTTATGACTGGTATGGGGTTGGTCCCGGAAGGAGCTTTGAGCCTGGTTTAGCGGTTGAGGAGCTGTGCTAGGGAGTTAGGAGAGCGAGGCCAGATAGTGCTGAAAGACATGACATGTTGGGTTGACTGCTGTAAATTTGTTGCTGTAGAGAGCAGGGTCATTATAGGTCCTCAACCTGGAGAAGAGCTGTTTTTAACATGGACACTTTCATATGGGACCAGACCACGGGATTTTACATGCACGTTGTCCCCTCTGCCTGGCGTCCTCTTCCCCCAGAGGCGTCCGCTTTGCTCTCTTACCATAATTGCCCAGCTTCAGGTGATGTGCGCCTGCCTGCCAACCTTCCAGACCGAAATTCTATACAGATTCCCTGCTGTGGTCCTGTCTTTATTTTTTTTTCAAGCCACTATAAGTTGTTTTGTTCCTTTTCACTGCTGTTACCTTCCTTGACAGGCCTGACGATTCTGAGAGGGCTGGCTGTTGAGGGTCCCCTCACCCGAAGCCTTTCTCCAAACGCAGCTACCAGTCCGGAGGCTGCCTGTCCTCGCCTGCCCTGCCTGTCTGGGGGCCCTCTGCTCTTCTCCCAGCTGCGATCGCCGGGACTATTTACTGCAGGTCACTCCCTGAATTCCCCTCGTTGTTTCAGCTCACCTTTACTGAACACCTGCAGCGTGCCGAGCACGGAGATAAATTCGGCTTGGCCTCTGCCCTTGAAGCTCTCACCACCGGGTGGGTGTGCAGACCTGGGCTCAGACCTTCATAACCCAGTGCTGAGTGCTCTGGTGCAGGCAGGAGGGAGCCCGTGGGAGGGTAGGAGGACTAGGGTGACAGCAATTCTCTCTGCTGGGGGTCTGGGAGGGGTCACCAAGGAGGTGACTTTTGAGCATCGTCTTCAATAGTCTGTGTCCTTTCCATCTTTGACCTCTGAGCACGCTTCAGCCCTGCCAATCTCTAAACATATTTCCCAAGCCCTGGATTTTCAATAGACCACCCCCCCATAAGACGATTCTGTCTCTTTCCATCAGTTGCAGAGCCTTCACACATCTCAGTTCCTCCCTTATTTCATTTCTCTCTGTCATACTTCACTCTTCTCTAGAGACATGTAGCCTGGTCTTCAGGAGCTTATGTATTTTCTCCTGGGTGTTCACTCACCAGCTGGGTGTGTGGCCATCGCCTCTACCCTTCATTTACTTTGGTTATGCTCTCTCCGAGGAGATGAGCAGCAGAGTAGACATGGGGCTTTCTTCGCCATTTGCAGGTGGACCAAATGAAGTTCCAAAGGCCAATCACTCCCCCGGTCTTCTGGATCATCAAGAAATTCACGACTCTGACCCTTCCTCCTCCTGGGGGAGTGTCCTGCTCCTGATGGACTTGAAGAGTAGAGACAGTCCCTTCCCTTTACTGATCCCCATAGGACACAGTCTCTGGACACCAGGGGAAATGGGATCGTTTCTTTAGCCTACTCCTGAATGATAATTTTAATGATGGAAGATGGAAGAAGCAACATCGGGTATGAGAAGCAGCTAGGTTAGGCTTCTGCCTTCAAGAGGCATCTGTGGGAGGCATTTTTGGAGAACAGACTTTGCAGGCTATTAATTGCCTCCTTGGGATCCTTACCTGAAAGGACAGGACTCTACATGCCCTGACCTCCTGTCCCCGCAGGTAGGAAAGGAGTGTCCTTGAAGGAGAGAGCTGGCACCATGAACCTTGGTAGCAGAAAATCAAGATTGGTTTGGGAATTGAAACAGGACCCATCAGAATGGGGCCTGACTGGAATGTATATAGTTGAGCATGAGGCTCTGGCTTGCGAGGAGCCCCTTGAAGCTGAGAAGTCTGTAAGTCCCAACTGTGCCTGGTCTGGGGTAGGCAGAGCCACCAAAGGCATTGCCAGTGCTCTTTTCAGAGTGTCCAGATGCCCCAGGAGCCAAGCAGAGGCTGTGGTCCTTTACGGAAAGGCTGCTGACAGCGGCCTCCCTGCTCCTCTGGCAGAACGCTCCCTGGTCAGCTTGGGCAGGCTGGTGACTGGCTGCTGATGTCTGCGTGCACGTGAAGGTGATCTTGTTCACTCCTCTCAGGACACAAAGTCAGGGAGCTTGGGAGGAAGACAGGCACGTGGGTGGGAGAAGGAAGAAGGTGCTGTCATTCCAGGAGGATCCACACAATCCGAGGCACGAGGTTGGGCCCTCTGGAGCCCAGGGCGATGGGGACGTTGGATCCTTGCGGAGAAAAGCCCAGAGCTGGGCCCTGCTGTGGAATGACTACAAAAAGGAAGTTAGGAGGTGTGTCGCCCAGCCTGGCCTGACTCTAAGGCACCGTGGCCTTGAATGAGTCCTCAGTGCCTCTGAGACCCCTTTCTCTTTCACTGGGGATGGAGAGTACCATTCTACCTAAGTCATGGGCATTACAAAGATACCGCTGGCTTCCCCGGGCGTCCCTGCATCCCCTGGGGACCCAATACCCGGCATCTCAGGGGGCCCAAAGCAGTGCTGTGCGGCAGAAGTGTGCCAGCTACAAACTCAAGCCACGTATGCAATTTCAAGTTTTCAAATAGCTACAATTTTAGAAGTTAAAAAAAACAGGAATGATTTATTTTAATAATATATTTTATTCAATACAATATATGCAGAACATCAGTTCAATATGTAATAGATACAAATATGTACTGATGAGACATCCCACACTCTTCCTTTTTCATACCTAGTCTTTGAGTCCTGGTGTGTTTTTTGCACTTACAGCAAATCTCACCTGGGACGTTGCAGGAACTGGGGGCCACCTGTGGCTGCTGTGTGGGACGGCACAGGCAGTCGGCCCGGTTGGCCAACGCTCGTGGTTTCTCTCCCACTGCAGCGGAAGCAGGCTTCCCGGCGGGCGAAGCTTTGATTGAGTCTGAAGTCAGCAGGCAGGGATCAAAGATGAGTGGAGGGCACCCAGGAAGACCCCACCAGGAGGGAGACTGGCAAGGAGAAAGGGGGAGAAGTGGGAGAGAGTGTGGAGGAAGCCCGCACCACGTCCCCAGCCTCAGGTCCCTGTGCACCCCGCTCTGGGTTCCCCGACCATTGGCACTTGTTTGTGTTATGCGCGTTCTGTTCTCATGCTACCCCAATGCATCCCGACCACTTAGGCCCTGTTTCCGGTTCAGCCCTTGATTGTAGAGCAAAACGGGCTCGCGGCAAGCCCCCTGCTTCCTAGTCCAGGCGCCTCGTGCTCTCCCTCTGCAGAATAAAGTCAGTCGTGCTCGTTTCTGACCAACCCGGCTCCGAGGAAGAATGCAGAAACGAGCGGGAGTTAACATGTGTGAAAAGTGCTTGGAGCGTCGGAGAACCGGGAGCTTCAATACACAGCGTCTCATTATTCATCTGGTTTTCTAACCTGCGTGCCACCTTGCAAAGGCCCCTGGCACGAGGACCTCCTGGGGCCTCTGAACCGACCTGGCAGCCAGTGTGGCGCGCTCTCTCATCCCACGTGAGGGTGCTCCGTCGAGGGTGGGGGCACCTGGGGTGCGAACAGGACCGGGCTGTGTCTGAGGAGACGGTGAACTGATTCTGTCTCCATCGTTCATCGGGTGCCTTCTTCCCCTGTAATGGAGACAACCTGCGACCTTTAAGACTCCAGCCTCCCTGGAGAACCGCGCCTGTTACTCCTGGAAGCTGTGAGCCGTTGCCTTCTTTATAAATAGCACTTCAGAGAGCTGTCACAGTTTGTTCGTAACAATTGCATTTCTCACCCGAAAGCTTAATTGGATTTTTGTTTAGTAACGTGTCTTTTCACTTGAGGACACCACCCACTCTGGGAAGGAGCCAGGAGTCCACGAGGGAAGCAGAGACTTGCAAGGGGCAGGGACCCCGACCCGGGCAAAAGAGTGGTCTGGGTCCTCAGGGGTGGGCAAAGCGCCCCCATCTTTTTATTTCCAGAAAACTAGTGTGAACCCCCTTTTTACATGCCCTACTTTATCCATACAAATACTTTATTCTCCCTCATTGGTTTCTCTGCTGGGAGAAATGGCCCTTTTGGGTACCGCTGAGGGAGAAAAGCACGGCTGGCCCAGTTTTGGGAAGCGGGGTCCCTGGCCCTTCCCGGGAGGTCGCCAGCCTCAGATGTCCTCTCTCTGGTCTGGAGCCTGGCACAGACTAAGCTCCCTGTGGACTGCCGCTCTCCTGTGCACCTGACACTGTAACTTGCAAGACGTGCCTGGGAGAGGGACCGGGGACGGGACTCCTCACCAGCCTGTGTGACCACGTGCGCGGGCGGCAGGGCTGCGCTCCCTCTCGTGGTGTCCCGCTGACAGACCACGTTTGTGTTGGTTTATTCGGACTCACTGTCCCACGTGGTAAGTCCCCTCTGCCCCACTGTATAGTCTGGGATACAGAAGTTTCAAAAAGTCAGGAAGGCGGCCCACGTCACACGGTTACCGGTGGTTTCCTAGAATGAGACACTTCCGGAAAACATAAAGGAGGTATTTGGGGATCGATGAAAGGAAAGCTAACTCACAAGGTGGAAGGCAGGCAGAGGGAATCATTTGAACAACATAGGGATCTGGAGTCAGGTCTCTCCGCAAAGAACCCAGTGCGCTTTCTATTCTTACACACACAGGTGTTTTCACACGTGCTCAGACATACACACACATGCACACGCACGGCTTATTCTCGAATGCGATGCAGTTACGATATCTCCGTGCTGCTGTCTGTCATTCAGGAGGGCCGCACACGGAGCTGCGAGTGGAAGGACCTAGTTCTATCGCTTCAGCACCTCACGCTGGGCTTTGGGTGTCTTCTCTCAGGTGTGTCCAGGAGCTGTCCTAGGGTCTCAGGGTGGGCCTTAGGGAAGCCTCTTTCAGTGTACAAAGATTCAGGCTGGAAGCAGGTGTGGTCTGAGCTTACCAAATGGCCGGGACATGAGCTGGGTAGGCTGGGTCTCTGCCTGGGATGCCCCGCTGGAAGGAAGGCCACCTCATGGACACTTGTTGAAGGAGCTGCAGGGTTAGTAAGAGAAGTGTTGCCTTTACAAGTTAGAAAGTGGGCATAAGAAGGGAATTACCATAAGGAGGAGCACATGTAGAGGTGAGGGAGGGGTTTAAGCAGAGACCCGGTGAGTGGCTGGAAAGTGGATCTTGGTGAATCCCCACCTTGAAACCGAGGCTGACCCCACACTAGGCCCCAAGGGGCCGAAGTGGATGCTGGGGCCGGGGGCCCAGGGACCCAGGGATTCTTATGCCCTTTATGTTTTCTTTTGAGGCTGTGGTGTGAAAAATGCCTCCAATTTTTCTTCTGCTTATCTCTTGTCCCTGAAAGAGATTTGGGGGTTCCCAGGGAGCCCATTTGTTGAACTTCTGCTAAAGAGCTGAGAAATGGCCTTAGCCCTCCCGTCCGCCGCGAGCAAACTGGTTAGTGGAATAGCAAAGGTGGGAGCGAATTCAGGCCTGACAACCAGTTCCTTCATTCATCTTCCAGATCCTGGAAGGCATCCCCACAGCAGAGAACAAACATCATTACTTTTTGACACTGCTGGAAATGAAAGCTGGAGAGGCCAAGGGATTTTCTCCAGGCACATAATTCAGTAAATGGGAAGGCAGTGTTGGACCCGTCTAGGCCAAAAGAGGAGGAGAAACTCCAAATGCCACCTAACAAAGACCCCCAGCCCTTTGCATCGCCAGGTCCGGAGAAACCTAACCTCTCTGTGCAACTGTGACCCTGGGCTCCTCATGCCCAGCATAGTGCCTCCTTCCTAGCAGGGTCTATGCTGGGCGTTGGACCCACCGGGGAAATTTCGCAGATGAGATTCTTCCGCGGAGCCAGGAGACGTGGACCACCATGCCGTTCGCCCACTCCCTTTCCCGCTGCATTCCGCCAGCCCTCCATCCACTGCCCTCGACACAGAACTGTCCCATCTTTTGACATCTTTTAAACCAAGGCAGACATGGCAGCAAGATTTAAGCCCGGCCCCTAATCCATTCTTCTACAGGTGTTTTTAAGTGAGGAAAGGTGTGTATGCGGGCTTGTTTAACAGAGACAGCTGTTACCTGTGCCACAGGAACACGGACTGCAGAGAGAGCTGCTGACAGGTATAGACAGGTTTGAGAAAGCCCCCAGGGAGACCCAGTTTTGCCATCTGTCATCTCTTTCCGCTACTCCTTCCTCCCTTGTCCTTCTTACTAGCATGGGGAGGGAGGGATGGGAGGAGGGAGGCCGTGTCACTTCCGCCTGTCACCCAGAGTGCCCGTCCCCGTGCTCCTGCCCCATGTGTCCAGGCTGCTGTCAATGGGGGGTCCGGCATTCCATGTCCCCACTGCCCCTCAGCAGCATGCTCGTGGTCCCCTCTTGACATTGGTCTCCAGACTCTGCGGCCAGACTGCTGGGTTTGCTCCCAGGCAGCACCCCTTATGAAGTGGTCTGACCTCGGACAAACAACGCAAACGCTGTGCTTCAGCCTCCTCGCCCGGAAATTGAAGACAGAACTTACGAGGCAAGAATGTTGTGCTGATTCAGCTGAAATTTGTAGAGTCCTCGCACAGTGGGGCACATACCGTGGGCTATTTAAGTAGTGAGTTAAACACGTAGAGCTCTGACTCAGCGTGTCTGTCTTGCCCGACAGGACCCTGACCACTGCCTGCCCCCGGACACCTGCTCTCGCTTCCCAGGTAGACATATTCTGTCTCCAGTCTGAAACCCCACTTACCGGGTTCTCTGGGGCTCCTCTAGGGAACATGTAATGGATTCCTGGGCCAGCACAATGTTTGCTCGGGTTCAAAGCCCCTTGGTTCCCTCTCGTCTCTGTCTCTCGTCCACCTCCCTTTCCCTGCTGACCAGGGTTCACCTCCCTGCCTTCCTCTGTGCCTTCGACTCTGGGGCTCTCTCCGCTGCCCTTTGGGATTGTGTGATTCTTGGCAGATTTCTTATCTGGACTCATATGTCCATGTACCCAATGGTCTTCCTACATCTCCTCCTTGCTCTGGACTCTGCTCCACCTTTGTCCTGACTCTGGTGTGTGTTCTGCCTGCAGGTGAAGGTCCCTGGCACCTGAAGACTTACTGGGTTGCGGGTCCACCGTCTCCCTGGTCGTGCCATCTTAGCCTCTGCCCCAGCCAGCTGGCCCCACCCCCATCCCGCTGCCTGCAAGCCAAGCACAAATCAACCCAGGGCATGCACGTGCGGCTATGATGAGAGGCACTTCATTGTCCCTGATATAGGATCTATTGGGAAGGCATCCTTGTCCTCATAAGAAGCCTCTGAGAAGGCCGGGCACCAGAGGTTTGACTGTTCCCTGTCTCCTCTTAATCAAATTTCCCATTAATTAAGCTGAGCGGTACGGGCTGCAACCGTGGCCACATTATTTATCTTTTTATTTTGTAGTCACATGGCAGTATCTTCAGTGCAGGAGCCCTGGGATTATGCGCTGGGCTCTAATATTTCAAGACCCACCAGAATAAATATGCAATTATATAGTTCAGTGGTGCAGGGCCATGGCAGTGCAGGGAGGCCCAGGAGGAGCTGCTCCAGCTCTGGGAAGGCTCCTTTGATGGGAAACTTCAGGCCTGAATTTGAGCACCTCCCAAGCCAGGGCCCCTTTCCCTGTAGCCGGCCCAAGAGTCCACCTGCCTCTGGCCTGAGTGCAGGGCATCCATCCAGATCCTCAGGACAAGAGGGGTACTGGGAGGAGAGAGGGGACCCGCCCTCTGTGTGCAGGGACATCTGCTTGAGTCCTTACCACCATCCGTAGCGGAGAGTAGGAAGTATGCCACTTAGGTCCCTGGGCGCAGCTGTGGGGGGGTCCCTCATCATTTCTGAACCTGGGCTTCCTTGTCAGCTAGCAAACGAGGATAGAAGTGACAAGAAAGATCATCAAACAAGAAGGCAATTTTCTGTTGTGATCCCCATTTGATGGGTGAGGAAATTATGGCTCGGAGTGGTTAAGGGACTTGCCCTGTTCACACAGTTCATAAGTGACATTAGTCAGGATCCCAGCGCCTAATGTGTCTGGTCCATTGTCTTACCCCTAAATTTTCTGGCAAGGGGACGGCACAGTCAGTGGCACGATCTGTTAACAGTGGTGCCTGACTATGGCTTAGAAAGGGAGGGAGACAGGCTGTGCCACGTTCTATTTGCAAAAAATCAAAGGGACTAGAAGGGATGTCCTCAGAGCACCTTGCAAAAGTCGTGGGGTGCTTCCTCTCCTTGCGGCTGCCTCTGAGCCCCTCATACGTAGTGAGAACACAGAAACACAGCACTCACACGGGCCTTTCCTCAGGGCTTTGAGCACACACGCATGTATGTGCATGTGTGTGAGTGTGTCTCTCTGTGTGTGTATGTCTGAGCATGTGTGTGAGTGTATTGTGTGTGGATGTATTTACATGTGTGTTTGTGCATGCATGTGAGTGTGTGTGAGAGTGTATGTGAACATGTGAGAGTACGCCTGTGTGTGTTGTCAAAAGGGGTGTCTGTTGGGTCCAGGAAGGAACCACGGAGCCCGGGGTTTCCATGGTAGCTGAGATACCCGCTGGTCCTTAAATAATTAACCAGCCAGAGCTTTTAAATACATTTCAAAACAAATACTCATTTCCCTTTGATGTGGAACTGATTTCCCCTTTAACGCACTGCCCCCGGCTACACAAGTGACTGTAATTCTTGCTTTGACTCGGTGGCAGCATCTTGGGTTGCCATGGAAAGCAGCGCCAGTAGTCAGGGGCCAGCCCGTGGCTGCACCTCGTCCAGAGCAGGAAGACAGCGAGAGGGAGGAAGCCCTGCTGCCGCTCCTCTTTTGCAGGTGGCTGTGGGGCATCTGAGGAGCATGGCAGCGCCGCCCTGCACTTGACTTCAGTGCTGGCGGGTTTCTCTGAGCGCCAGGCTCCAGCCCACACCCCTAAAAGAGAAGTCTGTCCTGGCCCACTGCCTTTCGGATCACCTTACCTTGACCAGGGCATGGGGACGCGGCCTCCACTCACTCCGTCCTGCCCCATCTGTCCACGTGCACGCTCACGTGGGGGCACACTCAGCCTTCGGTGGCTGCTGCCTGACCTCTCTGCCCCCATTTGCCTCCCGCAGGGGCTGTGAGTGTGCACTGAGGGAGCACGGTGAGGAAGGGGAAGGCTAAGTATTTTGAGTTTTGCTTGGTCTGGGCCTGATGACCGAGTCTTTTTTGACCTCATTGTAATTTGGATCAGTGAAAGCCGTTGGGGGTCTCACAACCGCAGCGTCAGGGGTGTGGCCCATAGGCCAGGATGCTCACCTTTGGGGAGGTTGACATTGTTGTGAGGCCTCTTAGAGGACACCTGGGTTATCACTGTCCCCAACAGGATGTTTAGTCAGTGGAGGCAGGCATGGAGGTTCTGGGCCACGTGTCACTAACAGCATGAAGATCACACAGTCAGTGTTTGTTGAGTGCTCATTACATCAAAAGCTCTGGGTGGTGTTTCACCTCCACCAGCTGGGGCGATCTTCACATCGATCCAAAGAGCGGGTGCTCTGTTTAGCTCCTGTGGCAGGAAGAAGCAGGCCCAGAGGAGTTACTTAATTTGCCGGAGGTCACCAAGTCAGCCAGTGGCGGAATCAGGATTTAAACCTAGAGCTGTGCTTTTAGACAATGTGCTTACAGCCAATGTGCTTACCTGTGTGAGCGGACCCCCAGCTCAGGGAAAAGGGGCTCCATTCAGTCCCTAAAGAAGAAGATGACAGATTGCGGGTGAGACGCCACTGTCCCTGGAGGGAGGGCATAGCCTCAGGCTTGGAGAGAGATCAGAGCTGACCATCAAAGGGCACAGAAGAAGGACATTGCAAGTGCGCAGGCTGGAGGTGAGCCCACAGCAGGATGGGCAGCGAGGACCGGGGCCTGGGGTGCCTCGCAGTGCAGGGCTCCTGGGACGCAGGGGTGGGCATTCAGGGCCCCTTGTATACAGCTGGCTTTCCACGCCCCTGGTGTGAGGAGTTGGTAGTTGTCACCACTAATTATGCTCTCAGACTGTCACTTCGAGAGTGACCCATTCCTCCTGTTTCTCAGGAAACCACTGACCTGAGAGGAAGAGGGAGAAAGGGAGGCGCTGGGCGCTGGGAAACCCATCTGGCCGCTTCCCTACCACCACTGCTCTCCGGTCACTGGGGCTCACGGCTCCCCGTGCTCTCCTCTGTCCTTCTGCCCTTTCCTGCCTTCCCCATTACTCATTCATTCATTCCTTCCTTCCTTCCTTCCTTCATTCATTCAGCAGAACTGTGTTAAGTTCCAGGCAAGAGAGATGCAGATGTGAGAGTGTGAGCCTCTGCCCTCGAGGAGCTGACAGAGGAAGGCACTGAAGGCAAGGGTGGCACAGAGCGGTGTGCCCAGCCCTGGACCTGGGGGGCAGAAGGAAGGAATGGTGGGGGGGGACCTGGGGGGGACATCGAAGAAAGCACAGGAGCTGGCCTCTCTCTGTGGAGGGTGGGGCGGGATGGGGTACCTGGGACACGTCTCCTGACCTTCCTCATCCTCACTGCTCCTGTCCGGAGCACGTGCAGGCTTCCCCAAGGACAGTTCCAGAGTAGCTCTTCAGACTCTGTGTCACCCTCCTGAGAGTGCCTCTCTCTCCTGCCTTGCCCGCTGTCCAGCGCCTCCTACTGGGCCTTCCTTGTTCACTCGGGAAAGTGCTGAGTGCCGGGGTCAGCACCTGCTTCTGCAGGGTGGACCTGGCCTGGGGTCCCTTTTCAACCTCTAAGCACAACTTTGAGGAGGATGTGCTTTGCCACAATTGCTCCAAAGCAGAAGCTATGCTTTGTCCCCCTAGAGCAGCAATTTCAGCCTTAGTCAACCCACTGCACAGGTAAACTAATTGCCAAAGTTCTGTGGCACTCCAAAAAATAGAGTTTTTGCCGATCTGACAAAGAATAGGTATAATTTGGATTCATTCACACAGGACAGCTATTGTTGAGTTAGCTGCTGTCATTTTTTATTTAACAGTCTAAGGGAGAAGCGGTCAGGGCCCCTGACTAGATAGTTAAATGTTGTATGTTTCAAGAACCTATGTGGCACGCTGGTGGAAAATCACCATGATGGAGCAAACACATGAGTTGGGGAACCAGGCAGGTGAGAGCCAGCAATAGTTAAACAAGTACTGTCCAGGCTCTCTGGGCATCCTAAGGAAATCGGCAGGTTTTTGGAAGAGTCATGACAAAGAGCTCTAAATACACGCATAAACAGGATGAACACAATGTGCTTTTGCACAGTAGATTGCAGTTTATAAAGCACTTGGACACACCTTCTCATTGGCTTCTTGGGGTGACCCTGTGTGGCCGTTGCACAAAACCCTCATTTGATAGATGAGGAAACAGGTCCTCTTGGAGGCCAGCGGCTTGCCCTGATCTGGACTGGGCAGGAGGCTTGGTCTACAGCGCACATCCTGAGGCTCTGAATCCTGAGGTTCCTTCCCGCAGGTGCACGTGGTCGGGGAGGGAGAGAAGGAAGGCCCGGCCGGGAGAGAGCAAGTATGAGCACAGCTCCCAAGGGGAGTGACAGTGGCAGCAAGGCCCCCGGGGAGTCTCCTTCCAAGCCAAGCCTACATTTGGGGAAGGGGCTCTCTGGGCTGAGGGCGCCTTGAGGTTTGGTAGAAGTTCAAGTAGGACTCTAGTATAAAATGTTTAAATGGCAGAGGTACTGGGGGTAAAGGTACAAGGTCAAGGCCAAATGTCTTCACATGGTTTCTACAGCAGCAGATGAACGGGAAAATACAGGCAGGAGCATGCAAAAAAGTAGGATTTATGTTAACATCCATCAGGTTTTCAAAACATGTTACTATGGAAAATTTCAAAGATATACTAAAGTAGGAAAAAAATTCCAGTTATTTTTCACTTTTTATTTTGAGATGCACATGCAGCTGTAAGAAATAATAGAGAATGAGCTTGTTGATATTTCATCCAGGTTCCCCGAGGGCTAACATCTTGCCAAGCTGTAGAATGGTACCGTGACTAAGAAATTAACACTGATATATCTGATCAAACGTACTCGGATTTCGCCAGTGCCCCGGACATGCGCACGCGTGTGTGTGTATAACTGTATGCCATGCATGGTGTACACCAATTCTACACGTCTAGATTTAGGTAGCCACCAGAGTCAAGATGCAGGCTACTCTATCACAAGGAGTCCTCATGCTGCCACAGCCACAGCCACCTCCCCACTTCCTCCTCCTCCTTTCTAACCCCTGGCAGCCATAATCTGTTCCCTTCTCTGCAGTTCTATCATTTCAATAACGTCATACAAGTTACTATGTTAATATTCTGTGTAAATATATTGGCATGTTGTATAAACTGATACAATACATTAGATAAAATCTACTTCAGAGCAAAGAAAGTCATTAGACAAAGGAGTACATTATTAAACGGTAAATGGATCAACCCCTACTCAGCCCATGAAGACACGAGTGTAAGTGTGTGTGCCCCAGACAGCAGAGCCACACACACATGAAGCAAGAACTTGATGGAGAAGGAAGGAGAAACACAATCTGCAGTCCCAGTGGGAGATTCACCACCTTGCTCTCAGTAAGTGGTAGAACTACGAGGTAGAATATCAAGAAGGATATAGAATAAACATCACGACCAATCAACAGGATCTAATTGGCATACACAGAATGCCAATTAACAGTAGCAGAATACAATAATTTTTCATGTGCCCATAGAACATTCGACATCATATCCTGGACAACTAAAACAAACCAAACTCAACACATTTCAAATAATCAAAATCATACAAGACATTTAACACCATTAGCCACTAGGAAAATGTAAATTAAAACCATACAAGCTTTCACTATGTACCTGTCAGAATGACTACAGTAAAAAATAGTGACAACACCAGATGCTGGTGATCATGCAGAAAAACTGAATTACCCACGCAGTGCTAGTGCAAATATAAAATTGTGCAGCCACTCCCGAAAACTTTGCCGTTTCCCACAAAAGTTAAACATGCCCTTACCCTGTGACCCAGAAATTGCCCTCCTTGGTGTTCATCGCCCAAAGTGCAACACTTACATTCCCACAAACACCTGTACACACACGTCCATGCCAGCTTTATTCATGGTAGCCCCAAACTGGAGCCTCTCCAAATGCTTGTCGGTGAGTGAATAAACGAATCGTGTGTGTGCTTCCTGTGGAGCACTACTCACTACTCAAGCAATAGGAAGGAACTAACTACTCACAGAGGCAGCAACTTGGATGGATCCCAAGGAAGTTACGCTGAGCGAATAAAACCAATCTCAGAAGTTGATAGACTACATGACTCTGGTGTTGAAAAATTCCATCCATTTCCAAGGAAAAACACTAAAAAAAAGGCTATAAGTGCACCAGTGCTTATGCCCAGCTTCTTATACAGACCATGGCCCTAAAGCAGATGGCCTGCGCCATTCCAGCATGCATTTCATGGCTCACCCTTCTGCCGCTTTCTATTGTTTTTTTTTTTTTTTTTAGATTATATTTATTTAGTTTTAGAGAGAATGGAAGGGAGAAAGAAAGAGAGGTAGAGAAACGTCAATGTGTGAGAGAAACATTGATGAGTTGACTCTCAGCCTGCAACTCAGGCATGTGCCCTGATCGGGAATCGAACCAGTGACCCTTTGATTAGCAGGCCAGCACTCAGTCCACTGAGCCACACTAACCAGGGCCTTCTATTGTTATTTGGGACATTTCCCCTTCAGGTAGGAATGGCACTGGATCAAGGCCAATATATCTGAAGCAGTTGTTAAACAAAGCACGGCCTCACAGAATGTTAGAGGAGAAGAAACCTTGGAGATCATCTAGTTCAGTGGTTCACAACCTTGGCTGAACAGCAAAATCGCTGGGGAGCGCTAAGCAGCTACTGCCTGACAGCCCCCTGCCCTCCCTCACCGGTATCATGACTCTCTAAAAGCTCCCCAAGTGATTCCAAGGTGCAGCCAGGTTTGAAAACCACTGATGAGTCCAAGCTCCTCATTTTACAGATGAGGAAACTTTAAGCCCCGAGAGGTAAAATAAGTAGCTCAAGCTCAGTCACATGGCTGGCTCCTATTAGAGCTGTCTCCTGAATCCTAGGACATTTTCCCTACTTCAGTGGTTCTTTCACCTGTATTAGCACATTCATCCTCCTTACGAAACTTTCAGGTGGGAAGGATGATGTGACTACTCCCGTTGTCGGGATCACAACACTGAGGCACGTGGCAAGGAAAGGATGTTCTTAGGTACGACTTTGCGGATCACGGCAAAGGAAAACCACAAACGTGGCCTGTTGACTTCTAGCCCAGTAAGAGCTCCTGCAGAAAAGGTGAGCATTCATTTACCAAACCCGCGACAGGCAGAGACACATTGCGTGCCCAAGCATGGGAAGGTCACCGAGCTCTCTGAGGCCTCCCTCCCAAGCCAATTTCTCTTGCATCTGTTCAACATAACTCATTAAACTCTCCCTGGGTTTTATAGATCTTAATTTGTTACTGCCAGCACCTATTGGATCTCAATTTGCACCCAATTCATCTCTACCTCTTCCCAGGAATGAGAACAAACAGCCCCTGCCCTTCTCTCTTCTGAAGTTGCTTATTTACTGTTGCATTTTAGTGCAAACTGGCCTATTTATCCATTAGCTTTAATGTGTCCCTTTCGATGTCTTGTTACCATCAGCGATGCTCTCATCATTCACCACGGCATCCTGGGGTGTCTACATTTTATTAAATATGGCTTGTAACGGAGTGGGAGCGAGTGTGTGTGGGTGTGGAAGAAAGAAAGGGGGAGCTATGAGGAGAGCAGGGCAAAGCGGGGAAACCAGCACCAGAGGCTGGGGTCCCCGGGGGTGCTCGGCACTGAGGAAGTTTCCAGGTAGAGATGGGGAGAGGGCGCGTGAGCGATTCTCACAGCAGCAGAGGGAGAGGCCCTAATGTCCGAACAGCAATGAAAACGACTCTTCTTCATGTTGACAGAGTCTTTGTCTCTGGCTTGGAGTCATCCCTGGTTAGAAGATAAATGCCTTCATTTTTTGTTCCTCATCTAAATGCATCATTTTATAACAAAGGTCTATGAATTTTTCCACCCAAAACACGCTTTCCACTGAAGCCTGAAGTCATCTCACGGGAGCTGAGCGGCCTAGCTGGAAAGGGGCCCGGCCCCAGGGCCTCCTCACTGCCACGCTGTGTCCACAGCCACGCTGTATTACTCTTGAGTTGTTTGCACTAAGTAAAGTTTCCTTCTTTACTGCATCCGAAACTGGGGCTTCTTGTTGGTGTTGAATTGGTGCCCAGGACCGTGGGTTGACATTTGTTGGTTTGTGTTTTCACGAATTTAAGGAGGAGATGTTTCCCCAAAGGCAGCCTCCAGTTATGGAGAGACACTGATCTGAGCGGAAGCCCTGGGTTCGGCGCACACCAGCCTTAGGGCCTGTTCTCTTCAATTTGATTTACTGTTGCGCACACTACTCAGTTAAATGGTTGAAGAGTCTTGTGGAGACATGATCTTTAAATACCAACTTCAGAGTATGATTTTTAAAAAGCTGCCTTAAGTCTGATTAAGGAGGATGCATGCGGACCGTTCCAGCTGAGCCCGAACACAAAAGGTCAACTCTCCCTTTGCATTTTGGGGACATTAAATCTCTACTTTCAGACCCTGACAACTGAGTCATCCTTGCATCTTCATAAATGGTTTTTCTGTTCCTTCATTGGTTCGTTCATCCGTTCATTTCATTCATTCTACAGCCTTCACGCTCCTTGCATTTCTAGGAAATCAGAATTACTCCTGAAGCCAGCCACTCTGCTGACCACGTCGTACCTGGAGCTCTGGCCCTGAGATGGCGGAGGCTCAGGGCTGCATTGACTCTTATGGGCCTGGGACATTTGGCTATCATGGGCTTGTTTCTCCACTAAAAATACTAATGATATAGTAAGTGTAAATATAATTTATACTTATATCAAATATACATTTAAATATGATTAAATATATGTTGTACATATGCTATATATATATATAATTATATCTTACAACTATGTTGATATAAAGACGGATCTAATCATACAGTCTAGATTATAATGATTATTGATTTTTCTTCTTATTTTAAGAGAAATTAAAACATTTCTGAGGGTCCTTAAGAGTGTGGTGGGCCCTGGGCACTGGCCTGGAGCAGTGGGGCTGAGAGGACAGACCCGAGGCTGGCCTCTGCTGCCAAAGCCAATCCTTCCAGAAGTGCTGCTTCATCGGGCCAGGAGAACCTCTGACCCCAAAATTGATTTCAGCTTCAAAACCAGAGACCAATGCATTGTGGGCAAGTGGAGGAAATGTTTAAATTAGGAAAATTACATTGGGAGCAAGAAGCCCAGTAAAATATTCATAAAGTGAATAAGTGAATGGATGCATGAAGAATTTAAATAGAGGGTGAATCTCACCTGTGCTTCAAGAGAAGCTAATCTGGAAATTATAATCAAAGCCTATGTTTACTTGAAAAATGCCAACTGATACCTGCCTAATCAAACAAGTGCAAAAAATACTAAGATATTCACATCCAAAGAAAGAGTGAATGAGACTCTAAGCCCAAATGTGAGATCTTTTTACAGCAATACAGAGCAAGTTTATTAGCTTAGAACAATATTAGCTGGTGCCATCATTTAATGGATCAACAACAAAGTTTAAAGTACTTCAAATGCATCATCTCTCACACTTACAAAGGTATTTTAGCTCCATTTTAGAGTTGAGCAAATGGAGGAAGAACGACTAAGTGACCCACTCGTGACCGGGACCCCCTGGCTCACTTTCCCAACCTTGCAGGGGTCCAGTCTTCCAAATACAAAATGTAGCTGGTGCTACAGGCAAGGCGCTAGGCAAATGCGAGGGGTCTGAATATGATTTTAAATTATATTTTAGAAAGAAAGTGAGAAGAATAATGCTATATTTCAAACCCTACTACTCAAAGCTTTGTGAAGTTTCTAAGCAAGTCACAGCAAGTAAGAGAATGGATTCTGGGACTGAGACCCTCCCTCCCTCGCTTCCCTGTGGGATTCTGGAAGGAGACACAGGGCAGCCAACACCTTCCCAAGGCTTCAAGTTTCAGCACTGAAAGTCCCGAGTCTCTGGAAATCTCTGGGTCCCAGGCAAACAGGGACCATTGGTCATCCTAGACACGTCTTCCTAACCAGCCCCAGTTCCCACTGAAAGCAGAAGGGGACCTCTTAGCAATCAGGTGCTTAAATTAATCCCCACAACACCCTGCAAGGTGTATGCAAGATGATAATCATCCTCGTATTACAGGCGAGGGAAGTGAGACGCAGAGGGGCTCAGACAACTGCCCAAGCTGCGCCCTCTCTGAAGTACAGATCAGAAGGCACACGGCAGTCCTGGGTGCACAATCCCCCCTCACACACACTTCAGGAGGCACCACCGGCCTGAGGAACCTCTGCGCTACAGCAGCGTCTGTTATGCTAACCCTGGACTGGGCCTCGGCAGTGAACTTCTCCCCTGAGGTCGGCCCCATCTGCAATGATGGCAGAGACAAGAAAAGGTTTATCTGGTTAACTTGGTGCAGACAGGACGTGGTTAACGTGGGGAAGGATTTCCAGCTGCAGGATGAGACCATCAGGGTCTTTAATTCTGGGGGAGGAGGATGGGATGCTTGCCTGGAAATGGGTGGGAGGAGAAGAGTCTTCGGAGCCTGCCTGCCCCGCTTTATTATTAGGTTAATTGAAACCATAAAAGCAAACAGATTTGCATTAAAGCCCTGCATAGCAGATGGCGACAAGTTTTGAGCATCATAAAAAGAGGATTGAAAGTTATAAAGCGTCTTGGGCTCATCTGCGCCGAGCGCTGAGGAACGGCACTGTGGGAGACGGTGGCCTGCGGTCCCTACCGCTTGCTCGCACCACACCACACGACTTCTGCGGACGGGTGGGTCCTTGTCGCCAGAGGCCACCAGCCCTAGAAATGGTCCATGCGTCTTCCCCTTTGTTCACTCTTAAAGCGTGTTTTTACATCAACTTTGTTTGGGGAAAATGGGGCTCGCGTGTAGCCCTTCTCCATCTCACTCCTGCCCCTCTCCCTCCTTTCAGCCTGGCAGTATCTGCATGCCACCAGCACCTGCCCCCAGTACCCACCGGGAGGCCCCAGGCTTCAGACATGCCTCTTCCTTCTTTCCTGTCATTGAATCTGCCACTTCTCATTGCCCACCACCAGCTGACCCAGAGCGACGAGACCCGATGAACTGAGTCGCCGTCCCCGGTGAACCCCTCTCCCTGAAGCCACTACCGTCCCCACTTCAGCAGGCGGCCCAGCCGCCCCCCTAACTGAGAACATGGAATCCTTTGGACATGAGCGCTAAAAGCATCGACGTTGCGGGTTTTCACCACGTTCAGAGAAAAGGACCCCTCGTGCTGCTGCACCTTGTCCCCAGCTTGTCACAGCACTTTCTGGTCTCGGCTCCATCCATTATGTCTTCTCTCCCGCATTTCCATCTGTCTGTCTCTCCTTGGGCTCTTTCTCTGCCTACCCACGTGCCTGAGGAATCCTCGTTCCATCCTGCCTCCCTCCTGCTTGGTCTTTGCCTCAAGCCTGTCCATGGAGCGGTGCCCTGCCCCTCTGCTCTTTCACCTCGTCCCCTACTCTTCTGCGGTGCTGCCGCTGCACCCTCCCAGGTGCGAGGGGCTGCGGGGGCATCTTCTGCTTGTTCCTGCAACACCTGCTCTGTAATCTGAATGTCGCCTCTCCCTTGTATCATTCCAAGTGCACCGATGGAGCATGTCTTCCTGTGAGTGACTGGCAGCCTCCTAGGGCTTGATGCGGACCTCTGCCACCCAACGAGAAAGGTGTTGTCGTGGTTACTAAAGTGTGAGTCCACCTGCTGAGACTTTGTGTTCTCTGAGGACAAGGGACCATAGCCTGGTCATCTGGGATTCAGTCCTGGCAGGATAATCATTCTAAAGACCTGCCACCCCATACGTAGCAGAATAAGAAAAGGACATCGCCATGATAATTCCACGATGATACAGGCATGAGGGGTCTGAACAAAGCCTTCGTGCCAGGCTCTTGCCCTCGTGGCGTGGTCAGATCACCTTCATTAACTGTCATCTAACGATGCCTGAATGGGTCACTCCTTTAGACCAAGCCAGTAGAGGCCTTTGTACAAGTTCAGTGGTCAAAGACGGGAAAGGAGAGAGGGGAAGCAGGCATTCACGGATCTCACACACCGTACAAGCCGTCTTCCTAGTCACTTCGCCTGTATTCGTCCGGGTCGCCAGTGAGGGGAAGATGTTTTAAAGCACACTGTTTTACAGAAAAAGAAATACAGGCCAAGGAAAGTTCAATGATTTGCCCACTGGGGACAGAGATAAACCAAGATTGGCTATGTGTGAATAATTGTTGAGACTGGGTGATAGGCATGCAGGGCTTTATTATACTAATCCCTGTTTTTAATATATTTGGAGTTTTTCTGTAATGAGATGAGAAAACAAAAATGTTGTCCAATATTACTCAGCTAGCGTATTAGTTATCCATTGCTGTGTAACAAATTACCCCAAATCTCAGCAAAAGAATACTTGGTTATTATCTCTCGATTGCTGTGTGTCAGGACCTGGGTGCAGCTTAGCTGGTGTCCTGGTTCAGGGTCTCCCTTGAGGCTGAGTGAGCTACCCGGGGCTGTGGGCAGCTCACGCCTCAGCTGGAGAGCTGTGGATCCATCTGGAAGCTCACACACGTCAGGGGCTCTGAGTGTTGGTGGAAATAGGGGTCCCCGCCACATGGGGCTGCAGAGGGCTACTCACAGCCTGGCAACCTGTGGGCTCCTAAGGCAGGGCTCTGAGACAGAAGGAGAGTGAGTGCCCAAGACGGAAGTCACAGCCTTTTCCTAACCCCATCCTGTGGCCTACTCCTACTGTACTTTATTCAGGAAAGTGAGTCAGTCAGTTCAGCTTGCACTCCAGGGCCGGCGGTGGGTTACACAGGGCGCAGATGGCAGGAGGAGGGATTGGTGGGGCTTGCTCAGAGGATACCATCTAAGAAGTAGCCATGGTAGGCTCTAAACCCTTTTGTTTGACACCAAATCCTGTGTTTATCCACGGCTCCCGGCAACCTCGTGGTTCACCATGGACAGATCCTACCTTAGCTCCAATTAGCTCACCAGATTCACCCAGCAGAAGGCAGGTCTGCAAGGTGGCATGAGTCAGAATGATTAACATTTGATGCTGGTTGGGAACAGGCCCTCAGCATTGCATGGCTCCGGAGGGGCACCGTTCTCATAGGGGCAATGGAAAGTACCGGATGAGAAACGTGAAGACCTCCACTGAGCCGTGCAGGGGGAGCCCTGAGAGACCCAGTAGTGGGAACAGAAGCAGCATAAGAACAATGGGAGAGCTCAGCAAAAGCGTGGCTTGAAGACAGGGAACCCTGCGATCCTCTTTTCCCCAGCCCCTGGCAGAGCATCAAGCACAGGGTAGCTGGTCCTCAGCTGCTGGAGGAGGGAACACATAAAGTGAGAGTGGGCAGGGCAGTGGGTGAGGCTCTGAAAGGAGGCAAGGAGAGTTGAGAGCGGACCAGAGCCAGATGCACACTGTATTGACGACAAGGCCGGTGATGCCTGGAGGATAGACCCCCAGGGGGAGGGAGGAGATGCACCAGGAGGGTCTCTGTGGGGGCAGGTCCAGACCTAGCAGCCATCCCAGGGTCCCAGACTTTCACCCAGCTCCCAGCTCCCAGCTCCCGGCAGGACAGGGACTGACCCCGGGACACAGCCCAAGGCACTGCTGACAAGACCGCAGAGGGCTTTCTACAGGGGTCTGCAGGGCGTGTTTCTTAGAGCCCCAGGATTGAAGATGTGCATCAGGGGCTGTCTCAGAAGGCAAGGACGTGGTTGCAATGGGGGTCTCAGGGCCCCCGTGTCTCCTTGCACAGGGTCATGGTGCATTGGGTGAGAGTGCAGATGCCTGGGTTCAAATTTTAGCGCCATCACTAACCAGCTGTGTGACTTTGGTCAAGTGGCTCAGCCTTCTGTGCTTCAGTTCCTGGTCTATAAAAGAGGCATGATAATGGTATATATTGCTTAGGGTTTTGTGCATGTAAAATAATTTGTATAAATCACTTAGACTATGCCTGGCACATAGTAAGCACTCAACAAACATTAGGTATAGCAGCAATGACGTTATTATTGTATTCTCATTCTTATCGAGGTGGGCCACTGTCTCAGGAAGTGTCCTGCCTGTGGGCTGGTGTGCTGGCCTCCCACACCTTCTCAGAGTGGCTTCAAGACACTTTCCCCACCTCAAGTGGCCCCAGGGAAGTGGGACCTTCCCCTTTCATCTCAGAGAGAAAAGAGGCAGCACAACTCCAGTCTCAGTAAGCATTGGGGAGGGGGGAAGGATGAATTTCTTCTTGTTTTTGTTATTTTAACTCCTGCACGCTTTTCCCCTAGGGGTGGGGAGGCTGCGGCGGGGGAGCACCGAGCTCCCAGGAGCCTGTGCAGCTGTGATTAGATGGCTGGGGCCCAGCTGCAGCAGCTGTTAATCCTGACTATTAATTAGAAGATGTGGGGGAGAGTAGAGCCCAGCGCTCAGTTAAGTCGGAGCGGTGGCACTCCGCCTTCTGCAGCATAATCCCCTTTGAGAGTGGGGCGAGCGTGGGCCCAGTGGACACCTGCCATCAAAGACCCAGGTGCCTTTGCTTCCAGAATCAGCCATTCTTTCCACTGAGACTGCACTTTACAGATTCCCAAGCCCATTCAAACGCTCTGCAGAGGCCTGTGTTTCTATTCCCACTCGGAAGACTAGGAGGGAGGCTTGGAGAGCTTGGGGCATTTGCAACCATGAGAACAGAGGCCAGGGCTCCCCCGGGCATGCCATCCGGTGCAGGGCTCTGCCTCGAGTGCCGTGATAATCTGGACAGAAGCACGGTTTATGCACAGCTGGCTCCCAAACCAAAGTAGGACTCGTGGGACACGGTGTCCGACCGGACAGGGTGGTCCCTGCCGACAGCAACCGATCTGGCCACGCCTGCAGGAGCCTTTCCTCTCCTGACCACACTCCGCAGCCTGGCTGTCAAGGTTCCCCAATGTCAGCTCACCTAAGTTCTGACCTCTGACAGCAACCCCTTACCTGGGCCCATCCCTCCACAGTTTGTAAAGATAAGCCCAGTTCTTTATTTTTAAAAATATTTTACCATTTGTGCTATTACAGTTGCCCTACTTTTTCTCTCTTTGCCCCCTTCCACCCAGCCGGCCCCCACTTCCAGAATCACTCCCCCCACCGTTTTCCATGTCCATTCGTCCTTCCTTTATCTTCTTTGACTACTCCCTTCACTCTCTTTCAGTCAGTCCTCACTCCCCCTTCCCTCTGACCGCTGCCAGTCTGTTCCATGACTCTGTGTCTCTGGTTCTATTTTGCTTATTACTTTATTTTGTTCATTAGATTTCTTGTATAAGTGAGATCACATGATATTTGAAAGCACCGACTGGCTTATTTCACTTAGCATAATAGTCTCCAGTTCCATCCACGCTGTTGCAAAAAGTAGGAGTTCTTTCTTCTTGCTGCTCAGTATTCCGTGGCGTAGCTGTACCACAGTTTTTTACTACTCATCTACCGATGGGCACTTAGGCTGTTTCCAAATCATGGCTATTGTAAATAGTGCTGCTATGAACACCATAAAAATCCTAGAGGAAAACAAGCAGTAAAATTTCGGATATCTTGCATAGCAACATTTCTGCTGATTTATCTCCTAGGGCAAGGGAAATAAAGGAAAAAATAACCAAATGGGTGACATTAAATTAAAAAACCATTATCAAAATGAAAAGGGAAGCTAATGGTTTGAGAGAACTGTTTGCCAACAATAAGCCCAATTCTTATCTCATCCTCTCTCCGCCGTAGCCCTGAGAACAAGGCACGCTGGGAATGCGAGTCTCGTGTTCTGAAAGGGGGAAAATTCCTGGCGCTAAGATGTGTTCAGGTCAGATCACCAGAACGGCATGGAGGCTTGGGAACCAGGTCTGGACCTCCTCATCTCCATTTCCTTTCTTATCTGTAAGATGCTCCTTCTGCGTGTGCTGCCGTCTCCCGTGGGCTCCCTCTATAAACCTCTCCGTGCATCTCTGACTCCAGGGGCACTTCCTGCACCAGGAGCAGGGTGTCTGGGAGGCCAGCCCCTGGCACTGGCAGGGCCCGGAGTGCACTGGGGCTCTAGCCTTGGGTTCAGCTTTTAACCAGCTGCTGCCCCTTGAGCAGGCCCTTCTCCGGTGCTGTTGTTTGTCTAGGAAACACGGGTATGCATCTGTGGTGGGGAGGAGGGCCGGGATGAGGGCGAGGGAAGGATGGAGAAGCTATGTGGAACTGCTGATTTCTGGGGTCTCACTATTCGCAGGGGGAGTTGAAACAGCTCGTGGGAGCTCAGGCACCTGCAACTGGGGGCTTCTGTTCTGACTGGTCCCCTTCCCATCTTACCAGGAAGGGCTTCACGGGGCTGACAAGGGGGAATTCAGCAGCTGTCAGAAATTAAGCTCCAGAACGTGAACACTGAATCAGAACACCCCAGGCTGGACCTCTGGTTCTGCCACTTGTCAGCTAAGATGTTGATGGTGATGATAATAATGATGATGATGATGATGATTTTGATATATTTTGGGATGTTTCCCATGTACCAGATTGTATACTAAGGTTTTATATGCATAATTTCAACTAAACTTCATAGGAAAATAGGAGCTCTTCTTACCTCTGTTTTAAAAGTAAGGAAATGGGCTTGTAGAGTTTAAATAACTTGCCATTCAGTCAGCAAGACACATGTCAGGTTTTTCCTCCACGACTTTGTAATCACCAACCTGCATGCACACAGCCAAGTTATACAATTTCTTTAAGACTCATTTTCCTCACTGAGAAATGAGAATGAAACTGTCCACGTGTTTATCGTTGGGGCCTGACCTGAGTGAGAGCACCCACGCCCTGTGCCTACCACCGTGCCTGGTGCGTCTCGCGGGCAGAGTCTGCGGCAGGGCCCCTGCTTGGTGTCTGAGGTCTGCATGCCTTCCTTGGAGAAGCGCTGTGGAGGCCACGGGGCACTTTGCACTTCTGGCCACATTGAACTCAACCTCTACCAGCCCTCCACGGTCCCATCTGCCCAGCTCTAATGGAACAGAAAAGCATCTAGAGATGATCCAGCCAAAATGCCTCCTTTACACACAAAGCGAGTGAGACACAGCAAAGGCAGGGGTCTGCGTGACATGACAGGGGTTCTTATAGAAAAAGCAGGAATTCATAGCGACGTCTCTCGCCCGCCAGGCCGGGGTCTTCCAGTGACCCAGCATTAGACATATTAGACACCAGATTTGATGGCTTTGTATTTTTTTAAATTAACCCCTTTATTTTGAGTAATTATAAAGTCACATGCAATTGCAAGAAATAAGAGACGTCCCCTCCTGTCTTTTGCCCAGTTCCCTCGAATGGCCGCCTCATGTACAACCATAGTCCAAGTCGCAGCCAGGATATCGGCACTGGTGCAATCGGAATACAGAGCTTTCCCGTCACCAGCGGACTCCTCGGGTCACCTTTTTATAGCCACACCCACTTCTTTCCAGTGCCCCTGTCTTAACCCTGGCAGCCACTAATCTATTCTCCCCTTCCACAATTGTTTGTCCTTCGACAATATCCTATAATTGAAATAATTCAGTATGTAACCTTTATAGGCGGGTTTCTTCACTCAGAGCAGTTCTTTGGACACTTAGCAGGTTGTCATGTACATTGAGTTTGCTGCTCGCGACTGCTGAGCAGCAGCCCAGGAAGTGGGCATGCCAGTTTGTTTGACTGGTTAACGCGCCTTTGAAAGTACCTAGTTGTTTCTGGGTTTGGGCTATTGTGAATAAAGCTGCTGTAAGTCCACACATTTTTTATTTCTCTGGCACAAACATCCCGGAGTATGGTAGTTGTGAGTTTAATTTTCTTTTAAGAAATTGTCAAACTGTTTTCCAGAGTGCAAGCTCCATTGATTTTACTAATCAGCAGTGTACGGGTGACCCAGTGTCTCTGCATAATTGTCGATGCTTGTTGCCACTATTTTTCATTTGAGCCATTCTGATGGGTACACAGCGACCTCTCGTCATGGTGCATCGGCATTTCCTGAGGGCCGATGGTGCTGAACATCTCGTGTGCTTCTGTACCACGTGCAAATCCTGTTCAGTGAGATGTCCCTTCATGTTGCCCATTTTCTAATTCGATTGTTCACTTTTTCACTGTTGAGTTTCAAGAGTTCTTTATTTGATCTAGATTCGACTCCATTGTTGGATACAAGGCTTGCAAATATTTTTCCTTGCTCTATAGCTTACCTTTTTATCCTCTGAACGAGTCTATTACAGAAGAAAAGTTGTTCATTCATGAGGTTTAATTTATTAATTTTCTCTTTTATGCATTGTGCATTGTCTGCAGCCTGAGAACTTTCTGCCTGGCCTTAAATGATGAAGATTTTATATTTTAGCTAAAAGATGTGTAGTTTTAATTTTACATGGAAGTCTGTGATCCATTTTAAGTTCACTTTTGTATAAGATATGAAACTTTGGTGAAGGTCTGTTTTTGTTTTTGCTTTGTTTCTGCCTGTAAAAGTCCAATTGTTCCAGCACCACTTGTTAAAAAGGTGTTTTTTTCTCCATTGAATTGGTTTTGTACCTTGCTTAGAGGTCAGTTAGCGGTAGACAGGCAGGTCAATTTCTGCACTCCTCGTCATGGTTCGTTTATTTGTGTGTTGGTATCACCACATAATCTTGATCACTGGAGCTCTACAATTAAGTCTTCAAATGAAATAAACTGACTCCACTCAATGTACTCTTCTTTTTCTTTTCTTTTTCTTTTTTTTTAGCTATTGTAGCTCTTTTTCTTTCCCATATAAATTTTAGGGTAATCATACCTATAACTATAAAAAATCTTATTAGAATTTTGGTAAAAATTACATTAAACCTCAATATCAATTTGAGGAGAATAACATGTTTGTGGACTCTTCCAGTCTATAAACTCTGTGTATCTCTCCATTGATTTAGGGCTTTAAAAATTGTATTTCATTAAAATTTTGTGGTTTTCAGCATATTAGTTCTGTGCATATTTTTCTAGATTTACACCTAAGTGTTTGATGTTTTTTGAGTAATCATAAATGGTATTGTGTTTTTAAAACTTTGATGTTCATGTGTTTATGACAGTATATGGAAATATAATTTATATGTCTACCTTGAATCCTGAAAATTGCCTGAACTCACTTATGAGAGTTCTATGAGAGTTTTGGGGGGTTTGAAGTTTTCGGTGCGGACGATCACGTCATCTGCAAATAGGGCCACCTTCTCTCTGATCTGTGTGTCTGTTTCCCCTTCTTGCCTACTGCACTGGCTAGAGATAGAGGCAGACATCCTTGCCTTGTTCCCAGTCTCAGGGAGAAAGCACTCAGTCCTTCGCCGTTAAACATTACATCACCTTCCAGGTTTTTATAGATACTCTTTATAAAAGTTAAGGACGTTTTCTTCTAGTCTTAATTTTCTGTGAGATTTTATCATAAGCATTTAATTTCGTCAAGTACTTTTTCTACTTCCGTTTTTGTGATTATGTGATTTTTCTTCCTTAGCTAGTTAATAAGTATGTGACATCCCTGGAATATGCCTTACTTGGCCGTGCTGTATGTATGTTTAATAGATTGCTGAATTCTATCTGTTAATATTTTGTTAAGGATTTTGAATCTATTATTAAGGATATTGATCTGTAGCTTTCTTTATCTCTTTCTTTCTGTCTTTCTTTTTCTTTCACACTGTCTTTGTCTGATTTTGATAGCTATCATGGTAATAATGGCTTAATAAAACTAATTAGAGAGTCTTCTTTCCTCTTATTTCCTGGTAGTGATGTGTAGAATTAATTTTAATTCTCTCTTAAATATCGGGTAGTATTATCTAGTAAAACCTCTGGGTCTGGAGATTTCTTTATCAGAAATTTTAAAATTATAAATTTGATTTCCTTAATAGTTATTCCTATTTTTTAATAGGTTATTCAGATTTCCTATTTTACATCGGGTGTGTAGTTGTGCTTTGTGCCTTTTTGAGAAATCAGTTAATTTCATCTAAATCATTAAACTGACATGTGCGGAGTTGTTTACAGTATTCCATGACTTTTTTCTTTGTGTGTGTCTGTGGGGTCTCCGGTGCTATGTTCTGTTTGATTCCTGATATTAGTACTCTGAGTCTTCTCTCTTTTTTTCTTTTTCCGTCTTGCTAAAGGTTTGTCAAGTTTATTCATTTCAAAGAATGAGCTTTGTTTCACTGGTTTTATTTTTTCTGTTTTTTAACTTCATTGATTTCTACTCTTTGTTATTTTTCCCCTTCTGCTTGCCCTGGGATTATTTTTCTCTCCGGTTTCTAAGTTCTTGGATGGGTGCTTGGATTATTGATTTGAAAATTTTCCTCTTTTCTAATGTCCATATTTACTACTATAAACCCTCTTCTCAGCAATGCCTCAGCTGTGTCGCACAAACTTTGGTACGTTGCTTTCTGATTTTTATTCAGTTCAATGTATTTTTATTAATGTTGAGAGTTTCTCTTTGACCCATGAGTTATGTAGAAGTGTACTGTTTCATTTCCCAGTGTTTGGAGATATTTTGCTTATCTTTTTGCTATTGACTTTAGTATGATTACACTGTGATAGAAGAACATATTCTCTATGATTGCAATTTTTAAACATTTGTTGAAGTTTGTTTCATTACGCAGGATATGGTCTGTATTGGTACGTGTAAATGGGGACTTGAAAAGAATGTATGCTTTGCTATTGGTGCAAGGTTTTATATAAATATTGGTTAGATTTTTTGATTGGTGATGGTATTGTTGAGCTCTTCTTCATCATTGCTGATTTTCTACCAACTTGTTTTCTTTTTACCAATTGTTGGCAGAGGGACATTGAAGTCTCAAACTATACTTGTGGGTTTGCCTTGTCTCCTTTCAGTGCTATCTGTCTTTACTTCACATATGTTGCAGCTCCGTTCTTGGTAGATATATATGGAGAATTAGTGTGTCTTTGCTATGGTCTGACTGTTTCTGTCCCTCAAAATTCACATGTTGGCATTCCAGCAACCAATGATATCAGAATGTGAGGACATTGGGGGTGATCAGGTCACGAGGGTCAACCCTTATGAATGGAATTAGTGATTTTATATGAGACCCCACAGAGCCACCCAGCCCTCTCACCCTGTGAGGACACAGCAGGAGGACACAGTCCAGGAGAAGCCCTCACCCCATCAGCCGCACCCTGATCTCAGACTTCCAGTCTCCAGAGCTGGAAGGAATGAACTGTTCTTTATCGGACACCTAGTCTGCGGTATTTTGTAATGACAGCTTGAATGAACTAACACAGTTTTCTTGGATGATCGATGCTTTCATCATTGTACAATGTCCTACATCGTATATATAATGTCCTTCTATGTCTCCGGTACTTTTTTTCTCTGAATTCTACCTTGTTGAATATTAATATAGCCATCCCTGCTGTCTGTTAATTTATGCTTGAATGATATCTATTTATCCATTCTTTTATATTCAATCTTCCTATGTAGTATATTCAAGGTGAGTTTGTTTTTTTTTAATCTTCATCAGAGGATATGTTTTTATTGATTTTAGAGAGGAAGGGGGAAGAGAAGGAGAGAGAGAAAAACATTGATGTTTGAGAGAAACATTGATCGTTACCTCCTGTACATGCCCTGACTGGGGATCAAACCCCCAACCTAGGTATGTGCCCTGACCTGGGTAAACCCACAACCTTTTGGTGCACTGGACAATGCTCCAACCAACTGAGCCACCCGACCAGGGCTCCAGGTGAGTTTTTATAGACAATAATAGCTGGGTCATAATTTAATATACTTTTTCAATCTCTGTCCATTTACATTTTATGTAATTCATGAAATGCTAGAGCTTAAGCCTGCAATTTTATTATTTATTTTCTGTTTGTTATCTCTGTTTGAATTTATTCTATTCTTCCTGATTTCTTGTTTTATAATTGAACATTGTTTAGAATTTCATTTTGATTTATCTATAATGTTTTGAGTGTATCTCTTTGTGTAGGCTTCTTTTTGTGATAGTCCTAGATGTGTAGAAATAACATCAGTCTACTGGCATGTTCATTTTACCAGTTAAATGAAGAAACATTCCCATTCCTTACATTCCTGCACCTCCTTTTTAAATAATATAATTGTTTTGAGTATTTTATCTACATATATTTAGAATTTGTGCCACATACATTAGACAGTGCTATAATTTTTAATTCAATCATCAAACATAATTCAGAAAACATAAGAGAAAGGAAGTCTGTTAAATGTACCCGTATTTTTGCTCAACATGTTCTTCCTTCCTTCCTGAGGTTCTAAGTTTCCTTATTTCATTGTTTCCTCTGGTTATAGAATTTTCTGTAGCTATTCTTTTAGGATAGTTCTGCTGGCATCAAATTCTCTTAGTTTTACTTCATCTGAGACTGTCTTGATTCTATCTTCATTCCTGAAGGATATTTTTGTCAGATATGGGATTCTGCATTGACAGTTTTTCCCCCCAGTACTCGAAAATGTGCTGCTTCCTTTTTGCTTCTTCCTCATGGGAAATCTGATGGCATTTACATAGATTTCTTCTCTGAGGATGCCATTGTTCCCCTTTCACTGCTTTCGAGATCTGTCTTTAGTGCTCAGTTGTTTGTCTATGATGTATGTATTGTAACGTGAATTTTTAGAGGGGTTTCTTCTTTTTAGTGTTCACTTTGCTTCTTGAACTTGCAGGTTTATGTGTTGTGCTAAACGGTCTGTTCTCAGCCACTCTTATTTTGAGCACTTCTTTAGCCCTGCCTTCTTTCTGCTCTCCTCCCAGGCTTCCCACGAATTAAACGTTAAATTGTTGCTATAGTCCCCAAAGTCCCTTAGTATCTGTCTCGCCCCTAGGATATTTTTCTGTTGTTCAGGTTGGGTGATTTCTAATGTTTCCTCTTCTCCTTCCATTCTTCTTTTTAGCCTATTCATTTAGTTTATTTCAATTATATTTTTAGTGCAAAAATTTTTAATTTGATTTTTCTTTATAGCTCTATGCTGAGACTTTCTATTTTTCATTTGTTCCAAGTGTTCTAATAATTGCTTATTGAAGCATTTTTATAATGACTGCTTTAACACTTTTGACAGATAATTCTAACATCTCTGTCACATTGGGTGTTGGCACCTATTGATTGCTTTTTTTCATTCAGACTGAGATCTTCCTAGTTCTTGGTATGATGGTTGATTTTCTACTGAAACCCATTTGCAGTATGAAGTTATGAGGCATCGGATATAACTTAAATTTTATGCTTCAGCTAGCTTCCTTTAATGCTACCTGGGCAGGGGGAAAGAGTGTACCATCTTATCACTGCCAGGTGAAAGTAGAATTTCAGGTTCTCCTTTGGCCTCTGTTGAACCCCCAGAATGATATGCCTTGTTACAGGAAGCTCCCATCCCTGCTAGGCTCCCGCTTGCTGGTTGGGGGAGGTTGGAGTGCCTCATTACCTTTCCTGCACAGTTTACATTGACACTAAGTGAGAAGGTGGGGTGGAGCTTCTTACCTCTCGGCAGAGGATGTTGAGATGAAGGCCCAGCCCCCTACTTGGTCTTTTCCGACAGTGCTCCAGCAGAGACGTTGGGGGCTTCCATGTACCTTGGCAAGGTGAGAAGTCTAGGCTGCCCGCTCTGCTTCTGCTGGCGTGGGCAGGAGAGAGACCACAGATTTTTCTAGGGTTTGGCTGAAGCGGAGCTATTATTTTCTAAAAGTTTTCTGTCTTTCTAGGTTATTCCTTTCCTAGTTTTTGGCTAACGAAAGCAGGTTTTCATTAGAGAGTTGTTGTTTTTTTTTTTTTTTTTACTTTGTGTTCTGTTTTTATTGTCATACACATTGGCACTTCCAGGTTGCTGGTTTCTTCAGCTCCATGTTGGGAAAGTTTGAGGCAAAAAAGAAAATCCAGGGACCCCCCTACCACATTGTTCCTTGGGTCCCGAGGTCCCTAGCAAATTTATGTTCTTGCCATCTTTCAGAGTTTTATGTCCGTTCTAAGTGTAACGACCAGCGTTTTCAGTTGTACTTCGTGGGAGGAACAGGGAAAAGTGCCTCCAGTCCATGGAAATCCCATACGTATCGTGTTTGTTTTCTGTTTGCTTGTTTTCATGGGAGAATCCATTTAGGCAGCCGACTCGCAAAGGAAGACTGTGGGAGGGACACGAAATGGTGGCAGAAATTTGGAATAAAGTCTCTCAGTCTAGCACCATTTCAGATAGCCTTTCCGCAGGGCGGTGTGATTGGAGGACGAACTGTCTGTAACCCCACTCTGAAAGTACGCATGAAGTTTGTCGTTCATTCATGTATGCATTTATGTATAGAGGGGGGGATTTGTCAGTTGTTTTCAAAGGGTGTGCGACCCTTCAAGTGTAAGACTGTTTGGGGAAGTCTAAATGTTACCTTTTGCTCAGAACACCATGCTAATGCTTCCTATTCAGACCCACTTTGCAGGGTTTTTACATCGTGCTTTGGCATTTTGCCACCGAGAGGCTCAGATGAATAGTCCCACAAATGTCACCACTGGGTACTTCTGAGAACATGTCGCTTTGCAGACTGGCGTCTTCATGAACACCCATGGGAGAAATCCCTGTTAAGCTTCATCATCGGGAAAACTGTTCTGGTTTTCTGCTGACAGCAGCATTCTTTCTCATTTTGCCGCCACCACGGGCCACTGGCTTCGTGCCTGTGTTCCGTCCCGCCTTCACTTGGCCATGGGGAAGCCGGCGCCACACTCTGGGGCTGTGCGTGGCATAGGCTGGGCTTACGTCACATCTGATGGTCTGCGCGTTCATCTTCCCCTTTACTTTTACTCCCATATTTTCCTCTCTTTTTCTCCTCAACCCAACGACTCCCTTGAATATTTATTTCATTCTTTTATATTGTGGGAAGTGTATACGCAGCCTCAAATACATGTGGTAAGAGGTAAGGGTAGATTCATAGACAGACAGACAGACTGACTACTGACTCCTCCAGCGGAGCTGGGGTCCCCCCGGCCCAGATGGCATGGCCTCAGCAGCACCCGGGCCGCTCTGCCCGGCCATCACTCCGGCTAGCTGGCTCCTTGCTGCGCACATGGATGCAGGGAGAGCGCCTGTGTCCAGGCTGCTGCCCCGCCCCACATACCTCCAGTGGGCACAGGGAGGTTGGGGGGGAAGACAGCAACGAGCAATAAGACCTGGAGCCCCATCCACATCTCTTCCCACCTGTATGACCTGAGTGTGGTTTCCTTTTCACCCTAATATCAGAGACCCTCCTTTGAAAGTGGGTTCTAAATACACCAAGAGAAGGGAGAAAGTCTCCCCCTTTCCATGTGCGCTCCGGGCTAGGACTCTCCCGAGGAGCCATTTCTACGCCCCCTCCCCTTCTGCCCCCTCCCCACCCCCAGTGAGTCCATGGGCTTCCAGGGCATCGCTGCCTGCACTGCGGTAGGAGGTCAGCTGGGGCTCCTTTCGGGGCTTCCTAGTCATCCAGGAAAGCCACGGAGACCTTGACACTTGCACATGCTCTTTCTAGTGTCTACACTAGACACTTAAGGTCTTCTGCTGCCGAATGGAGAGAGTAAAATGTTAACTTCCTCCCTGGGTTGCAGGGGACCTGTAATCTCAGCTGTAATCCTTGCAGGTGAGGATTAAATTAGATAATGAAGGTAAAATAGGCTGTGTAAGCTAAGTGTTGCACAGATGCTGGCTGAAGTTATTACATCATCAGCACCCCAGAACACTCCATTTCTTTCCCACCTCGGGGGTCTCAGCCCCACAGCGCCTCCCTCTCTTGGCCTCATCTTAGTGTTTCCCGTGACCCCAGGCGGGTGGTGGGGAGAGCTCAGCTCTCTTCCATTGCAGCTTGTGTGAGGCCTCAAAGAAGTAAACTAGTGGTTTTCAAACTATAGCGAATGTAAGACACACCAAAGGAGCATGTGAGAATACAGATTCTTAACCTCGCCCTGTTTTGAACAGGGACCACAGGGACCCAGATGCGCGTGGTCTGACTGCTCGGCCCCTCGCCGAGAGGACAAGATGCCGTGGGGAGGGGCTGCATATCTGTGTATAATTTGCTAGGGCTGCCATAACGAAGTACCACAGACTGGGTGGCTGAGACGACATTTATTTTCCCCCAGTTCTGGAGGCTGGAAGTCCAAGATGAAGTGTCGGCAAGGTTGGTTCCTCCGGAGGGCCGCGAGGGCGGGGTCCGCTCCAAACCTCCCTTTGTTGTAGATGGCCACCTTCTCCTGTGTCTGCACATACTCCCCCCTCTGTACGTGTGCCTGTGTCCAAAGTTCCCCTTGTCACCCGGACCCCTGCCCCATTGGATCAGGGCCTAATCTAGAATCCTCACTCTAGCTTCAGTCCCTCTTTATAGACCCTCTCTCCAAACGGCCACCTACTGAGTTGCTGGGAGTCAGGACTTGGACATGTGAATTTGGGAGAAGACACGACTGAGCCCACGGTAGTTAGACACCAGAGACACTATTTCTGACAAACTTGGGGACAAAGGGACAGGACTGCTGTTGCATTGGGACTGAGTTCAGCTGAACGTAACAGAAAACCAACAGTGGTAACCTAACCAAATGCAGACCGTTTTCTCGCCTGACGGGAAGACTAGGATGGCCACCGATGGCTTCAGCGGCTCCACAATGCCACGTGGGAGCCGAGCTCCTGCGTCAGGCTGCCCTGACACTTCTTCAAGTGCCACACCACACAGGCTGTGTCCCCAGGTGTCCCTTGTCCCCTGGTCAAGAAGAATGAGGGCAAAGTTGTGTGTCAGCCGAGCCGGCCATTGTACATATGTGCACATGTACATATGTGCACACCCACATGTGTAACACAGCAGCCTTTCTGCAAATGCAGCTAGGAGTGGTCACTTCCACCTTGTTGGTCAAAACAAGTTCTCCTGTGCAGGCAGGCAGGCCGGGGCGGCAGGTCAGGGGCGTCAGTAAGGGAGGGCAATGCAGGAGATGAGGCAGACAAGGTCGAGTGTTAAACTCAGGAAAAAACCAAACAGACAGAGCAATACTAGGAGACAAAAGAAATAGGGTGGGGCCCCAGGCAAGAGGAGTAAGCAATCCGTTTGTCTCCTTTAAAAAGCCCAGCAGCATTAGTGGGGTTTGGCATTGGGGGCAGGGATGGCGGTGGGGGGGGGGGTGCTGTTCCTGTGGACCACAGCCCAGGACCAGGACTCTCCTGAGTTTGGGGCTGGATTCGTGTTGCTACGGAGAAGCCATTAGCACCCTTGGCCAGGGTGTGGCTGCCAATACCAGCTCCACCTGCTTCAAGAGTCGTCGCATAGTTTCCCCTTACCTGGGCCCCCAATGTGCAGGAAAGACACCAGCAGTGCTCGGGTGTCTGCAGAGTTAGTCCCTGGAGGTGCTGCCCCCGACAAGATGCTGTCAGCAGGAAGAGGCCGGGCCCCCGTGCACAGCGTAGTCTCTTTCCCACCGTGCTCCGGGCCGAGAGGAGAGAGAGATGACGCCTCCATGGGTTCCCGCCTAGAAGTGTCCTGTGAAGCCATCCTGTGCCAGGCACAGCCTCCTCGTCAGGCATCGCGCAGCTGCCTCTGTGTGATGTTTGGGTGGGAAGAGAATGAGAGGCTCTGCTCTGAGGCCGCACCAGGGGCTGCAGCAACCTGTCCCCCTAGGGCGTCACTTCTCTTCAGGCTGCAGGCCCAGAATCCTACCCACCACCCACCAACCCACAGGAAGGCTGTTGTCTCAGATCTAAACATGCCCCTTCCATCCATCCACCAGCTCCTTGAAGGATGCACAGAAAGATGGGAAGATACTGGTCCCCATGCCAGTCCGTCCCTCACTAGGGCTCCGAGCCCGGGGAGACTTGGCCCTGGCCTGGGCGCCATTGTTGCTGGCCCAAGAGCCTTATCTACCAGGCGGGCCCTGGGATGTGAGCTTCCGGGACAGCATACGATCCTGTGGCAAAGGCTGATGCGCAGACATTGTGTATATGAACAGAAAGGGGGCCAGTCAGCGGAGAGAGCCAGGGAGTCTCAGCTCTTCGGCCCACTGGGAGAGAGCCCACCCCAGTGCCTTCCTCTCTCTGGGCGAACTAAACACCTCCTTTGAGCTCCCGGCCACTTTCCTACTTTTCCTCGCTGAATTCCAGCCCACACCCTTTCTCCGGCAGCTCCCGGCAGAAGTGGGGAGCGGAGGGATGTACGGTGGGCTTGCACGGGCTACCAGGTCGGACATGCTCTGCGAGCTCGGGGATGAGTCAGGTAACAGGTACGCAGGAGTCTCCGATAAAAGGCGATGAGCACCACTCAAAGGGCACCACCAGGCCTCTGGGCGTGAGGCCGACAAGCTGCTCCCCTCTGGAGGGCCCGCCACAGACAGCGGGGCCCAGCTCTCAGGCTGCCCTCCAGCTCAGGGCTTCGGCACTCGGGGTAGTGGGAGGAGCTAGAATACTGGGCAGGGGAGGCCCAGCCCCTGGGTCTAGAAGGGGTTTGGACACTGAGCACCACCAGAACGGGGAACCAAGTCAGGTTGAAAAGAACTGCCTCCTTCTCAGGATTTTCCCCCAAACCTCAAAGGCTCAGATGTGAGTCAGGGGTCTCCTAATGTCTCCAGGGTCAAGGCAAGTCACACACACACACACACACACACACACACACACAAGAAAAAAGAAAGCCAGGCTTAAGAAAAATTTGTAAGAACACTCTTTTTGTAAAGTAAGCAGAAACATGATTTCACTTACTTCAAGAATTGCTTTCTTCCCCTTTATGGAAATATTAGGTCTCCAGATCTATTTTTGCTTTGCTACTTTTAATAGATTTTGTGGTATAGAGATATAGTCATCCCCCATAAGAAAAACAAGTGCATGTGTGTGATTTTTTTTAAAACATGGCAGTCACATTGGGCTTCTCTCCAGAAGCGGTGGGGGCTGTGGAAACTGTGGTGGGGGCCTCCGGCCTATTTAACCAGAGGCGGCTGCCCCATCCCCAGCCCCTAAATGGCCGGCCTGTTCAGTGTCAACCCAGCGTCACACCTTCAGGGTCCTGGAAACAACCCAAAATCTGGATTTAGTATTGTAACATATCAGAATAGTTAAATATTGGCTTAAAAAATGAAACCCGAATAAAACGCATGAGGAGGCTGTCAGCCTGTGACTTCTGTCCCTGGCGGAGGCAGTGGTGCCTGCTCTGAGGACCTGGGGAACGAGCAGCCCAGGCAGCTGACGCTGATCACCGACTGGCCCTGAAAGAACAGAGCACATAAACATCTAGGTCCTATGGCCTCCATCACTTATACATTCAAAAGGCACGTCTTGCTGCAGGCACCGCTCACACGCTCCACTTCGCTAGGCAGGATCGACGGGTGCCTGCAGGTGCTGGCTGCCTGGAGTCCACTGGAATTTCCCCAGTGTGTGTCAGGCTTGGGTGGGGAAAAGCAAAAGCTTATGGCAACAGGCTGAGTTTCTCCATTTTCCAACGTACTATGCATGCTATTCCCCTTAGGAATCAATGCTCATGAATTCATTAAGTCCCAGAGACTGTGAGATTTGCCAGGAAACAAAATAAATAAATAAACAAACAAACAAATAAAAAGGGCTCCAACCAGAACATAAATTGCAATGTTGAAAAGCTTTCGTAATTCAATTTTCCAGTGAACACAAAGAGGATCTACATCCACGTGACCGTGGCCTCAGCGCACTCGTAATCGGATGCAGATGAGATAGGAGGTGAGTGGGCGGTGGACACCACAGCCTGCGGTCTGGAAGGAAGGACATCGCTGTCCATGCTGTATCTGCAGCAAAGCCAATAAGAGCAAAGCGAACTAAGTGCTTTGCTATTAATTACTGATTTAATATTAAAACCCAGATTTCCCACAGCTCAGATCCAGCCTGGTTAACTGAACAGCGAGAAATTCCATGTGCGCGCACAGACTGTGATTGTCGTGGCATCCAGCCGATTTTGCAAGCAGCTGAGTGAACCCCCCTCCGCTGGCTCAGCCTGTGTCCACATGGGCCACCCAGCCTGCTCATTTACACTGAAGATTCAATAGGTCAGTCAAACAACTTTTTTTTCCCCTGAGCAATTCTGTATTTTGACTCAATGTAAGGTGATCCATCCCTTCTCTTAAGGACTATTTTTGAATTTGTCTCCAGGAGGACACCGTACCTGAGGTCCTCGGAGGACCCGTGGGTGTCCCCTGTGCCTGGCAGGTCATGCTGAGGAGCTGGAGCTTGAGGACAGTGCTCCCTGCCCTGCCCCCCTGACAGCTCCGCACCCTGGGCATCAGCCCTTGTGGAGGTGGGGCAGACAGACCCAAGCCTGGCAGAGGCCTGGAGGGCCATACTCTCATATGACTCGGGAACTCAGGCCCAGAGGGAGAGACGGCCCAACAGCATCTACTCAGTCCCCACATTTGTGATTTCAAGTTTTCAGTGCTACCTCAAAGACTCTGCCCCCGCCGTGCTCCACTTGGGCTCTTTAGGGGCACATCCTCTCTGGGTTGAATGTTTGGCCTTTGGCCCTTGTTGGACTCCCCTACTCTTTGCAGAATCTAAATGTCTAAATCGCATGACCAGCAGCTATCCAGGAGGGTGGACTTCGCAGAAGCCAGAATGCAGCACCATCTGGAGAATGAGGGGTGGGCTCCATGCCCTCATGAGGCTCCGCGAGGTGATGGGGGTGCACCCTGGCGTCCTTTAGAGGAGAGGGAGCTGGCTGGCTACTGCTGAAGGAAAAAGAGTTTTCTGCACCCCCGTCCAGTGACACCGCCTGTGTCCCTCACAGCTCTACCCGTCCCTCCCCTGGCCGCCTCAGCCCCCCTTGCAGCTGGAGGAGCCGGGTGTTTTCTCCTTTGAGGAGAAATCTATGTGATTACTAAACACATCAGAAACCTGGCAGGAGGAGGAATATATATATACAGGGGTGGGTGAAAGAAGGTTTACGGTTATGAGTACGTGAAACACGGTTTAGAAAACTATTGCAATAATCACGACCTGCATGTCTTTTTCCATATGAACAACTGTAAACCTACTTTTGCCCACCCCTGTGTGTATGTGCAGATGTGTATGTGTGTCCTGTGTTTATATTCCCCCACCTGAGCGACATTGATGGACCTGACCACATCAGAATATTCCGAAATATAGATACATAAATAAAATAAGATGCAGGTACTAGTATCAGACGTGGTTTCAGTCCCAGCTCCAGCACTTCCTAGTTGGATGACGTCAGGCAAGTTTTACCTAGTAGCTGTGTGTCTCTGTCTCCTTATACACAACATGGGAAATCATAATATTCTTTGTTGCCGTGAGGGTTAAATGAGATAATGCAGCCAATCACTATATCGTACACCTGAAACTAACATAATATTGTACATCAACTCCAACTGAAAATGAATAAATAAAATAAAAATATAACAACAGAAAAATGAAGACACAATTTTAGTAAAAACATGCAATGATCACGTAAAACACTTAGAACACGGTCTGGCGCAGCATCAGCCCTCCATGAACACTCCTCACTAATGCTATTGCTGTGTGGCCTCCTCCAGAAGCATCTCCATTTTAAAAAGTCACCTGATCATGAATGCTCAGCTATCTGGCACCATCAGGAGGCATTTATTTTTTAGGATAGACCCATTGGAGCACCCCCGACATCCTCTCACGCTGGACCCTGGCCACTTCACCCATGCGCAAAGCCAGGCCAGTGCCACTGTTTGGCCAACTTTGTGAGTCGCAAACAAAGGGACCTGAGAGGGAGGGGCGGGGGTTGGGGGGAGAGAGAGAAAAACCACAGCGACAGCAGCTTGGCTGGGAGTTAGGATGAAACTGGAAGCTGCCCAGGTTTTCGGGCTCCTGGAACTGCCCCCCGCCCAGGTGTTTTCAGCTCTAAGTAGTTCTAGTTTTCAGCATTGGCTTCGGCCTGACATTGGAAGGATGAGCTATTAACGATACTAAATTAATAACGGTTATAGAGTGTATTTGAGAAGATCATAAAAAAATCAGTAATGTCATCATGTCAAGCAAAGTTTCTGATGGTTTTTTTTTTAATTATGCATGTCTTTTATTCTGCTCCATTCCAACATTGATCCGGAGCTTTCATGGGGACATCCATCTACCTGACCACATCGGAGTCCTTAATTATGCACGGCCAGCAATATATCTAGTTCCACAGGAAGTCCCCGTGGACTTGCCGTCGGTGAAGTGGAATCTGGCCGCTCACCCCCGGCCCTCCCCAGCCCAGCCCAGCCGAGGCCGGCTCTGGGCGCTCAGAGACACACAGCGTCGCCCCGGCCTCCGCTTGGCTTTCACGCACGCTGGTGCCCGCCCAGGCTGAGAATCCAGGGAAGCTGAATTTGTCCCAGTGTATGTGTCCTTGGGGAAGGGCGAGAAAGGGCTGATGAGAGTAGACTGACCTTAGAGCGTGTGAGGCCTCCTTTGCAGGACCCTGGAGCTGGGTGACCCCAAAAATTCTTTCACGCTGGACTTCAGCTTGCACCCTGGTAAAATGGGCTCTGCAGTGGTTTCATTGAGCTATGTGTGAAAGATGAAGTTCAAGTCACACACACACACAAATCTGCTACAGAGCAGTAGAATTAGGGAACTGCAAAGCAACAAAGAAAACACCAACACTGGTGGTGTCAGTCTTGGCTGGCGAGCCCAGCGAGGAGAAATGGGCAGTCAATGCTTCCCAGTGCTGAGAGGGGCGGACTCCGCGGCCAAGTTTCACTGCATAAGGAAGAAAGAGCTACAGTGTTGTTGCTTTGAATGAAGACTTCATGGGGCAACTGCCGAAGGCTATCAAGTGGATAGGGAGGGAGGCTGGAGTAAAGCAGGTCAAGGGGTCCACGTGAGCAGCTCCGACACCCTTCTCCATGCCCTCCCTTCCTTTCCATAGTCAGGAAAAGCAAGATCTCAGGGTCTGTCCCACCCTGCCCCTCTGTCTCATTTCCTCCCTTCTCTTCCCTTTCTCTCTCCCTCCCCACCTCCTCTCTTGCCCCCATTCTCTCTTCCTCCAGCCCAGGCACTGTCTGTGAAATTTTATTCAACAGCCACTGGAGAGATTTCTGACTTTGTACTCCGGGGAGTGGGATTCACTGTTGTTGAGGTGCATGTGGCCCAATTGGGACAGACAGGACCCACACAAGGGACTGGGGCTGGGGGCTCACCTGCTTGTACATGGCAGGCACCTGACTCATGGGGGCACCTGCCTGAAATGACTTTTGCCTAAAAACCCAAGGGTTTCCCTTAAGAAATGATCTGGGGGGTTTGGAAACTGACAGCTAACTCTACAATAGCTGGGTTCGGACTCTCCAACAGGGAGGAGGAGAAGGCGGGCTGTCCTCCCAGAGTCCCCTCTTGATTGGTAGGGAGCTGACGATAAACAGAGAAATAGTGGGAAGCCCAGAGGTCTGCCTGGGGCATGAGCCAATTGACTGGAAGGAGGGATGGAGGAAGGGATGCTTTTGGTGCGCTTGGTACCAGGAGGAGTCACTCAAATGTTCTCACTTCAGTTGGCGTCAACTCACCTCTAGCTCCTAAAATAGAAACTCAATATACTTTTGTAAGTAAAAGAATGCATGCATGAGAGTCTGCCTGGAATGAAAGGGTTAAAACAGTGGGCACTATGAGACCAGCAGAGGCCAGACTACCCATGGGCCCACAAGCATTGCAATGCTGAGCAGGAGGGCTGGCATAAGGCAGAGAGAAACTCACACCAGCTGAAGTTCCGATCCCACCTCAGAAAACACCGATGCCTGTATCCCATCCTCAGAGACTGGGCTTGAATTGATCTGGCTGTGGCCCAGACTTCAGGCATCTTAAGAGGTCACCGGATGATCTTCTTTGCAGACAAATTTGAGCAACATCTGTTTAGGAGGCAACAAAATAAAACTAATTGAAACCTGGATTGGTATCAAAGAGTAATGGTAGGATGTTTAATCGTTACCTGTAAAAAATCTACTTTCTCAAGAAAATTAGAGGCCTGGGAAGTTAGCTTTTCTCAGAAAGGAAATCGGAGGCTTCGGCCAACACTCTGGTTCTGCATGTCAAGCTGCAGGGCCCTGCGAGGCCCTCCCGGAGGTCAGCCAAGTCCTCACATAATCCTGGGCTCAAGCAAAGTCAAGTCCCAGCCCCACAATGAATAAGCCGCAAGACCCCGAGCAAGCGCGTGGTAATATTTTACTCTTCTGGGCACAGAGAGAGCCATGCCATGCACACCACGTCACTTCATGTTCACAGGAGCCCTGGGAGGTACCAGCCACTTGTGCTCCTTTTCTCATGAGGAAACTGAGCCACAAAGGCCTAAGACACTTTTCCCAAAACATTGCCATGGTGACACCTTGGGCAGGATGCAAACCCAGCTCCTAAGCCAATGGCTGTGCTCCCTCCAGCCTGGGCTGCTTCCCCGTACCACGCTGCCAGTGCCTCCCCTCCCCTGCAAATAATGGAGTTGGACCCCAAGCCCACCAAGATCCCCTTGCACCAAAACTAGATTCCCCCTCCCATGGAATGGACTCCAGACTCAAACGAGCTAAGCCTATGTCCAGGGTCTCAAGCCCTGGGGTGTGTGCCTGGGCTCCACCCACAGACCACTGGCCCCAGCCGCTCTTGCCCTACCTGGCCATCTCTGGCAGGCCCGGCTCAGTGGACCCATCCAGTCCAGGCCAGCAGCTCCACCTGCCTGTGGGACTGGTTGGTGGCAAGCCTGCCCAGGGAGCAGCCCCATGTAGCCCAGGCACCTGTGTTCCTTCTCCCATGGAAGGAATAATGGAAGAAGTGAACCTCAGCAAGCAGGTCTGTGAGCCCAAGCCAGCACCTGTACAAAGCCGCAGAAAAAGTCCAGGCCCCTCCATCATTAAAGAGCACGGGGCTGTGCTTGACCCCACCTTTGCCATTCATCTGCAGTGTTTCCTTGAGGAAATATGTTGGCCTTTTATGTCATTGATCAATAAAGGACAAAGCAAGCTGGACTAGAAATTCTAGATTCTCTGTAGACACGTGTAAGCCTGTGATTCTAAAAGATTACAAGTCTATATTTTTGTACCATGTCAGAAATTGCCCATAGGAGGTGAGGTTTCTGAAAATGCCACTCCTAGCCCCTAGTGAGAAACTCTAGAGGTGACAGAGGTCCAGCTGAGAAGCCTCCTCCTCACGGGGATCTCAGAAGCAGGTTTGCACGCCACCCTCACTACCCTGCACTCCCCGTTAGGAGCGGTCTTCTACATGCTGCACTTAGGATGCTGCGGTCTGCCTTCCTCGCTGGAGTTCCAGGGAGGAAAGACCCCGTGTGCTTCTTCACCCAGGTATCCACCGTCCCGCACAAGGCGTGGCTGCAGTAGCTGCCCCCTACGCCGACGCGGAGAGGAAGAATACAAATGAATGAATAAATGAACGATACCATGGTTCCAAGTCTTGGGGCATGCGGGAAGAGAAGCTCTGTGGTAGTGAATGACCCAAGCCTCTCTGAATGACCCAAATGCTACAACAGAGGCGGCCACAAGAGTGAAACCACTCAGTGAACTTGGAACGCACATTTCATTCCTGCCTTCAGTTGCTGACCACCCTTTGCCCAGTTGAGAAGACAATGAATTGTGGGTGGGGAGAGCTTTTCTCCCGTTCCCAGGGTAGTCAGTCGGATAACCCCTTGGATAGCGGCTGGCCCTGAGGGCACCATGCTCAGGGCCAGGGTCAGAGTGACGGGAACCAGGGCCTGGCACACAGACTGTAAGGGGGCACTGACTCAGTGCCACCCCAGGGAACAAATGCCTCCTTAAATCCTGCACCTTTAGCCCCTGTTTACCTCACCCTGGCACAGGCCCTGTGTAAGTTCATAAAGAGCCCACCGGACTTGGAACCTGATGAACTTGGTACAAAGAGAGGTTTCACCCATTAGCAGCCAAGTGACCTTCAGCTGGTCACTCTGGCTCTCTGGGTCTCCTGTATGTCATCCGTAAACTGAGGATTCTGCTCTAAGGATTGTGATGGGGAATAAGTGAGCCGTGCTTTACACACGACAGTATAAACGCACGAGCCTAGGGCAGACGTGGCACACACAATGCGCACGCTGTGGACAAAAGCTATTTGAGTCGATATACCTGTTACATCGCACGTGCTGTGTCCCTCTCCCCAGCGCCCACACCCCCAGCTAATACAAAAGAGCAGTGCTGAGCTGGGTGGCAGGCGAGGGCGGGCGTGGAAAGGTCGCTGTTCGGAATCGTGGCCGCGCGGGTCATATCAGCACTCCCTGTGCCCAGCCAGGATCAGTGCCCGGAGCCAACACATCTTGCCAGGAGACCTGCCATCTTTCTTTCTCCCCAGCCATCTGTATTCCCGGCAGGAAGCCCCTGCCCTGCCCACTTGGGTGTATCTCTGATTCCATAACAGCACCGAGCTCTATGCCTTCCCCCACTAGCAGCGGCAGGGGATTCACCTGTAGGGTGGCAGTTTCCATTCTACCATGATCCACGGGGGACCCGAGACAAGAGATCTGCCAGGGAAGAACCCATTTGTCCAGCACTGAGTGGGACATGACTGGCCACCGTCTGGTCACCCACATCCAATGGCAGGCCTAGACTAGCACTAGCCACAACAGGGGCGTTTCTCTCTGCAGCACCTCAACCTGGTATTCACCACCTCCACCCTGCCCACGCACTTCCCCCTTTATTGTTTTCTTACTGTTCTTCTCATACTTGATAATTTCCTAGGACTGTCCGAAGTTCAAGTCCTCTGGAGCAAAGCCTGGGTAGCTCTTCCACAGCATGTTCCTTTTCCACCTGCCACACAGCTGGGTCACATTTCCCAGAATCCCTTGCAGTTGCGTGCAGCCATGTGATGGATGTCCAGACAACGGAACGTGGATGGGAGACATGCACAGCGCTGGGGCCCAGCTGTGAAATCTCCCACGGCAACTTTAGCCTCAGATGTTGCCTGAATGTTGACATCCTGGGACACCTTGGATGCCAGGTGTAGAAGATGCCAGAGCCCTGCTGTCTTGGAAATAAACCTCTGCCTTGTTCAGATAATGAAATTTGGATGGTTGTTCAACCATTAGTAGGATCACATTATGACTTTCTTGGGCTATACAGGTACATCCACCTTCATGGTCTCCTTCTTCCATGAAATAATATTAAAGACTACATTTTACAACTATTTTGGTATACGAACATTAATTCATGCTGTTCTCCTGATTTTAAAAGAAATAAAACCACTTCCATAGGCCCCCAAAAGTATCATAATACTAGGCTAAATACTGTCTGCAGTGTCCAGCGGAGACATGGACCCTGGCTATTAGCCAGTGGTGACTGCCAACACTTCTGACCCATAAATCACACTCTTGCCAAGCTACGTATCCTCATTTGGGGTTCCTAGACAATGCCCATGCACCCTCTGGCAGTATTCACATCTACCCCCACCTTTGCACATGCTGTCCCTGCAGCCTGGCGGGCTCCTGGCTCCTCCTCCCAAAAGCTAGCCATGCTGTTGGGGTCCTGCCTGCATCCCTTTGGCCACCCCCTCAGGTCTCCCCAGTTTTCTTTGTCTCTGCCTGAGAACTTGCTCAGGGCTGAGGGAATGTGCTTTGCTCAGCAGTGGGAAGTGTCTGGAGGCCAATGCCTGGAAGCAACGCCTGATCTAGGGGGTGGGATTTGGAGGACTCACAGACACAGCTTCCTGGCTCCTCAGTTTCCTGGGGTCAAGCTCAGCCTTCATTGGTCTTACTCCCTTCCCTGTCTCCCTTTCTCCCACCCTCCCTGTGCTTCCTGGGAGTATGTCCCAAACAAACTACTTTCTCCCAACCCTTGTCTGCTTTGGGGGCATTTGGCCAGGACACCACAGCTTCGCCAGGGAGCTCCCAGGCTGGCCTCCCCCACAGTCCCTTCTCCCGGCCCACAGCTTCTCCCTGCCCCCACCTGTCACAGAGACAGTGCCGGCTGAAACGCGCCCCCCCTCATCCTGCTCACCAGTTACTGGGGGCTTCCCTCAAGGGGAGCCTTCCTTCACTCCTGTGTCACCTCCCAGCACAAGCCCCGGCGGGACGTGCGGAAGCCTCACAGCACCTCGCCGGCAGCTGTACCCCCACGCGCAGTGCCCCGCTTCAGAGAGAGGCCACCTTTCGTTCGGGTAGGACTTCATAGGTGACCAGCACTTTTACCCTTGCTTATCTCCTTTGATTCAGAAGCTGCACACATGTGAATTTTTCCTTTGAAAAGTGAGGACTAGGAGGCCCTAAGGGCATGATGAATGTCTGGTGGGCGCAAAGCTGAGTGTCCAGAGGCTTGCGAGCCAGCGGTCTTCCGTCCCAAATCCTGCTTATCATGCACCTTACCCAGGTGCGGCTGCCCCACCTCACTCGTGGTCAGGTTCCTTGGGGTCTCATGAAGACTCTGGAGGCTGCTATGTTATGCTCACTTTGCAAATACGAAAATTGCAGCTCAGAGAACAATGTGCCCAAACACACGCACGCGCACTCGGCAGGATAAACTTGGGAACCATGTCCTGTGTGGGAGGGTCAGAGTCACCCAATCTCTGGTTTCATCATCGCTCTGCTTGCTCCGTTCCCATACGTATGTGTGCGCACACACAGAGGTGGCGGAGAAGGGGAGCGTGCGTGTGACCACACCGTCACCCTTAATCCCAGAGTCTGGTTTTCCTGGTTGGCTTTGTGACATCGCTGTGTCCAAGATCATTCACTTTCTCCCTCTCCCAACACACCATAGCTTCTGGGTTATTCGTGACGCCCCTTCTGCCTCATCCCCATCCTGCCACAGGCTGGGCAGGCGCCGTTCACTAGCGCTGACTTTGCAAAGCAGCCGCCACCACAGCACCCACTCACCATTCTCATCTGTGGGAGGGGTGGCAAGGGAGCATTTGAAGCAGTTTTTGTCACTTACACCTCTGTGTAAGTAATTGTTAGAGCCTTAGAAAGGGAAGTAGGGGTAGACAATGGGGGGGAAAGGCTTGACTTCACATTTTTGTTTCGTGTTTTGATTTCTAGTATTCTAATAGGCCAGACAGACAAGGAATGGAATGGGCCCATGCATTCCGTAATGTAACCTCTTAGCCGTTGTTTGCTCCGCATGCCCAGCACTGGTTCTTTCTGCGTGTGCACTGCGCCGTGGAGTGGCTCAAAGACCACTGATTCTGGCGGGAAAGCATTCAGTTTAAAGCCAAGTTAGCTGGCCGGAGCCCTCCCATTTAGCCATTCGCTCTACCATTTACTAGACATGTGACCCAGGGCAGGTCACTTTACCTTTCTGTGGCTCTGTTTCCTTATTCATTAAATGACAATAGTGTAATAAAGCTTCCACCTGGTATGTAGTTTGTCTGTGATGCAGTTTTTGTTGAATGAATAAATAAAGAAATAAATGATTTCCAGTTTTGTTGAAAGGGTTGAATGGGATAAATGTGGGAGGAATGCAGTAGACAGGAGACTGGTTTCTCTTGCAGTTGAGCTTAGAACCTAAAGGTTAAGTGGGTACCACAGGGGAGCTGTCCCTGTGGAGGGAGGATGAGGGGGTCGAAGGGGACATTTCTGCGAGGGCCATATTCTGGAGAGAGCAGCCGAGTGTGAAAGCACCTCTTGCCGCCTTTCAAAGCCTCTGCAGCCAATGCCACAGCCCTGGCTGTCACTTTCCACCAGCTCAACCAATCCCAGGGGAAAGGTGGTTTCCATGACAACACTCCATCCCCAGGAAGTCACCTTCTCTCCCCTATGAAACATGGAGTGAAGAGACAACAGCTTTTTGTTCTCTGTCTCCCAGGAGGCAGGTGGTTGATATGGGAAGGAGAAGGAAGGGACTCAGAGACCCTGAGTGGAGGGGCTGCTTTCTGCTGCTGACGTCCTGCTTCTGCCCCGCAGGAGGACCCACCAGTGTGTGCTGGGCTCCCGTCTAGTCCTGGCGAGCCTGGGTCTGAAGATAGCCATGGACATTCTGTCTCCTCCATCTTCCACTCAAATGCCAGCTGAATGGGAGATAAAAACGTCACCTTCATGTCATCTAGTTGGTCTCATTCCAAATGTCACTTCCTCAGAGAAGCTTCTCTTGACAACCCCTTCCCTGCAGAGTGGGTGAGGGGCTCTGGGGTCCTTCATAGCTCCAGGCAGCACCCCTACATGATGGGTAAGAGCCTGCCGCACTCTGGCTGCACCTTTGGACTCTAAGCAGACACTCCATGCGCAGAATCCGCAACAGTAATCCTTCCTGGTGTCCAGCATGATGCCAGTACTTAATAGGGTCTCACGTGTCTTTGTGGAATAATGGGGTTCATAAACAAATGCCTGCCATGTCTTCCCTGGGCCTGCCCCACTGCACAGGTGCAGATCGAGGACAGGACCCCATCTTAGCAGCTGACAGTCTCCAAATGGCCCTACCACTCATTCCCTTGAACGAGTGCCTCTGGCTCCTAACTACCTCTTAGGAACATTGGGAGATTGGAAAGGTACAATGTTTGTAAAACATGAAAGTGGAGGGTATCACCAGCACAGAATGAAAGTTCCCTAGTTGTGTCTCTTTCAGTCCACGCCTGGGATCAATTCCTAGCTAAAATCAATGACCATGTCTTGGGCGTTGTAATGAACTAGGCAGTGTGCTAAGCGCTTTGCGTGCAGCGTCCTCCGGCATCCTCACAGTAACCACAGAGGGCGGGCGCAACAGGGTCTCCCCAGTGCACAGGCGAAGCGGCCGGAGCGTAGAGAAGTGAAGTTCAGAGGTCAGGGAAGCGATGACGCTGGGCTTTGAAGCAGACACCTGTGCCCTCAGCAGCTCCGAGACGCCTCCAGCGTCGGGCTGGCCAGCTCTCCAGCCCCTCTCCCACCAGGTCTGTCTTCCTTGGAGCGCTCTGCTGCCTGGAGTCCCAGGAACCCAGGCGGCCTTTTCAGTAGCTTCACTGTCTCTACCTCTGCTCAAAGCAAGATTTATCAGTGCAGCCTGGCTGGTGTAGCACAGTGGATTGAGCGCGGGCTGGGAACCAAAGGGTCCCGATTCAATTCCCAGTCGGGGCACATGCCTGGGTTGCGGGCCAGGTCCCCGGTGAGGGCCATGTGAGAGGCAACCATACATTGCTTTCTCCCTCTCTTTCTCCCTCCCTTCTCCTCTCTCTAAAAATAAATAAATAAAAATCTTAAAAAAAAAAAGATTTATCAGTGCAGCTAATCAATCAAGCAATCGTTGTTTATCAAATTCCTCCTTAATTATTTAATATTTATCGAGCACTTCCCGTGTAGCCAGTGCTTGCGCAGTGAGCCTCTGAGAACACAAGGGGGTATAGCCTTCAGCCTTCATCTTCAGGGGGCTTGAGATCTAGCAGGGGTGTGGGGAAGGGGAGGCTGGCGACATTACACCACAAACGGAAGCAAGTACTCCAGTGTTAAATGAGCGGCACAAACAGCATTTTGAAAGGCGACTAGGGCACATCTGTCTACAATTTGATATAGAATAAAACTTATGAACATCGTGGGGCCTGACAGCCTTGAAAGCAGGTCAGAATGGGCTGAGAAAAGGGTGGAGAAGAAGGCATTCCAGGTAGAGAAGTGAGAATGAAGGAGCGCGGGATGTTTCAGCACCCAGCAAAGACCGACCTCAATAGAATGGGGGGTATGAGCTGGAGGGTCATCATATCAAAACACTAAATATGGGACCCTCCGACCTGCTCCCTAGCACCCAGGACACTGGCAGAAAAAATTGAAAACATTTATTTGCAAGATATCAGCACCCCCATGTTCATTGCAGCTCTATTCACAATGACCAAGGCATGGAAGCAGCCAAAGTCTGTCTGGATGAAGATGCGGTACCTGTATGAACAGAATACTATTCAGTTACAGGAAAAGGTAAACTGCTGCCATTTGCAACAACATGGGTCAATCTTAAGAATATCATACTAAGCAAAATCAGTCAGGCAGAAAAAGTCAAGAACTGTATGTTTTATTCATATGTGGGACATAAAACTGAAAGTAACAAATGAATCAACCAGACAAACAAGAAGCATAGGCACAGACGCCAGTGCGAAGCACGAGAGACAAGGGGTGAGAGGCAGCAGAAGGTAAAGGGGGTCAGATACACGGTGATGGAAGAGGATTCGATCTCAGGCGATAAACACACAGTGCCGTATTCAGATGATTTATCATTGAATTGTACACTTGAAACCTATATAATTGTATTAACATCACCCCAATAAATTTAATTTGAAAAAAATTTTAAAAAGTCTGCTGATGAATATTCCAGTAAATAATCCTCTGTTGGCTTCTATGTCCTGTGACGCAGGGGCGCAGAGGAAAGAGAATGATCTGTGAGTGGAGAGACAGCCCCCGACATGGGAAGCAGGGACCACCGCTGCTCAAAGCCACGATGTCCACGTAGAAGACACGACAAAATCCACAACCGATGGTGAGAAAAAGAGCAGTTAGTAAGGTGGCTGGATAAAAGATTAGTGTACAGACTAAATTTTGTTTCTATATATCAATAAAAAAGAGTGAGAAAATGAAAACAGTCACACTGCCACATTATTATTATTTATCCAGTCTTGAGTCTACCACAAGGGGTCTAAACCTCCATGGAGACAAGTTTAAATATTCCTGACGACGTTCAACTAGACCTAAATAAACAGATACACTATGTTCATAATTAGACTCAATGTCAGAATGATTCTAGCTGTCCTCAAATTATTCTATGGTTTTATGCAATTTCAATAAAAATCTGAATATATCTATGACTAAAACTTAATAATAAACTAGGAAAAGCAAAAGGCCAAGATAAATAAGATACTCCTAAAGAAAAGACAGGAAAAGGATTGTCTCTACCAGATACTGAACTTATACTAATTAATTCAGTAGTTAATTAGTAATTAATTAATATATCAGTGGCACATAGAGTACAAAAACAGATCCATGCATACATGGAATATTAAAATTTTACAGAGATATCTTTGTAGATCAGTGAGAAAAATATTAAATTTTTAAATAAGTTGTATTGGTATAGTTGGTCATTCACATAAAAAATTTCTGTTTAATCAAATCCAGATATGTCAAGGTTCTAAATGTGAATGGTAAAACTATATGTTTTGATGAAAGTGTCAAAGAATATCTTCTTGATCTCAGAGTAGGGAAGATTTTCTTAGGTGTGTTATAGAAGGCACAAGTTACTAAAATTGGTACACTTGACTGCATTATAATTAATATATTCTGTTCATCAAAAAGACCATAACAAGTCCAAAACTGAAAAGATATTTTCCATACAAACTGACAAAGTGTTTTGGTATTTATAACATATAAAGAATGTTTATGAGTTGATTTAAAAAGACTGAAAAAAGTAGAAATAGAATGTTGGGAAAAGACATGGTGAGGCACTTCACTTAAAAGAAAGCTGGCATTGCCACAGAGTATGATCCGGAACACAAGCACATCAGTCAGCAGGAAAACGAGAATCCAACTCATCCACCCTCTTGCGTCATCAAACGGCACGAAGGAGCTTCTGAGTCTCACAAGATCAAGTGTCATCTGGCAAATCAATGGGAATTTCTGTGTATTGTTGACGGAAGTATAAATTGTTATAAGTACTTGAAAAACAATTTCATTTTCTTCCTGATAAGCCAGAAATGCCACTTTTGGAGAAACTCTTGTATAGATGCAAGTGTATTTATAACAGAAATATTTGGAAAAAATAAGCAAATCAAAAAAAAAAACCTACCAACAGAAAAAGGTATAAATAAAATATGGTAATGTCATGTAAGTGAAAATGGCTTAACCAGAGCTCTATCTATCAACGCAAACGACCATTACAAATACAGTTCTGAGTGACAAAGAGCCCAGGAAGTCTGATTCAATTTACAAAGTGTTCGTAGATGTGCAGAACCAAACAATGCATATCTGTGAGTACATGTCTGTGGAGTGCCGATCCGATCCGGGCGGTGCCGAAACACCCCGGCTGTCTATTGGCCCTGCGCCACGTGCTTCTGCCCTGTCGATCTCCAAAATCCCCCACTGCCATGAAACAACACCTACCAAGGGGGCGTTCCCATTCCTAATTTTACAAATGAGAGGTGTCGACAACTGACCCCAGAGTGTCCAACAGGTGGTAGTTGGGACTGAAACCCAGATCATCTGGCTCCAAAGCCACGGCTCTTTGTTCCCCATTACGGCTAACACATGCCACAGCATGACAGTCCACCCCTACTCTCCTGTCCTCTTCTGCCAGGAAACCAGTCTGCTTCGTGCCAACTGACTTCCACGTTCTCTTTTACTCTCGGCAATCCATACAACGTCTTGTCCTTAAGCCCAGATCTCCAAGTGTATAGGATTGGACTATGTCTTCAGTACTTTCTATTTTTATATATGCACTGGTTTAGATGCCAAAGAGGTTCTCTATCCTTCATTAATCAATCAATTAATCAATTCACTGGGGCTGAGCTAGAAAAGCAGGTCATGAAGATCCCTTCAGGGGTAGAAGGGATTGGGTAGACAATGAACCTCAGGACCAAGGGGGCCAGGGCTGGACCAAGGCACACAGTAAAGGCAGTTCAGTTGCTTAGAGGGGAGAGGACAAAGGTTCCTTTGGGAACCTGATAAAAGCTATGAGCTGTTTGCCCAAAAGAACACACATCTGCAAACACACAGAAACAAAATTGTAGGTGCACATGAATGTCAAAATAAGAGTCTTGGGACACAGGAATGGCTTGGGTTTAGAGCCAACGTGTCCAGTGGCAACATGTTGCTTTAAGCACCAGCCCCATCCTAACCAGGGCAAATTCAACTGTAAGCTCCCCACTGGCCTCTGACAGTCCCCGCCGGATCTCCTTAGTCTGTTTGACTCATTTCGTTTCTGCTTTAGCTTTGCAAACTCACCTTCCCTTCCAGCCAGGCCTCCTTGAATGTTCCTCCAACTTTGGTTGGCCCGTGACTCAGCTCCCTGTAAGTGGACACTCCCTGCAGGCAGTCACTTCCCAGAGGTCTATAGGTGGACCATTGACCAGGTCCAGCTTGGCGTCCCAGGTTCTGGCTGCCTTCCCTGACCCCCACCCGGACCTCAGTGGAGTCCCAGCATCAGCACGTTCTCATTCTTTAAGCATTTGAGTAATTTCTGCGTTGAGGGAGAATGGGGGAAATGACAATGATCACACAGAATTGCTGAGAAGATTAAGTATAGACGCTGTGCTTTGTGGACTTTAACTTTAGGTCAGTGTGAGCTGTTCCACGAAGCAAGGGCCCAGCCATATATGTGCGTGTGGGTGGTGGTCGGGAGGGGTGTATAGGGTGTGGGGAGTGAGGAGAGAAAACGGAGGGATGGATACACTTGTTGACTGAGTTCACCATTTCCTGTTTGCAGCTTACGCTGGATACAAGCACCGTATTATTATTACTTTTATTATGATTAATCATCATCATTAAGAATAAAGATGGCTGTGGGTACCAGGATTCTCCTCCGCACGTGGCAATGGACAAGCTTCAGCAGTGCAGATGGTGCCATGGAGATGCAGAGGCTCTGAGGAGAGCTGACCCAGGCCTCCTTCCACCCCAGCCACTCAGCCCACAGGGGACAGCCAGCTCCTCAGCACAGCCTGCCCGGGAGGGCCAGAGGGGTCAGAGAGCAAGGCTAAGTCCCGCGAGGATGGTCTCGTTCTCCTAGGGTGGGGTCCTCACCCTGCTCGCCATGCCGTCTGACAGGTGTGACCATCCCCCCCCCCACAGCCTTCCTGTGCACTCCCTCGCTCCAGCTGGCTCTGATGAAGGCAGGCGAGGGGCGCTGGCCCTGGGTGGCCTGATTTCGGACAGGGGTGAAAGATGGAGTGCCTGCCCTGCCCTTCCACCCATGTTCCTGCCTCCCCAGCAATGCTCCAGCAACATCCCAGCCTGGTGCCTCAGTCTCCTCTGTGTTTCCCTCGCTGGCCTATCCCCAGGCCGCCTTGCTGGTTTCTCCACAGGTCTCCCCTGCCTCCTGACTTCGGGAGTGGAGGCAGCTGCTTCTATCCTGATTCCCTTTTCCACTGCTGATCGTGTTTTTTTCTGGCTTACTCGCCCTTCCCTCCCTGCCCAGTTTTTCTGCTCGTTTCTTCTCTGGAATCTAACCCTGTAGGTTATTGTTGCCAACAATGTATTGCAGCTATTATTAATGAGCTTACATTAACCATCATTTGTAGAGCAAATGCGAGATGCGAAGCCATCTGCTAAGCGTGTTACTTGCATTATCTAAACCTTGTGTTGTCCTCTGAGCTAGGTCTGCTATCTTGCTCACACCACTGCTTAGAAGCAGCGTCCAAACAAACTGCAGCACCGGCACATCAGCCTGAGCCCTTCTGACTTAGGAACGTCACCGCTTACCGGTGCCTCTCACCGTGAGGGACACGCAACCTCTTCTTAAGAAAACAAAATTTCCTGTGGGTCCCTCCAGTGGTAACTTAGAGTGTTAAGATAGCAACCAGAGTTAAACTAGGCATTAATTTCTTATATTTAACCTCTTCAATAATCATAAAACATGTAGGCCATAATAACAAAAATCTCAAAATCTTAGCGTTAATAAAGAACAAAAATTTATTGTCTTATACTACCTGATATTACATGTAGGTGGAGAGACGATCAGATGCAGCAGCCGCCAGTACTGCCCCAGCCAAGGGCTGGCAAAAGAAGGAGCACACTAACACCAAGGAATTTTAGGGGCATTTTACCAATTACTCATTTGTGCTATTTACACACCTGTAGGCAGAGGTTAAGGAAACCAGGAAGTTATAGTGCAGTACCTGATATGCATAGTAGCATAGTAATGACTAGACAGCCTTCCCCTGTAGGGACAAGGCGGGCCAGCAGTGACCAGATTCTGGGGGAGTCACGCAGCCAGTCCAGGGTGACCTGCAAAGAATGAGCCAGGGGACTTCATAGTCTGAGCTTGCTGTCTTCTTGCCCTCGGTTTCTTGCCAGAACTTTCCATCATCTACACCCAACCAGAAGTCAGAGGGTAGAAGAGACAGTTCTGCCTCCCAGAAGGCACAGAGGGAGCTGGAGAGAAACTGAGGCAGCGCACAGGCAGACACAGCCCAATCCCAAACACGGCTAGAGGCAACGATGAGCCCTGGAGGGGGCCACGCTGCCACGGAAGGCTGTGGCTCCCACACGCCATACTCACAACTCACAGGCCAGAACATCATGTGTCCTGCTCACCAGACAGGACCACACAGGGCCATCCCGACCTATGTCCAGGCACAGAGAAGAACTGGATATGCTTCTGTAAGAAGCCCTGGTGGCTGTCACAGGACCAAAATGCACTTGCAGATTAAAAACAAATAATAATTCAAGTATACAGAACTAATTCAATGATACAGTCAATATTGCTAGCTAAAACGGAGTTACCCCCACCCCAAGGCATAGATACACCTAACAGGTGCTTTGAATTTGGCTGGCTTCTGTTTCCATGTGCCATGTGGCAATTTAATTCTCTCACTAATACACCAGCATCCATGAGGTCATTTGGTTTTTACTTGGCAGGAGCGTGCCATTACACCGCAATTTTCCCTCTGCTCTTCCCTCACTAGGCTACATCAATTATCATAGAGCTAATTGTTACCAACACAATCGCAGCGTAGATGCAAATGTGGGCAATGAATTCAGTAGTTGGTTATAAGGTAGTTATCTATACATATGATCCGGAAAATGTTTCTATTAATTTTTTTTGTATCATCACTGAATTGAAAATAAAGTTAAACAATTCTCCTAGAGGAGTCAAAGACCTGTCCTCTTTATTTCCACTTTCAGGCGACAGGACAAGTGTCATTGCCTTCATCTGCCTGGAAGGTGTACCTCTCGCTCCTCCAGGTCTTGCTCTTCTGCTCGCTTATGTCCCCTCTTTCTGGGGCTGTGGCAGGCATTCCTCGTTTGGGATTCCTGACTGGGCCATGCTTCTCCCAGGCTGCTTCCCAGTTTCAGCCCGTGCAGAAGGCTCCGCCTGCATCCTCAGCCCCCCGCTCTGCAGCCTGTGATGCTCTATTTGCTCTTTCCAGCCTCAAACCTTTCAGGGGAGCCGCGAGTCACACTCTAACGTGTTCTCCTATCATACAAAAGCAAGCTGAGGTTTGTTAAGGACATTTTCTTACTTGTACAACTGTCATCGATGTCACTTTCTCACACCCATGTGACCCGGACATCCAGGTCACTTGGCCCCAGATAGTACATTCCTAACCTGGGGGCCTCCATGTAGGCCTTCAAGGGGTCTCTTAGTGTCCCAAAATTGTTTGCAGAATTTTTATGTCTAGATATTCAAGTACATCTTTTTCTGAGAAGAGAGTGTCTGGACTTCATCAGATTCTCCAAGAGGCCTGAGATCTAACAAACGCTAGTGTCTGCTCTCTTATGCCACCCAATTAGAACTTCATAATGCTCATTCCCACTCTGTAGGCAACTCATCTCTACTTATGTTAAAATTAAAATGCTATCCATAAGATCCTACATTTGCATGTTTGCTCCAGGGACTACGGCAACATGGGGCTTTGCCATCAAGTGTAATCTATAGCAAACACTGTCCATGGTGTATTGATAGCCAGGCATCCCCTAGTCCTTCCTGGAATAGCCTGATTTTAATTAGCTGTTCATTTTCAAGTGGGTCTGATAAGCTGGCTTCCCTCTACTTCCGGTGGTTCACCGTGACCAATCATACTGTATTAGTATTCTATTGCTGCACAAGAAGGTACCACCGACTCGGTGGCTCCTAACAACACATGTTTATGATGTCACAGTTTCTGTGGGTCAGGAGCATGGCTCCTTCTGGGTGTGACTCCACTGGGCCCACAGCTCTGGGTCTCACAAGGCTGCAGTCGTGATGTCGGCCAGGTACATTCTCCTCTGGAGGCCCAACTGCAGAAGAATCTTCCAAGTTTATTCAGGTTGTTGGCAGAATTCATTTCCTCGCAACTGGAGAAAACAGGGCTTTAGTTCCTTGTTGGCTGTTGGCCCGAGAGGTTCATGGAAGTCACCCACAGGTCCTAGGCATGTGGCTTTCTCAATGTGGCAGTTTAATTCATCACAACAAGGAGAATCTCTAGAAACAGAGCCTTATATAACATGATATAATGTAACTATGAAAGTGACGTCCCGTCGCCTTTGCTATGTAACAGTGACGCCCCATATACATTGCCATAGCCTGTTGGTCAGAAGAGAGTCACATACCCCCCTCCCCCACACTGGAGGGGAGATTACTCGAGGGAAGGCATGAATACCAGAAGGCAGGGATTGCTGGGGTTGGCTGAGGGTCTGTGCACCACACAAGCCAATCTGATCATTCTCTTTCCCCTTGACAGTGGGTGGCATAAACACGTGAGCCACTTCCAGCCTGTGGGAACTGGGGCTATCTGAAAGGGTCATGTGGCAGAGGCTGCTGGTACTCACCAAAAGCCACGTCCTCCTCTTCTTCTGGGACAGAGTTAGACTACATTCCCTAGCTCTTTGCATCTGGTGAGGTCATACAGCTACATTTCACTATGTGATGTGAACAGAAGTGAAGCGTGTCCTTCCCTCCCACTCACAGGCCAGATGCAGGAGATCTGGCAGATTGTTCTGAGGCCCTGGAGGATACTCGAGACACTAGATAGAAGGAGCCTGGGTTCCCGAGTGTCTGCATAGAGGAGAGCTTTCTCCTCACCCCAGGCAACTCTGGTCCAGGCAACTTGGACCAGACTATGCATGAGCAATAAACCGCCACTGTGTTTGGCCATTGGAATTTTGGTGGCATTTCCTGTGACAGCCCATGCTGATTAATACAAAGGCTTATGTAAATATTTTGTCTTCCCTACTGAAAAAAGTACACAAGAATTGAGAGGAGAGGTCCTTCCTTTGATTCCTTGAATGAATCACATTTGTGCCTTCCATAGAATAGCTATAGCCAGCCACCTTGCCCTCTGATGGAGAACAAAAGAGAAAAGAGACATTTCTAGCTGCTGAATTAACCAAATACTGGGGTTCTTATTACATAACAGAATAAGATTTCTTCCATCTTTCAGTCACACTTGGTTTATAATCCATTATTTTTAGGTAAAAACATCCCATTTGATACATAATTCAAGCTTAATTCTTAATAGCCTGTATCCTCTCTGTACTTACAGCACCCTAAATCACCTAATAATTAACCACCTGGTTTCTGTTATCTACCTACATCAAATATATTCATGTTCAGAAAACTGAGCTAGAATTCACTGCCTTATCAGCTGGTGCACAACAACCTACTCCCTCCATGCTCGGTGACGATGCCGGTCTGCCAGGGAAGATAGCACATGAGGGTTATCAGACCCTAACACCTGGGTATGAGTGAGTTATCAGACCCTCCATTAAATCCCCTCTGAATCCCTGGCTATTTCTCTACATTTCATAAGGAGTTGGTGTGCCCAGTCCAGAAGATGTCATCTTCAGGCGCAGCCAGGGTGCAGAAGAAAATGGTTCTGGGCACTTAAGACGGGGCACCTCTTTTGGGGAAAGCACTCATGGAGAGGCAGAACAGCAAATTGTTGTCTCACTAACATATTCAGAGTCAGTTGTGTTGCGATTATAGGTCCATCTCCTTCAGAGCGCTGAGTCAAGAAAGGACTGGGTGACTTTGCAGGATCCCATTGGGCACCTGGCACAACCAGTCTATAGGGCCTGGTGGAAGTGACCGCTGAGACAGAAGTAGCTGGTGGCAGCATGACTGCCGGGCAGTGGTGCTCATGGCCAGTGAGTGGAAAGGCTCCCTCTAGCGAGGGTCTGTTGTAGAGTTCATCCAGAGGTGGGAAGCCCTTGCTGATATCTAACCTGGACTATCAGAGAAGGGCCAGCTGGTGTCTTCTCCCCACATGCAATGCACCCACACTCCTGGGAGACAGGCAATAGTCAGGAGAAAGTGATGACAGATAGATAGACAGACAGACAGACAGACATGGAGTAGATAGGTAGCTAGACATGGAATAGATAGATGATAGATAAATGATAGCTAGACAGATGATAGATAGACAGACATGGAGTAGATAGACAGGTACTCCATGGAGTAGATCGACAGATAATAGATGATAGATAGATAGATAAATTAGATAGATAGATGGATAGATAGACAGATGTCCACCCATCCATCTCTCTCCCTTCCCCTTTTCCTTCTTGTCCCCCTGACTATCTCCTTGAAACACTCTTGGAAAAAACTGGGGCTAAAACGAGCCTGTGTCTGGATTTTACCCATGACTCTGCAACTGCTAAGTTATGTAACAAAGGAGCTTCCTTGTTCTTCCCTCTCTCTTAATCGTCAAATGCTTTGGGGTTCTTACTCTCACAGGGCAGGTATTGTGCTAGTCGCTGGGGATAAGCAGAAAGGAAAATAATTCCTTCTTATAAAATTAAACTAGACGAGATGATCTCACAAGTTTATTTACGCACTAGGTTTGCCCACACACCCTCTCCTTCAAATCTGGAGTTGACCTGTCTTCCCAAGGCTCTCCCACGGCTCCTTGCCCCTCCAAAGTCCCCCCTTTAGCCTATCAGCAAAGGGCAGCCCGGCCTCTCCCCGCCTTCCACCTCCTGCAGAAAGCAGCACCGGGCTGCCCCGCGCCTGGGCCTTCATTTCCTCAGTCAGCATGCAGCCGCTAATCCCTTACCGTGACCTGAGCGGAGGTGTAAACAACTGCTTGGTAATCCCTTAGTGTCTGATCATCCCGAGTACCATTTGCATTTTCATTAGGGTCTTACATGGTCTGATGGCTTTCTTTTTTTAAATTACAAAGTAATTTAAGGTTTTTTTAATTTTGTAATTTAAGTTTTTTAAATTTCAAATATGATAGTTATAGATGTGTTTATGTAGAACTAGATAGAGATGTGGATATATACTTCCATGGAATTGCATAAATGTGATCATATTGTACATGGTTTTCATGTAAATTGTGAAATTTTTCTTTTTTTCTACTTAGCTCCTTCTGTACTAACAATTCCCAGCCACAAGCCTTCCTCCATGAAACCAGTAACCCATCTAACCTATTACGTATCCTTCCCTAAGTTTCTTTATTTGTGTGTACTCAAACCAGTGTGTAAGAATATATGTAAAAGAACGTGTATTGGAATATTGTTGTCAGTGGCAAAAACACAAGAAACAATGTGAGAATTTATCAATAGACAATGGTTGAATAAATTCTGGTACAACAACATATTTCCATTAGGCGAGACTGGGTATTGATGTGGAGCAAACAATTCTAAACTGGCAGTGGCTTAAAACAATAAAAATGGGTCACTTGCGCAAGCGTGTGTCCGATTCAAGCCAGTGAGGAACCTCTGCCCCTCGGGGTCGTTCAGGGACCCCAGCTGACGCAGCAAACAACCGTGAACATTGGTGCTGGAACAGAGTTCTGGAGGACCTTGTACCAGACGATTAAATGTTTCGGCCCAGAAGTCGTAATTTGATAGCAAACAGTGTCGCAGGCCCCACTCAGTCCTGGGTGAGCCAGGAAATGGAGTCCTGCCATGTGCCTGGAAGGGAAGGAAATGAAAAGTACTAGTGAGTAGCTCCAAGGCCTACCACACATTCCATATCCTGTTATCTATCTATTAATAAAGAAGAAAGAAGGGATGCTTCTTCCATACCTAGCAACCTTGGGGGGAATTCTACAAGGGATTGCTGAGTAAGAAAACCACAGTGCAAAAAAAATGAATAAAAGCAGATCCCATTTTTTTTTCAAGCAAACAGTGACTCAAACATCCTATGACCCAACAATTTCTCTTCTAGGCATTTACCTAAAAAAATAATCCATAACACCAATTCAAAAAGATATATGCAGCCCCTATGTTCATTGCAGCATTATTTAGAAAAACCAAGATATTAAAGCAACCTACATGCCCATCAATAGATGATTGGATAAAGAAGATGCGACACACACACACACACACACACACACACACACACTGGAATATTACTCAGCTGTAAAAAATGAAATCTTACCATTTGCAACAAAATGGACGGACCCAGAGGATATTATACTAAATTAAGTAAGTCAGACACAGAAGACAAATACCATATGGTTTCACTTACATGTGGAATCTAAAGAACAAAATAAACAAACAAAACAGAAACAGACTCAGAGATTCAAAGAAAAGACTAATGGTTGCCAGAGAGAAGGAAGGTTGAGGGGGTGGGTAAAAATGGTGATGGGAGTAACAAAATAATTGAGAGTTACAAAATAATTACAGGGATATAAAGTGGAGCACAGGGAATACAGGCAATAATGTTGTAATAACAATGTTTGGCCCAGGTAGGTACTGGACTTATTGGGAGGATCACTTCAAGAGTTAGATGAATGTCTAACGACTATGCTGTCTAATATGATGTTGAACGTCAACTAGAACTGAAAAATAAGTAAAAGAAAAAATCTCTACATGTGGGTTGGCTTGTGTTTATAAGAAGATGTGTATACCTGTTCCCTAGTTATTCTCATTCATCTTAAGCATCAGAGTTACCCTGGTGCCCTTGTTAAGTGTTGGGATTGGTAGGCTCCAACCCAGACCCGCCGAATCCAGTCTGCTCTGTGCCTTCGTGAGAGAGCCAGGACTCAGCACCCAAGGGAGATCCTGTATTCTGCAGCATTTTGCCCACACCATTGTTCATTCATATCGAGTGGTTTCCACTCTAAAGAAAAGGTACAGATTCATTGATCTATCAATTTATCCATCAAATATTTATTGAACGTCTGCTATGTGCCAGGGACTTTGCTAGATGCTAGGGATTTGGCGATGACAGAGCAGACTAAGTTTTGTTTTTATCTTACAGTCTGGGGCAGGCAGCACGTTTAAGAAGTAGATACTGCATTAATTCACGTGTACAAATTGTGATAAAGGACTAAGGAGGAAAAGAGTGTCAGGAACCAAAATAATAAGGGGGCTGCATTTAAAACTGGGGAGTGAAGGGGGCCACTCACGAGGAGGAAGGCTTATCCAGAGGCAGGAGACTGGGAGCTGAGCAGAGGGCATCCCAGGCCCACGGTGGGCAGTGGGGCAGTGGCGAGAGGCGGCCAAGGCTGGGCAGGGCCTGGCAGAGCATGCTCAGGACTTGAGACTTGTTCTAAGTGCAGCAGCCACTGCAGTCACTGGGGAGCACGGTGACAGGAGATTGATGTACGTTGTCTTCCGTCGCAACTTCTTTGAGGTATGAGTTACTTACTCTAAAATGGACACATCTCAAATGTTTAGTTTGATGGATATAAAACACAAATACATATATATGCCTATATACATACATATTCACACACACATGCACACAGGAATGTGTATTATATGTGTATCCACTACCACGATCAAGACATAAAATATTTCTATTACTCCAAAAGATTACCTTGTGCCTCTTCACAGTCAGTCTCCAGCCTGAGCAATGCTGACCTGCTTTCTGTCCCTTAGAGTTTCCTGTAAATGCAGTTTTGCCAAGCATCCTCTGTTACGCTTTGTCTGGTTTACTTGACACAGCAGAAGAGGGCGAGATTCACCCATATCGTCCTATGCGTCACTACCTCGGTGGCATGGGGATTCCAGGTTGGTTTACTCTTCGCCTATTTATGGGCACTTGTGCTGTTTTCTGTTTGGAGCTACGATGAAGAAAGCTGTGACGAACATCACATGCAAGTCTCTGTGCGAATATGTTTTCATTTCACTTGGGCGCATGCCCAAGCGTGGAACTGGTATCTCATAGGGTTATTTTGTGTCTAACTTCATAACAAACTGTCAAATGGTTTTTCAAAGTAGTTGTATCATTCTCCAGCCCTACCAGCGCTGTGTGAAACTTGCCGGTCTGCTTCGTCAACACTTGTTGTCGTCAGGCTTTCTAACTTCAGCCGTCGGCATGAGTGTAATGATACCTCATTTGAGCTTAATTTAGATTTTTTTGATGAACTAATGATGTTGAGCACCTCTTACGTGGTTATCGGACATTCATAAATCCTCTTTAGTGAGATATCTGTGAAATCTTTTGCTAGTTTTTTATTGAGTTGTGTGATCATTAAGTTGTAAGAGTTCTTTATATTTTGGATGCATGTTCTCTTTCAGCTAAATGCATTGTGAATACTTTTCTTTTGGTCTGTGGCCTGTCTTTTCTAATTAACATTTTTCAAAGAATGAAAGCTTTAAATCTTAATAAATGTACCATATTATTTCCTCAACGGTTTATGCTTTATGTGTCTTATCTTAGAAATAGTTGCCAATCCGAGGTTAAGAAGTTCTCCTCCCATGGATGTTTCTAAAATTCTACACTTTTAGCTTTTTATATTTAGGTTTATGATTAATTTCAAGTTAATTTTTTATATGGTATGAGGTAAGAATGATGATTCATCTTTTTCCAGTTTTAAGTTGTTGTAGACAGTTTGCTGAGAAGACTTTCCTTTCGTTCACCAAACTGCCTGGCCACTTCTGTTGAAAATGAACTGGCCGTAGGTGTGTGGGTCTGCTTGGGAGTCCCCGTTCTGTTTTGCTGATGTGCGCGTCCAGCCTTACTCAGTACTGCATGGTCTGGTGTCACGTAGCTTTACGGTGTGTCTTGAAATCAGGTACTGTGAGTCCTCCAATCGGAGTCTTCAAAATTGCTTTGGCTATTTTAGATCCTTTGCTTTCTATATACAGTTTTAGAACCAGCTTGTCAAATTCTATTTTTTTAAAAAAAGCCCTCTTGGGTTTTGACTGTGACCATCTTGATTCTATGGGTTCATTTGAGAGAACTCCCATCTCAACGATGTTGGACTTCCAGTCTCGGACGTGCTTCATAGTGTTGGCGAGATCGCTCCTCTGCCCAGCCAATGGCCTGACTCACCTCAAACAACGAGATGGGCTTGAGTCTGCGAGGTTCAGAGGAGCCCATGCCCATTGATCCTGCAACCTCTGGAGACTTCCGTACACACAAGGTTCGCCCTCTCTTGCTTCATGTCTCCTGGGGCTTGGAAGACAGACAAGCTCCGGCAAGCAGGGGCTTCCTGCACTAAGGGTTGCACAACCAGGTGTTGCTCGGTGGAAGTTGTGGGTCCAGACATCCTTGCTTCTTACTCTGGATGGATGGAGAGGGCCTTGGCCAGCCTCACCTGTCAGTGACATGTTATCAGAACAAGACAGTGGCAAGCGTGAGACCTAGGCCGCAATGTGAAAGAACACACTTAGACAACACCCCATAGCACAGCCCCCAGAGTGTCCTGTGGGAGCAGCGTGCATGATGGAGGGACCAAGGGACTGGTCTTCTGGTCTTGAAATGTAAATTCACATCTCAGCTCTGGACTTCCCAGGTAGTATGGTCTCTGGCAAGCTATCTAACTTCCCTAAACCTCCATTTCCTTATCTCTCCGTAGGGCATTAGCATGTTGACCTCACTCAGTCATTGTGAGGAAGAAATGAGGTGGTAGAGATTAGGATGGGCCTATGCACAGAGGCAAGGAAGGTCAGACACAGGAGAAAGGGGGGACTGGAGCTGGGCCCCCTCGATCCAGCCAGAAGCATGAGGGGAACAGAGCCCAGCCTGAACGAGAGCTGTTCTATAAAAAGGAGCAGGTAAGGGGACGACAGGCTGCCCGGCCCAGCCCTGTGCTCCTTTCCCTGCCTCCTCGCATTCCCTCCACCTGCAGCGTCTCAGGGAGCTCTCTCATCACTGGGGATGCAGCCCAGAGCCTGGGGAGGACTCAGCCCTGTGGACATCGTGGCCCGCCCAGACCTCACTGAGGGCCTCTTGGCTGTCCTCAGTGCCCGGGGCTCACTCTGACAGGGCTGGACCTCACTAGGCCCACCTGGGAATGTAACTGCATTGTTCCTGGGTTTCCCACAGCCTCCACTGTACGCAGTGTCTTCCATGTGGGGTGAGGAGAGCTCCCTGTCCTTGCAAACCCTCCTGCTTTGCACCACTCTGGAGCCATGGGATGGGGTACAGCTTGCTCCATCTGAGATTCCCAGAAGGGTGATTCCCAGAAGGCTGGAGGCAGAGACAATTATGATTCTTGCCAGGGGCCGAGACTGGGCCTCTGTCTGGGGAAGGACCACCAGTGTGAGAGGGGGGTAGCCTGGGGTGGGAGCCAGGCTGGCTGCAGGCCCTTTACTCGCATGGGGAGTTCTCCCTTTCCTGCAAGAGGTCCTCCAAGGCTCTGTCCCCTACAAAGCTCCCCCGAAGTGCAGTCTGTTTAGCAACACTCATTTTCACAGCCATTTGTGGGCACAGGGAGACTGAGCAGAGTGGCACGTGAGGGACTGTAACCTGGTGACAGTGTGAGGTAGGAAAAGAAGGAATTACTCATCCAGGTTTGCTCCCCAGAGTTAGAACAGTGGCCCAGATAGGACTGGTCCTGAAAATCCTGTAGGAAAAGCAAATTCCTCTCACCAGCTCGTGGGGATTCTCTCCCATGTCTTCCTGTTTCCACTCCTCTTCCTCTCTCACTTGGGCTTTTTCCAGGGCATTACTTAGGCCTCTAGGCAGGATGATAGGGAACCTGGAGGCAGGCTTGGCCTGTTCCTTCCCATCTTCCCAATTCTTGGGCCTCCAGGCCTTCCCCTCCCCCTATTATGGAAGGGCCCCCTCCCCTCGACCCTACTCACTCACTCCTCTGAGGTCCCATTTCTCCAATCAGGAGCTACCTGCTCAGAACAGCATCCTGTGCAGAAGTCATAGTTACTGAAGACGTTGCTTCTCCCAGGAGTACATGCACTTTGGGAGAGGAGCTCAGAGGAGGCTTGTGCTTAAAGCAAAGTCCTAAGAGATTCCTGAGAAATTCCAGGTGTCGATGGCACACATTTCCTCCCAGTGTGCCCTCTGGTGACACCAGGTGGCCTTTCCCTGTACAGGTCAGACATTGCTGCGCTGTGTGCTGTGTGGCTGGCTCATGGGCACTGGATGGACAACAAAACGCAAGTCACTGCACCTGGTCCGTACCCCTCCTCCTCCCCACATGTGGTCCCACCACGGACATGGCCTCCTGTAGCACAGCAACCCGGCCGCTCAGTCTGAGCCTGGGAGACACCTCAGGACACTGGCCCTGGGATCCGGTGTCTCCTCCTCAAAACTGGGAGACTCTCAGAAGTCAGATTCTACCGTTGTCCGCACCCTCCCCTCAGAATCTGCTCAAAGTGCTTAATTAACAAATCTTGAGTATCAGGAAGTTGTTTACTTGGCTTCCTCGAGAACTGTTCTCCAAGGAGCTCAAAGCACTGCTAATAGATTTTGTGTTGTTGCCTCCATCCATCAAGCAACCTCCCTCATTCCAAACATTGCTTCATCCCTCCCCCTGGGATCTGACTCTCACTCAGAGGACCCAGGAGAGACCTGCTTCTCTCAGCATCTCTGCCTTGCAGCTATTATGCCCCACCCCCACGAGGCTGGGGCTTCATTTTAATTAAAGAATGGGTAGGGAGACGCAATTACAGATACAAGTTTACAGAGAGACTCACCAGGCCCTTGCTGCTCTTGGCGATGTGCAGCCACTCATACCTACCTGCCTTGAGTTTCCTTCTGTATTCCCCAGCCCTCTGAGGGATACTCACAACACCTGGGCCGCAATCAACATTTGGAGACTGACCACAGGTGCACCCACCTGTACTTCCCTCTCAACTGCTGCAGGGCGCTGGCCACTGCCTGCCCCTCCACCCTCTCAAGCACTCATCTGCTGTCTCTGCAGGCTCCTCTTGGCCTCTACCTGCTTGGCTGGACTCCTGAACTCCTGGTCCGTGTTCTCTGGTCCAGCTGCTCCCATGAAGACCTTGAATTTGAGGACTCCTCCTAACACGCAGCTTGCCGAGGAGACGTGGGGGTGTGGCTGCAGTCAGAGGCATTACCTGAGGACAGGAGGCAAACCGTAGCCCAGGACACAGACCGTGGCACAGAGATGGAAATTTTAATGATCCCTATTGGTAACATTTATTGGCACTCACACGTTCTCGGCAACGTATATTCATCATTGCACACAATCCTCAGAACCACCCTCTGATGGATACGCTGCTATGGGGGCGCCAGAAAGTCTAAACCAGAGTTCGTGTGACGTGCTCTCCGTAAATGGCTTCTTATACAGTTGCCTTGTTTCCAGGCTCGGAGTCCCCCTGCATTATTCTGTTGATTTTACAGGCGAGGAAACGGAAGCCCACAGATATCTCTGCAAAAGGAGAGCAGAGACTCAAACTCAGGCCTGTCCAACTTCAAACGCCCTGTCCTCTGTACTGTAGGAATGCCCACGTGGGTGGGAGTCCCTTTGTCTCCATCCAGGATGCAGCCCACCTGGTACGCCGAGAGACCAAGGGCAGCCCCTGCTCGAACTCACTCTCGGGGAGAGAATCTCATGGAGGTGTGGGAGTTTCAGAGCCAGAGCATCCTAGAACCTAAAAGAATCTTGATCAGAGGGCAACACAATGGTTCTTAACCATTTTCGAGCTCTAGGAAACTCTGGCGACAGCTGTGGATGCTCTTCCCTGAGGAAGGCACACAGACACGGCCATGGTGGCCTTCGCTCTGGATGCCTTGGAGGCCCCGCAGCCCAGCCGTGGGCCTCGGCTGGATCCCCCTTGTCACTTCTCCCTGCGCAGTACACATCCCATGCTGGCTTCTTAACCAGTTAGCCTTGATGAACTTGAGCTTCCTATCTGGCCCAAACCCCTCCTCGTGCGAACACGGAAATGGCTGCAGAGAAGCAAGGTTTCCTGCCCACCATCACAGAGTCAGTGGGGCTGGCAGAGAAGGCCTGGGGCCAGAGTGGGCAATTTCTTTTAGTAAATCACCCAGGCTGGAAGTGTCTGGAGCTGGGGCCGTGCACCTGGGTCCAGTGCTGACCAGCCCTTGCCCACCCACGGCGTGCAGCTGCTCCTAGCCTGCCATTGGTTAGTCTCTCACTGTGAATACCATGCCCCCGTGTGGACTTCAGGGCTCCCTGAAGTCTTCTCACTACCTCCTGGGGCCTCCTCTCACTAGCCCACTCTCACCAGCTTTGAGGGCCTTGCCATGGAGCTCCCAGTCCAGGAGGCTGCAGAGAAGAAGCTCAGAGAGGCTCCTGATGCAAGAGTGAGACCGCCACGCAGGAGAGGAACAGTCCCTGGGGTCCTGGGCACCCTCTTCTGGCTAAACAAAAATAACCATACTTTTCCCCAAATTGAGGCTGTTCGGCTGGAAACCATATCCTTCTGCCCTCGGGAAGCCTCCCTGACCCAGAGAATGGGGAACCCAGGGGCGCTGAGGCCCAGGCCGGGGCAGCCTCGGTGGTTTCATGCCCACCTCCACCACGTCCCAGCACGCGGCTCCATGCTGCACATGTGGTGGGTGGTGGCAGACACTGCTACCTCTGGTGTGCACCCTGCACTTGGCATGAGGAAGCTTTGGGACACAGTTCCCACGCAGGCATGCCCCACCGTCCACCCTCTCCTCTCCCTCCTCCTTTCTTTGTCTCAGCTGGAAGGGCACAGCGGCTTGGGCTGCGATGGGCTCATTCCAGCGGCATGAGCCATCAATATTCACAGCCCTTGTGGTGAGCCCCGCTCCACGCGCCTGCTTCGGCCCAAGTTTGCACAGTAAACAGGGCAGTTGGCTTATTTGATAAAGGGAGTGCTCTTCAGAGGAGCTGATAGCTTGTGCCGGCCCAGGAGCCCCTCTCCCTGCTGAGCTGGCACAGCTGCATGGCCAGGGAGGCCCCAGCTGAGTGGGCCAGGTCCCAGCTGTAGGCCAGAGGCCAGTCCCATGGGGACAGAGGTTGGGCCAGGAGCACAGGGCTGCTGCCCCCACCCTGGAGAACAAGACAGCTGTCCTGGGAAGTGGCCTCCAGCAGGGCAGACGCCTACCAATCCTCATCGGGTGAGTATAAATGGACACAGGGTGTGGGTTTCTCCCACTGGTTTGATGGGGAAATAGGATGTAAATACCAATGGGGATGTCTTAGTTTCTTGTTTTATTTTTCAAAACTGGTCTTAGAGACTCTGGTTTCATGTCACTCCAGACAACTTCCTGTGACAGGTACTGGGGACAGTTCTTAGTGGAATGAGGACTGTTGGGGACAGCTCACCACTGCCAGGGAGCCCAGGACTTGGTGTCAGGGGCTCAGCGCAATGCCCAGGCCGGGCTGGGTCTCAGGAGGGGTTTAACATGCAGCCGTGGGTCAGTGGCTGTTGGTGATTTTGGGAAATGAAAGGCAGTGAGCGTGTGCGGAGGGGTCTGTGGGGAGCCTGCTGGCACTTCCCATCTCTGGGAACCCAGGGTAAGCACCAGGCACCCACCACCGCCAGCCCACAGCCTTCCCTGTCGCCCAGGCTCTGTCTCGGCTTCCTGCCCAGCACAGAGGCTCCTCACGGTGCTGGCCTGTCCTCTCTGGGCCCCAGCTTGCTTGCCCAGGGCCTGGTCCCTGTGCCTGGGTCCTGCGTGTGACTGACATCCTGCTCTGAAACACTCCTTGGCTCAAACGCACATCTGCATCACCTGATGTCCAGTGTCCCTGGCTGCCCCACCTTCCTCTGAGCCTCTCCTGGATCCTGACAGTTCCCTGAGCTGCTTCTGAACCCGGCACATGTGTTGGCTGCTCTCCAGACCTGCCTGGCCCCTGTGCAGGGCATTAGCCTCCAAAACAGGGCAGGTCCCCCCAGCCTTGGTTCTGAGGTCCTTTCCAGGCCTCTCCCCCCCCGCCAGGCCCCCTCATACCTGAGCTGGTCCGCCTGCAGCACCTTTGTCCCTTGCCCACTTGGACAGAAGAAAGAGGCCCCGAGCCGGCCCTGCGAGGAGCCCTACGCTGACAGAAGTGCAAACACTCCACAGTCAGAGGGCCCGTTGGGACTGGCCGGGAGGGTCCCCCCCTTGTGGTGAACTGTGGTAGGAGGCCGGGCAGACCTGGGCCAGTCCCTGTCTTGGGCAGATGGCTGCACCCCACCCGCAGGCCTTGTAGAACGGGCTTATCCCTCGCTCTCACAAGATTTGAGTGCCTACTGTGAGTACCCCAGTCTGGACGCAGTAAGAGGACAAGTGCAGAGCCAGAGGGCCGGTCCAGCAGCGGCTCCCGCTGTGGGTCCACCAGCCCTGGGGCTGCAATGCCTCTTCACTTTCCAACATTTGGCTGAAGAACCCATGCATTTCCTTTTCTATGTCTTAGCTACTTGAATTAGTATGTCACCTACAACTAGAAGGCTCTGATTAATAAAATGCAAGAATAATGATTTCAAATAATGAGCATCCAAAAATGTTAGTTCCTCTAACATGTTCCTCTAAAATGTTAGTCCCTGGAAAAGGAGAGCGTGCAAAGGCAAAGGTGGGATGCAAACTAGGAGAGAAGGGGCCCTTGGGATTTCCAAATAAAAAGCTTTACGTAGCCTGCTTTCCTTGCCGTGTTTTTGGTTTAATTAAATAAGGGGCCAAGAACCCACAAACTCACTCATTTTTATGTGTCTGTAGGAACTGAATATCTATCTATCTGTCTGTCTGTCTGTCTGTCTATCTATGTAACAAATATTCTCTTAACAGACTCACCCACCCCAGCAGAACTAAGAGGGAAGGATTTTATAATTCCTCAAGTTGCTCAAGAGAGTGAAGGAACGGGCATCCACGTGGCTGTGAATTCGCTACAGGGACACCAATGGGAGGGGGACAGGGTCTGGGGTTCGGGAGGAACCCAGAAGGAGGCAGCTGAGAAAGACTATTCCCTCACGCGGATTTTCTCCCTCACTTTTCCTTTCACCTTTGCTTTTCCTCACTTTACTGGAGCCCTTTAGCTCTCTCCTTCCCTCTGCTTTTTCCCTCTTCTCTCTCATCTGTCTCTCCCTCTCCATCCCTCCACCCGGTACTGCCTGAGGATGCGCAGAACATATCGGACCCGCGCACCATCACTCTGAACAAACACCTGTTCTTATGACTTAATGCTTCTCCCCGCCTCCCTCACAGACCATTTCCATTGCAGGGAATTCCAACACCGGCTTGCAGCCCTGAAGGGGCCGGGGTGGGGCGGGGGTGGGGGCGGGCAGGGCTGGTAAACCAGCTGAAGAAGCTCAGCAGGTCAGGAAACAGCAGCAGAAGAGCAGAAAACCACACTGCTCAGTCTGGAGACTTCCACTGCCAGCTCCCAGGACCTGCAGCCCAGCCTCCCTCCATGGAAGGGAAGCAGACTCTCATTCAGGGCTGATGGCCAGATGGCCACCTTGCTCCCAGCCTGGGTGAGCGGCACACCCCCTTGCTGGCCTGTGCCCTGCTGGCCAGGGCTGGAGCCACGGTGGTGAGAGGAGAACGAGGCTGTAGCTACCAGGGCCATGGCCAATTGATCAAGCAAACAGGGAGGAAGAAGAGGAGGGGTCCATGGTACTCTACAGAAAAGCTTCCATCGCCTACTATACCGAGGGAGGGGGAAAGGGAGCATAGCACTGGGGCCAACTCAGCCTCTCTGAGCTCCAGTTCTTTGTCTTAAAATGCAGACAGTAATACCCATGGCAAAAAATTAGTATTAAATAAATAATCCATTTGGAAGCACTTTATGCAGTGCACACAATGAATGTAAGTAGAATCTGGATGTGTTCCTGCTGACTTACCACACACACACACACACACACACACACACTCACACACACACACACACAGAGCATGATCTATTCTAGGCCTTCTCAATGGCCAGAGGCTGCCCCTGAGACAGTGATCTGAGCCAGCCTTGCCCGAGCCCGGTGCTCAGAGAAAGGCCGGGTCTGTTCACAGGAGCCCACCCCACACTCTGAGGTGACGCCGTGAGAGCTAGATTCTAGAGCTAGTTGCTAGGACAACACAGAGGCTGCTGGCCACCCTGCATTCACTGAAAAGTCCAAACATGGCATCCTGTCCTGTTCCTGAGACTTCTGTTGAAAGCACACTGCTCCTGACACAGGCAAACAGGAAAGACTACAAAAACAACTTAACTTGAAATGCACGTGCGCTACCATGGCAGAGAAAAAGGCTGGGCGATGCGGCCGTTCGAAATGTGTGGAATTGAAAGCCAGGTTCCAGTTCAAACCCTACAAAGCCCCTTCATCCAGGGGACTGAGGGTGTGCCTCCGTGTCCTTCTCTGTGAAATGAGAGTGACAATAACCTCTCCCATGTCTATCTTACAAGGCTGCGGCAAGGACCAAGGAGATAACGTAATTGAAATCACTTTGCAAACTACGACATGGCTCGTTATTATTGTCATTAATGTGGAATGTCAAGGAAAGAACTAGAAGTTCCTCAAGAGCCTGTAACCATTTTCTCACGAATTGAATACCTCAGACATAAAAGGTTGGGTTCATAGCCTCAGACGCCACACCCACAGGAAACCACTCTCACGAGAGGCGGAGGATGGAGGCTCCCTCGCGCCCGTCCCTAGTCTGCCGATGGAGATGGAAAGCAAGACGAGACCATCTTGCTGGCTTCTGAATGGAGCGTCTGGGTGGGAGGTGGCTACACCTTTGTCCCTCTGGTGACATCTGTATATTTCACCCAAAGTGACAAGGACCTTGTTAGCCGTCCTTGCACTGAGGAGCGTGATGGATTAAACTCTTGGGGAGAATGCAGCGGCCATGATCTGCCATAAAGATGATGAATAACATTTTTTTCTTAAATGATTACTGAAAACTTTATAGCTAGCCAAAGCTGGCTTTCTCAGAGCCCCTGGAGAGCACTCTTATAAAGTGTCATTTAGTTAATAAGGGAGTTATTGACTGCTGCCACGCATGGAGGGCTAGGTGAGAGAAAGGGACAGGGGCCACAGCACAGGGAGGGGATGATGGCTAGGCCTGTCCACGCCTCCCACAGTGACAGCCACGGCCAGGGCAGCACCACGTGCCAGCGATCGCCAGCAGCTGCAGGGCCATGCCCGTTGGCGGCCTGGTCTGGAAAACCCCCTGAGACAAGCTCACTTTGAAATAGAAAGAGGGGCAGTGTGGCGTTATGGGAAGGTCTCCTGACTGAAGGTCAAGGGTCAAGACTCTTCTGGCAGCCTGTGGTAGTCTTAGCAAAGCTGTTTCACCTCTTAGATGAACTATAATGACAAAATTGGACTAAGTGATTACTAGGGTTCTAACTCAAATATTCTATTTTATTCTGAGTTGCTCAGAAGGCAAAAAAAATTTTTTTTTAATCCCAGTCCTTTTCACAGCTTCCTCTGGCGGAGTCCCCCAGAGAGAGAACACAGAAGAATTGGGTGTGAGTTCAACTGTACCGATTACAGAGAGAATAAGAACAGAGTCGCACTCACAGTCAGCACGAGGGCGGTATACCGACAGTGGCAAACCCTTGGGACTACGCTCTGAAGCTGGGGAAACCATCATTTCTCTGAGCTGGTTGGCATCTTCTGTTACAGGATCTAACCTGGGGCTCCCAAAGGGGACCTTCAGTTTCCCAGACCCCAGTGACGTTCACCGTCCCCCGACCAAGGACGCTAAGGTGATGACAGAGAGTTCTCTCCTTGGCCTTCACCCATACAACTTTCTACAGGATGACTTCAGAAGCCTCATATTTTTGTTGGAAAAATTTGACATTTAAAATGAAACAAGATTTGCTCTAGCTGCTGTGGTCCAATTGGTTGGAGCATCTTCCCACACACCAAAATGTTGGGTTCGAATCCCGGTCAGGGCACATACTAGGTTGAGAGTTTGATCCCCAGTCAGGGCATGTATGGGAGACAACCAATAGATCTCTCTCTCCCCCTTTCTCTTTTTAAAATCAATAAACATATTACAAATTATTTTAAAAATTTAAAACAGCAAAATGGTATTGGGTTTGGATCTTGGCTTTGCAATGTACTAGCTATACAACTTCAGGCAAGTTACCTGTGTTGAAGCTTAGTACTGTTGCGTACGCGCATGGATTTTTGTAAAGATTAAGGAAGATGACGCATGTATGAGCACAGTGCCTGCAACGTAGGGGGTGCACCGGAGTATTCGTTGCTTATCCCTCCTCCTTCCCCACTGCCCTGCTTTCTTCCAAGCTGCAGGAAGTGGTCGTCAGGCTGGCGAGTGGCGGACCGAAGGCAGGAGAGAGGGCGGCGCCCTGACAGCCAGCCTCCTGCGACCTGTCGCAGCCCCGATGGCTAAAACCCCATGTTGAGTTTTAACAGAAATTGAGGTAGGGTCCCTATTTTGCACAAGATTTTAAAAGATTTGATGTTATCAGCATGTCTCAAAGGACAAACATCTAAGGGTTTTGTAGACCACCAGCTCAGCATGAGCCAATAGTGTGATGAGGTTGCTAAAAAAACAAACAAAAATGCGTGTAACTTTCAGTCACGTGAATAGTAACGTATGAATCCAAGGAATGTAGGCATCTCACTGCTTTTGGTAGGTTTTAGCCAATTCTGGGTGTCACATTTATATAGGACAGTCATTTTCAACCTTTTCATCTTATGACACACACAAACTGCAGAACACCAAAAACATACATCTTTGTTGATCTGACAAAACATCGGTATAATGTCGATTCAGTCACCCTGGACAGCTACTGTTGTGTGGGCTGTTGTCCTTTTTTCATTGACACTCTAAGGGGAAAGAGGTCAGTGCCCCTGGCTAAACAGTCAGGGGTTGCGTGCTTTAAAAATTCTCGTGGCACGCCAGTTGAAACCCGCTGATATAGGACATTGAGAAATTCGAATGTATCTTGAGAGTCATAGTGGCGGTCTAGAATGTCATAAATTTTAAGAAACAGTTGTTGGGCCCCAAAATGTTGAGGTTGGAGCACCATGGTTGCCATAGCCATGGCTAGTTTGCATGGAGCCTTCGGCCAAGAAGACAAGGGCAGCTGTCCACGGAGCGCAGCAGCCCCATGCCTGGCTTCTCAGCCACGTATTCCCTGCAACCTTACCCCGCGCTCCAGGCACAGCTTAAACACTGGATGTGGCAACCTGTGTGACACCAAGCCTCAAATTATCAGAGGAGCTGCCCGGTGGGACAGGGCAGAGATCTCTTCTGTGCTTCTTACAGAGCTGGACCCTGGACCGCTCGTGGCAGAGAGTTACTGAGAGATAGCATTAGGCTTAAGGAGAGAGAGCATGATGATAGCCTAGTGATTGTTGGAACTCTACCGGAGGCATGAACGAGTCTGAAGGAAGAGCTTGGTGATCTGAAGAGACTTGGTCAGCCATGAAGAGAAGAAAGTGGATTCCCCAAAATTAAGTGGCAGCACTGCCCGGCCAGCGAATGGAGCAGAGGACTCTCACCCAGAAGTGTCCCCTCACTGTGGCAGGACCAGCCAATGGGGAAGAGATGCCAGGAGCCTCCTGTGATCCCACCCTGTGTGCCAGGTTAACCCTGGTAGGACGCAGCGACTTAGATTGTAGTCGCCTAATGTCATTGAATGCGTCTTCATCTGACTTCCTTTGCTCTGAATTCAAGCTCTCAAGAGAACTTTTTAATTTTGACTTGGCCCCACATATGGATCTAGTGATACAGGCAGTTTCTGGAAAAATTGTATTTCTGATCATAAATTAATAAAATTTCAGTCTGTCCCCTGAAACCTGACTGTTCATGCTAATATAAGTAAACCATTTGGGATTCTGGTTATAAATATCAGCCTATTCAATGCAATTTTTGAAAAATGAGGGTGGATAAAATATGTCATTTTAAAAATGAATCACCTTTGCCCGGACGGGTTGCTCAGTTGTTTGGAGTGTCGAACCAAAGTGTTGTGTGCCTGATCCCTGGTCAGGGCACATCCTTGGCCGAGGGTTCAATCCTTGGTCAGGGCACGTTTGGAGGGCAACTGATTAATATTTCTCTCTCTCTCTCTCTCTCAAATCAATAAACATATATATGGGTGAGGAATAAACCACTTTCCACTGATTAGACCTGACTCACCACATTCTGAAGGTGAACACGGGCTACCTTTGCTTTGTCAAAGGGCAAGTGTAAGAATAGTGCAGTGCATGCTGGGACACATGAATTTCACCCGAAATGTTTTGTCTTCCCAAGTAGGCGCACTTCTGTTGTCAACCTGAAAACACGTAGCAAGTCAGCAATATGATCCTTCATTGACCAGAGCTGAGGCACCCTCCCTTGCCTTAAATTTTCACTTCTGTCCTCCTTGCCTTCTTTTCATATTGGGCTTCAGGCCTGTGCTTAGGCACATGATCATGTACTTCATCCTTCGATCAGTGCTTACTACACTGAATTTTAAGTAAAGAAGGTGTTGGGCCCTGCAGGCCTCCTGACCCAAGTTTTGAATGGGGCTGTTACCTGCCATTGTACAAAGACAGCTGCCTTACAGGATCCATGGGAAGATGTACAGCGAAACCCCTTGGGCAAAACCTGCAAAGACCTGGCCAACACTAGGTCCCAGGGGTCAATGCTTTGGACTTGATGAGTTTCCTGGACAAACCTGCTTCCTTCGGGGTTCAGCACTGTGTATACTGCCAAGGAGCCTCAGCAGTGCGGGTGGGCAGGGCTCGATCACCAAGGAACAGCAGGGAAGTGTAGGGAGTAGAGTAGCCTTGAACTGCAAGAGGGAGCTTATTCCCTTCTGCAGCTTTTCACACCAAACAGCACCCAGCCAGCTGGTACTTACAGGAGATTTATTCACAAAAAGACACCAGCACCCAAGCTCTGAAGATGCTACCTGGTACAGGAAGAAAATATGTGCTGTGGGCTGAGACAGAAAGGGTGCTCTCTGAGGCCATGGCAGATAATAGCCACAGTTATTGACGTGCTGACAAGGAATGACACAGGCTGTTTCAGTGATGTGCCTCTTGGGCTGCGCCCCAATGGCCCAAAGCTCCAGGCATTTCTGGCTATTGAATTCATGAAGGGGACCCCAGAAGAGGACACTTCCTGTGTGTTCACAAAGCTGGTGAGATCTCTAGCACAAGTCACGGGGATCTCCCCGCCTAGTCCAGTGGTGTCATCCTAGAGAGCGTTCTAGGAAGAACAGTGACTGTCTAAGCGGGGGCTGATGGCTTGCCCTAGAGGAGGGCTTGCAGAGAAATGCAGTGTGAGCAAGGCACTTACCAGTGTCTCTGTCCTGTTGGAAGACAATGGTTTGGTGGGGAGGTAGACATAATTGATAAGTAAATATAAAAGCGAGTTCCATGCTTACCAACCCCCTCCCACCCTTGCATACCTGAAAATTCTGGATTAAAAACTATGTATTTTTTAAATTGTTGGTTGTCAGGAAAGTAAGGGAATTCCTTGGGAGTCTGACGTTGACAAGAAAGAGGGACTCCGTGACAGTAGGTGTGCCCTGGGGGAGCCTTCTGTAGATCCTTGCTTTCGTGGAGTGTGGGGGGACAGGAGATAAAGCCTAGGGTGTGTGGCGGTCAGAAAGGAGACCCCATCAGAAAGCCTGGGGCCCAGGAGGAAGACCCATTCAGAGGGGTGTCACTTGTCTACTGCACAATACTGCTGTGTGAGAAGGAGCCACAAGCCCTGGCCGGTGTGGCTCGGTTGGCTGGAGCATCGTCCCATAAGTGAAAGGTTGAGTGTCTGACTCCCAGTCTGGGTTCATACGATCCCCAGTTTGGATGCAGGCAGGAGGCAGCCGATTGATGGTTGCCTCCTACATTGATGTTTCTCTCTGTCCTATCTTCTCTCATTTCCTCTCTCTATAAAAGCAGTGAAAAAATGTCCTGGGGTGAGGATAAAAATTTATTTAAAAGAACTAGAAGGAGACACAACTCCTCAGGGGCACTCAGAATTAAATTGTTTCTTACCCACACACCTTGGCCTGGCACCCAGGCAGTTCCACCAATCATGGCCAACCCCTTTCACAGTGAGCAGATCACTTGCTGTCCTCTAGGATCCTAACAGATGAAGCCACCGGGGTGGCTTTGCTCAGCTCCAGACTCTCTCAGCATCTGCTTGAGACCAGGGGCGTGGCCCACTCCTGGCACTGGCAGAGTGCAAGAGCAGGCAGAAATGCCCTTCTACGAATCTGCGTGTGCCGTAGAGGCTAACACCCCATTATTTCAGGGAAGTCACATGGCTAGGATGAGAGTCGGAGAAGCAGGTCACTACAATGTAACAGGGCATAAAACATGCGTATGGGGGACTGTAGTGGGTTGAAGAGTGTTCCCCCAAAATTCATGTCCACCAGGAACCTCAGAATGTGACTTTATTTGGAAACAGGACCTTTGCAGTGTAAATAGTTATGGATCTCCACGTAAAATTACCTTGGATTTGGAAAAAGAGGGGCTAAATCCACTGACTCGTGTCCACATACGAAGAGGGGAGGACACAGAGACGCACACTCAGGAGGAGGCCAAGGCCCTGTGAAGGCAGAGGCAGAGTTTGGAGTGATGTGGCCGCCACCAAAGGACAGCCAGAGGCACCAGAGGTGGGAGGGGCAAAGAAGGGTCCTCCCAGCGCCTTCAGAGAAACGTGGCTCGGCCGACACCTTGGGTTCAGACTTCTGGCCCCCAGAACTGCGGAGAATACATTTCTGTTGCCTTTAGCCACCAGTTGGGGGTCCCATGTTGCTGCAGGCCCAGGAGACAAACAGGAAGCGTGAGAACTGACATCACAGACACGGTTTGTGGATCACAGGAAACGTCAGAAGCATCATCACCCAGGCAGAAACAATGGTGGCACTGTGGGGCTGTCTTGACCTTGGATGTGGGTGAAAAAAAAAAAAAGTTTCCTCAGAGCCTCGGTCACTACAGACCCACCCTCTAATGAGGTAAGGCTGCACTCACACCACCTCCCGGTACCACACTCCCAAACAACCCAGAAGCCAAGCTCAAAGTTTAGTTTTAAACAGCTTCGAAGTGCCCCCAGGTGCCGCCAAAAGCGAAGGGAATTTTCTGCAGGAACATCCATTAAACAGGGGCCTCTAAGAATCCTTCCACGTCAGTGCCAGAGAATTTGCGCTGCTGAACAGAAAATCACTTGTCTAGAAGACAACACCAAGAGCCAGGAGGAACATTCAAACCTCAGACTCAGACCAGCAAAGACCGTGGTCACAAACATAAGGAACAAAACACAAAACAGACACAGTTAACATGGCATGTGCTGAACTGTGCCCCACCCTAAGTTCATGTGTTAAGGCCCTAACCCCAATGTGATTATATTTAGAGACATGACCTTTAAACATGTAATTAAGGTTAAATGAGGTAAGATGGGTGGGTCCTAGTCCACTACCATTGGTGTCCTTATAAGAAGAGGAAAGCTGGGCCCTGGCTGGGTAGCTCAGTTGGCTAGAGCAGCACCTCTGTAGAGCAGCACCTCCGTATGCCAAGGTTGCTGGTTCGATCCCCAGTCAGGGCACATACAAGAATCAACCAATGAACCAATGAATGCATAAATAAGTGGACCAACAAACTGATCTAACTCTCTCTCTCCCTTCCTCTCTCTCTCTAAAAATTTCTTAAAAAAGAGGAAATTGGGGCTTACAGAGGTAAGGCCACGTGACCCCCGCGGGCAGGCAGCCGACTGAAGCCCAGGAGGGAGGCCTCAGGAGAAGCCAGCCCTGCCGGCACCATAACCTCAGACCTCCACCCTCTGAAACGGAGAGCAAACACACTTCTGTCGTCTCAGCAACCCAGTCTGTGAGGCTCTGCCGTGGCGGCCCTAGCTCAATATAACATGCTTAAAGAAGTAAACGTGAGGTTTGAAAGTATGGTTTATAAACAAGAGCTTATTGAATCAACCAATCAGGTTTGATAAAATAAAGAGTTCTGGAATTGAAAAACATCATAAGTAGAAAAAAATAAACAACATCGCACTGGGTCACAAACTCAGAGACAGACCTAAGCAATACGAGAACACGGCGCAGGAAAACCACGCTGGGAAACAGGAGCTCTGTGCCTGGGAGGCAGGGCGAGGAAACCCCACCTACCCCTAGTCAGGGTGACAGCAGGAGAGATGGGAAGGAATGGAGGGTGATGAAGTATCCCTGGTTGGGAGTGGGGGCCGGCTCCGTTTGCTGGGGGCAGGTGTGACACAGATCTGCTAGTGCCAAGAGAGTAACAGGAGTTAAAGCAGAGAAAAAGCATGTCCCCAACATCAGGGTGTGATGAGAAGTCTTCTGTAGCGGGCACAGTAGGGTGTGTTGGCATGCGGCACAGGTGTACTCACTGGGGGCCACGACCTGAAGGTTGGCAGGTGGGGCAGTGGTCCGACGGAAGGGGTCTCACTAAGCCTCACTGAGGAACCTCAGGCTGTATCCGCAGGTGATGGGGAGTCAATGGAAATCTTTAAGCAAGAAAGTGACATGCTCAGCTTTTGCCCTTAGGAAGATGAAGCACCGAGAAGAAACTCAATAAGCACTGTGGTTTGATCAATGCAGGCTGCGGATGCAAGTTCCTTTGTTCCTGGATGGCTGTGGCTGTGATGAGCTGATGGCCTCCTCGATCCATCAACTCTGCAGAGGGTCTGGAGGGCTGTCAGCCTTGGAGAGACCAGGTTTGGGCTGGTAAATTAAAAGTGACGACTTCAGGGCTTGGGAGAGATCAGTAGCCTCGTAAGACATCACTCACGTGCTTCCCAAGCCTCCCTTCCACAGTGGAGACTCACCTGAGAAGCCTGGCTGGGGGAAGGCTTTACCTGGAGGCCAGGCTCTGCCAGACTTATGCGAGGTCCGTACTGCCGGAATCCACACCAAGTCTAAGGTCACTCTCAGAACCCCTTCCCAATCTCGGTCTGTCTGTCAGATATTCATCCAGCCTCCCAGTTCTGGGCTATTCTGGCTTAGCCCTATCCCTCCTCCCACTCGACCTTTTGTTAATGAGGTTGGCGGGAGGTCAGAACTAAAATTGGTGGAATATTTGCTACTTACCAGAGCCATAACAAGATTCCTCTGCTGTGTTTCTCATCCCAGCTGTCACCTAGCAGTCATGGAGGGTAGAGTCAGTACCCTTAGTTTATGAAGGGGGTTAAACAGCTTGCCTGAGTTCCCAGGCCCTAGCACAGGGCCAGACTGGTAGTCAAGCCCAGGTTGGCTGGACACAAGCAAGTTCTCTGCTGCTCCAGCCTTCTCTCTCCAGCCAGCACTTCAGCTCCACCTTTGGAAGCAGTGATCACCAGCAAAAGAGCAGCCCCAAGGCAAGCGACATTCCCACAAACTTGCCTCTCTTCTCTTCTGGTTAAAAATGTGTCCACTTCTCTCCCACTCATAGACGTGTTTGAGTTGGAAGCATCTCACTTTTTACTATTAATCAGTGTCATGTATAAGTCACTCTGCAGCTGACCTTTGTCGCTCATTACATGCCACATAACTAACTATTGTGGGCTGACATTGACCGACAGCCCTGTGGTGGGAGCGGGCGCTGCCGAGTGCTGGCCGGCTAAGTGCGTGGGAGCCCACTGATCCCAGATGCAGCCCGACGTCTGTTCCTAGAGCCACTCCCAGAGGTGTTTTCTGTCACCTCTCTTGTGCACAAGCTGTATTCTTTGACATTTTGCTAGGTGACTAAATTGCACATGTTTAGGGGGATTATCTAGTTGAAATGACTCTCCACATACAAGGCTCCACAACAGCCTCTGAAAGGGAGCTGACAATGGAGCCATTTATGCCGTGTCCTCTCCTGTCTGGGAACAGCTTTTGTGTGAAAACCCTCTGGACCTGAATCTCTGTGAGCAGCTGGAGCCAGGAAGCTGAAGGTAAACCACATCCCTGGCCATTCTTATTTAATCAGCCCGGTGCAGTTCCCTACACCAGAGTCTCCAAGCATTTGGCAGGGGAAGGGAAGGGGAAAAAAGGAACAGGGAGGGAAAAAGTAAAGGGGGGTGAAAATAGGAAAGGAAGGAAGTACGGAAGGAAGAGAAGAGAAAGGAGGGAGGAAGGGAAGGGAGGAGAGAGGGAGGGGAGCTCAGTCCCAGTCTTCTGAGCATGCGGAGACCTTGGGCAAATGCATACCTTACCTCTTCTCCAGCTTCAGCTCAGTGCAGAGCAAAAGCTGTGAGTTCAGCGGCTGTTTGTTGATTGACACTTTAGTCACTGATACCATCTGCAATGGTCCGGACAGTGAGTTCAAGTGGGGTCCAGCACAGGACTGGGTGAGGCCTTTGGAGAATATTGAGTCCACTGGTCCTCAAGGGGGTGGGTGCCTCCCTTGGGAGGAAGTTGGGGATCTGAGGAGACATTTTCAGTCTTCCCAGTGACGGGGGTAGTACTGGCATTCACGGCAGGGAACAGGAATGCAAGACACACCACACCGCCGTGTGGGCAGGTCTTCCCAAGGTCGGCCGGCGCTGCACCCTGAACGGCTTCCGAGTGTCCTGCAGGACTCGCGTGCAGTAGAAATCCTGCTTATGAGTCAGGCCCAGAACATGACTGCATTCCATGACACAAAACCATATTACGTTTTAAAATATGGTTTTAATATATACTATACTTTCCAGAAAGGCAACTTTCTTGTAAATCTGAGAGAGATTGTGTTGTTTCGTTCTTCAAGAGTTGTTTGCCGTTTAGAAAATCATGTTGCTGATGGTGATGCTCTTGATACCATTTGAGTTGTCAAAAAACCCACCCAGATGGGCCCCCGTTTCTCCCTCCCACCTTCGCAGTGACCTGATCCCGTGAGCGCTGCCTCACGGTGTTTTCCCATACAGACCTGCCAATCACATATTGAAATAAACTTATTTCACTGTAAATTAGTTTTCCTTCGTCCTTCCTTCATGTCACTATTAGTACATAAGTACTTGTCTCATTGGAAACAGAGATGGCTTATATCATCAAGATGGTACTGAGTTTGGATTTCTCTTTAAGGTAATTACCGAGCATTGCAAAAGGGCTGTTCTGACGTTCGAGAGCCACTGACCGACGCTCCCACTTCACGTGTAAAGAACTTGAGATCAGAGAGATCAGAAAGTGAGTGGTCCCAGGCAAGCAGCTCTCTGACCACAGTGAGAGGTTTGGAATCCAGGTCTCAAAGTGACGGACCAGCTTACCGCAGCCAGCATCCTCTGCTCAGGCGGGCGTTGGCCAGGGTGTGGCCTCTGGTGCTTCTGCCTCGGATCTCCTTGCTGTTTTCTTGTTCTGCCCATTTGGACAGATTTCATCTTCTGAAATGAGTAAGAGAGGAGGAGACCCCACCAAGAGTATGGGATGGGTCTTCATTTCAGGCTTATGGTTGGTGTATGTTTTCTGTAGCTGCTGTAATAAATTACCATAAATTAGGTGCTTAAAACAACAAAAATATGTTCTTTCACAGTTCTAGAGGCTGGAACTCAGGAGTGAAGTTGTCAGCAGGGCTGTGCTTCCTCCAAAGGCTGTGGGGAGGAATCCTGCCTTGACTCTTCCAGCTTCTGGGGGCTGCTGGCACTCCTTGGCTTGTGGCAGCATGACCCCCATCTCGGCCTCTGTCTTCCCACGACCTTCTCTTCTGTGTATCTGTGCCTGTTTC